>LPNX010175453.1:358794-444388 GCA_001517045.1 Pseudotsuga menziesii
GCACGGGGAAATTGCATTCTGCATTTCCTTGAGTTTCACAATTGAACCCATGTCAGCTGATCGTGAACTCTAGGACTTATTGAGAGAATTTGAACAGATGGGTTTGCAAAACATTTTTGCCCCCCCACCGGAACCTGCAGCACGTGAAGAGACTCTACCAGCATCGACCCCGCCAATACAGACACGATCTGCCAGGAAACAGTTTAATCCTGAAGTTCATTCTAAGTGGAACGAAGACAGACATAAGCAATCAGGGAAAACATCGGAGGATCCTGGGATGAACCCGCCTGGCTTAGCACAGATCCCACTTGCAGGGGATGAAGACATTGCCCCGCAGTGGCCACCATATCCTCAGCCTATTTGACCAGGAGTTAAAACAGCTCGGCGGAGTGCTAAGTTCACTATATGCACCCCTTCGCTGCCCCTGGGTGTGCATCTAGTCGAAACGATGACAGGGAAAATAGACCGACTTAAGTATGTCGACCACGACATGAATGATCGTGGGAAGTTTCCACAGTTCACACCAGCCCAATACTTACACTTTGTTAAATATCAAGAGACTGGAGTGACCTTATTGGAAGTAAAACAGTGGGCTGCTGGCTTGGATCTAGCTAGTTTGTTGAAGATGCTCAATGTTCCCCATTTTGGTCGCAGTACACAGGTCACCATCGTAGTCAAGCAGTTGCTGGTGTTAGTACATGATGGCTACCTATGGATCGGCAACAAGAAAATTCTTATTAATGGTGAGCTCATTCATAGGATCACCGACTTACCAATGGCAGGACCTGATTCGGGGACAAAATTTCCCTCAAAGCATGAAGATACGAAGCTCGCACAAACCATGAAGGAGCGCTTTGGCCTAACGAAGGGGAAACGTGGGTATCACACTTTCGTGATTCAAGAGTAGAAAATTTGCTTCGCAGCTGAGCTCTTAGCATGCAAAATTATGCGGAAATGCAAACCAACTAAAGTGCTTTCCCCAGTCATCATAAATGCTATCAACTGCGCCGAAGGCTACAGCTACAACTGGGCATCGTATCTTGCGAAGGAATTCCTTGAAGATGCTCGCGATGCGCAGGAGAAAGGTAGGCCCTTCCACTACTCATGGTTGATTGTCCTCATTGCACTGGTAGGATGGAAAGAACCTACTGAAGCATAGTTTGCTGCTGTACCGGCGCACATGCTGGGCGTAGCCAGGTATGCATCGCTGTGGGTTTCACAGGATAAAACCTACCAACATATGACAAACTATGTATTTTCCTTTTATATGATGAGTATCTCATATGATATTATAAACACCCCATGGCTCAGTAACGAGTTGTTCTCTCAGTATGATGGAGCGGTCAATTTCTGGGCCGATATGCACCATATTTTTATCCAGGATTGCACAGATAAAAAGCATCAATGGTTTAAGTTGCCATATGTAGTGACTAAATATGACATCCTCACGGTAGTACAGCAGTGGTCGGCAGACTGGTTAAAAGACATAGGAACAAAACCTAAGATTCCTGTCCCTCCTATCACCGATATGGGTGCAGGCCCCAGTCACACACAGCAGCAAGACCCCCTCGAAGACAGTGACGAACAAACTGAGTCATAGCAGACTGAAAGAAACCAGGGAGGAGATGGTGGAAATGAAGATGAAGAAGAAGAAGAAGACTCAGTTAACACTACCTCAGACCCTAATAGGTAGCCTAAGCGTAAGACACCGGAAGCAGAGGAAGTAAACAAACCACAGTCACGCAAGAAAGTGAAGGCATCAAAGGCTAAGAATATCGATGAAGTGCCCAGCCTGACAAGTGAGGAGCTTGATGAGGCTTTGTTAAAATCCATCGAAGTTCTCACTAAACAATGGTTAGAGTTTGCAGCTGCACATCTGGATGCCATCACCGGCATACCAAAGCACATCTCAGAGCTTAAGGACTTAGCAAAGAAATCAGTAACTGGCACTGTAGCCAGTAGCACCCCAGTCAGTGCGCAGCTAGACCTAAGGCAATGGCTGGCCAGAGATAACAAAGGACAAGTGTCAAGTGTAGCCATCATATTAACTAACGCAGCATCTCGTGCAGAGATGAGCATGAAGGTGGGAATAGATTACACTAAGATTCCCATGACAGAGCTACATCTCTGTCAGTTAGCAATTATGAAAGAAATCCAGGCAAGAGACCAATATTCGTAGATGCAGTTAGACAATGCCATAAGTCAGCAGCAGGGCTTTGCAGCATAGCTAGAGGCAGCAGAGCAGAGAAAGAGGGACGCCGAATGAAAGCGGATTACACTAGTCCAAGTTCTGGATGAGGCATGTCAAAGTCTTCCTAACTTCGACGTGCAGCTGGTGGAAGAGCCAGAACAAAGATTAGTCAGGCTGAAAGACTACGCACAGTAGTCTCGCAGTGAAATTGAGAATCTCAAAGCAGCACATGAGACTCAGATCGCAGAGCTTCAACTGCGCATTCCTCCAGAAACTCCACCTGAGGTCAAAGAACAGCGCCGCGCAGACATTCAGGCATCGGCAGCGAAAATTTAAGATATAGTGGGTAGCGCAGCAAAGTTGCTCGGAGACAGTGTCGAGGCCTGGACCACCCTGCAAGAACATCCAGAAATAGGACAGCTGCAAGAAACCATCAAGTAGCGACAGGCAGAGTTCGATGCCGTAAAAGCAGAAATTAAAACTATGCCACCTATGGAGAAAATGCTCAAAGTAAAGTGCAGCAAGGAACTCCAGCAGGAAATTGAGTCATGCACAATGAAAGTAATAGAGTGTGAAAACTCTATACAGCTACTTGTCAGTGAGGATTTGGAATTAAGTACTGCTGTGGATAGCCAGTTCAAAATTCTGAAGGAATATGATGCATTCACACAGGAAAGGGCCATCGAAGCATCATCCGTAGTACTGCAGGAGTTGGTGGAAAAGGAGAAAGCAACTGATGACATCATGCACAGTCTCAATATGCAGTTCACCGTCCTCGCAAAGAAACTTCGTCCGCCAGAAGACCAGCAGAGTGCCCCGGGACGGGACACTGGTGAGTCTTAGGGGCTTGTTGGGGCGCACACCTTAACAATCCCTAATTTTGGTAACTCCTCGGTTTTGTTGTGGAAGTTGTATGACTCAAAATAGTGTTAGGGGGTTGAGTCAAAGTCCTCTTTTTGTAATAAAACCATGGTTTAATTCCAGGGTTTAGGGTTTGGGGTGCCCATGGTTTAAGCCCATGGTTTTGTAATAAGTGCGCTGTATAAATAGGCACTCTTGTAAATAAGTCAGGTTAGGCTTTTTTGTGTAAGAGGAATTGATGCGAAGCTAAGGCTATTTTGTAAGAAAAGGTTAAGTCCCAGCTGTGTGCATGGACGACCTCTGCAGCTGTGTGCACAGAGGTTTTTTGGGTGATTAAGGAAATCTACAGCTGTGTGCGCAGAGGCCTGCAGCTATGTGCGTGGCTTTGAGGACTTGAAGGGATCTGCAGCTGAGTGCATAGATCTGCAGCTGAGTGCGCAGATCATAACTGTGGTTTTTGTAGAAAGTTGAATAAAACACAGTTCTGTGGATGTAACCCCTACACTGGGGGTGAACCACGTTATATCTTGTGTTGTGGTTCTGTGTGTTGTTTCTGTTGTGTCCTTTCATGCATTAATATCTATATATCTGATAAGTAAAGACCACTGCTAGATAATAACTTCGCTGTGAATTCCCAGTAAAGGGTTGTGCAAGGAACTGTTTGTTTATCTAACCGTGAAGCTAAATAAGTGAATGTTAAGCTCTATGATTTATATTTATAATCTGTTTAAAAGCTAAAGGTACAGTAATATCCCTCTTCTGCTTGCAGAAATCTGGTTCTGTGAAACCCCATAGCAGTTTCGGGTGAGACTGCAACTTGTTCATAGGTTGTTGCTGAAAAGGCCAACTCTGTGGGTCTTTTGTTGGTGCGAAGCTAAAGGTATAAAACTTGGGTCTACCCTATAGTCCAACACAAGTCTTGGCAGTGGTGGGAGCAATGTCCATACAATATGCAAAGGGTGCATGCATGTTTTGTCCTTAAAGACTTGTTTTTTACAGTTGGCCCACTCTAGAGGAGAACCATGGGGATGTTCTCCATTGTGTCCATGGCATATAAATGTCTGTGAATCATGGGGATTTCAGGACAATTTTGAGTTGCATGGCCTTGTTCATTGCACATGGAACATGGCGGGATTTGTCAGGGTTCGATTGTTGCTTTCGTGTTTTTGTCCTTGGCCCTTTTTGGGTGGGGCACTGTAGATGGAGGCACAGTGGTTGGATTTTGAGGGCAAGGTGGGGGACGTGATTTGAGCACAATGGGTTGAACAATTGTTAATGCAACTTGGGGTGTCAGAGGTTGGGCTGGTGGATCGAGGTACCATACGAAAATCCCCAATGTAAAGTTGGGTAAGTTTAAGGTGGCCATTACTGGCTTACTCATGATTCCAGGTGGAGGAAATAGGAAGGGAATTGTGTGGACTGGGGAGGAAACTAAGTAGTTCCCTGGTGAGTACATTTGGGGATGTGTTGGTGGTTGTAGCTACACATGATGTTGCGGCCGTGAATGAGGTTGTGGTTCTTGATGGTATTGCAGTTGCGGATGAGGTTGTGGCTGTTGATGGTATTGCGACTACAGATGGGGTTGTTGCTGCAGATGGGGTTGTGGTGCAGTAGTGTTGGATGACAGCATGCACAAATCTGCAGTATCACTTGGTGTAGATGGTGGTGATACTAAGGTGAAGGAATTCATCATAGAGGTGTCGGATAACAACCATGGGCCTACATTCAGCATGATGGGGGTGGTGGTGCTGTCGATTATGGTGTCGATAGTGGGAATAAATTTAGCTAGTGATGTTGGCGCTTGTGGATCATGGTAAGTCAACTGGTCAACAGTCATGATTTTCCCATCGTGAGGGAACATCATTTCATGGAAGACGATAGGTACCACAGCTCGCATCACGTACATAGCTACATCCTAGAAGAAGGTTGTAGTATAATTGAGTGTTGCTGAATTCTATGTCAATTAGGACGGTCTTCCCACCTAAAGAGATGGGGACGTGTGAGAGGATTCCTTGGGCTCTAGTGGGATGGACATCATAGGCACACAACGTGGTGGTGGACACTTGCAAGATGGGGGACTCAAGTTTCTGCCAAACCAAGGTTTACGTGACACAAGTGGATGCCCCCTCATCAATGATGCACCGATACACAACCAAATTCCAAATTGACATCGGGATCTGGAAGGCGATGGTCTATGGAATTCTTGGTTCTCCTTGATCCAAATCAAATGTGATTAATATGGAGTCGGAAGGCTCTACGACACCAAGGGTGGCTAGCAAGGATTTCCACTATGTTGGGAATGTTTTGAGTACTTCAAGAGCCAACATGGCCGTAGGTGATTGGGCCAAGTCATCGACGATACTATAGTTAACTGTTGCCCTTGCAGTAGTGTTGTTTGCAAGGCACTTGAAGGGGAGATGTGGGTCTGCAGGGGGAAGGTGAAGAGGAACATTGGTAGTGTTGGATGTGGATGCTGTTGCTGTGTCTGGGGTTTTAGTAATGGATCTGTATTGGTTCTTCCTGGTCTACAGGTTGATCTCCTCTGCTGTAACTACTAGCAGTTGGTGTACTCCTATCTCCGTGGGATGTGGAGCAGGTGGGTTGTGGGAGAAGTTTGGGGAAAGGGTGCGGTTGCTACCAATCCTTCGACTGGTAATGAGTTCTGGAGCACCATGGGAGGAGGGCCCAGTGGTGCTAGGTTCTGTTGTGTTTGGGAAGCCACATTGTTTCCTTGTTGGGCTCCATCATGGAGGCATTTTTTGGTGTGTCCCATTAGCGGACATTCATGGGTGTAGTGCCCATGGAAATTGCATAGCTCGCATGGTTTGTAGCTCAGGGAAAACCACAGCTATGTGTAGAAAAGGCTACCTTCCATCTATAGGATGGAAGGGTAGGGTTCCTGTTGGTTGGAAGAGAACCTGCAAACAAGTTTAGCGCCACGCTATGAAACCCTGCATGAAATAGTTAGAAAACAAAATATGGCTACAAGAGATCAATGGACACATGTAGTAAAGCATTAGAGAACAAGCCTGCAAGAAAAATATGTTAGAAAACTAGAATTAAAATGACACAAAACAAAATTATACCTTCTGTTTGGGTGGAAATGGGCCACCATGCCCTAGCTTTGGAAGCACCTCTCTCTCTTTGGGATGGAAGCTTGGCTTATGGAGCAATGGAGGAGAGGGAGGGTGAATGGCTTGAGAGGCAAAGGGTTTCAAGGCACTCACATGGGCAACATAATGATAAGGAGAGAAGGAGTGTTTTGAGAGTGACCCCCACCCCTCTATTTATAGTTTTTTTCTTGAGATTTTAGGGTTTTAAGCCCTTGGTTAGGGCTTCAACCCCCTTTTTGGGCTTTAATCCCCTTTCAACCAATACTTAGCTCCTTTGGGGATTTTAAGCTCCTTTGAGGGGTTTTAGCCCCTTTTTGGAGGTTTTAGCCCATATGAGAGCTATTTTGGCTCTTTTTAGGGATTTTTAAGCCCTTTTCATGTTTTTGAGCCTTTGCAAGGGTGTGGGGGTCAAATGATGGTAGTGTAATGGATTTCTTTAGGTGGTGTGGGTCATGTAGAGCCTACTAAGGGATTTTTTGGGTTAACATATTGCCCCATGATGTGTGAGGACAAGAGCTCATCATATGGCCGACGAACATCATAGGATTTTCTAGGGAGATGTGGTGCTTCCTGGGCTGGGGCATGGTGGATTTTGTTTTTTGTATTAATATGGTTCCCATCAATGGGTGAGATACAAATAATGTGTGACATGTATATGGATGAGGCGGGCATCCCCATGCTCGTAACAATGTCAAAAGAATAATGTGATCTAAGCTCTATAATACAAGAGCCAATCATGTATAACATTTTGTTACAATAGTGGTGGCCTCAATGAGAGGCTGAATACAATACAAATCTAAAGAACTGCTACATTGGACCCATGGAATTCTCATGGAATGTTATTTCTTCATGACTGATGGCCTGTTGGATCTGGAATGGTACATAGGTATATGTACTTACTCATGGAGATTCAGAGTCTCTGTGGTACAAATATGTTGCATCAATCATAAATCTATATAGAAGCACTACTGGGGCTTCTGAACACTATCTCCAATGCAACCCAAAAATCACAAGGGACATGAACCTGTTTGATTCCGTCAATAGAATCATCAATTTTGTAGAGTTAGGTGACATCCCGAGTCTTTGACCAAATACTGCATGGACAAATACCCTGTACAAATCTCAATGGTGCGATGATGTAGCTGGAGTTGAGCACGTGATGCACAACCATCCCAATAGGAACTAAGGAATCCTCTCAAGTGGTCCAAGGAACTCATCAATGAGGTTAATGAAACCAGGATACAAGGAACTCTAGGTCTATCCTCTGGAATATGTGTGTTGTCGTCAATACAGGGAGACCTGCAACTGGCCAAGGAAATGGTGTTTCCTTAACCAAAATCACAAGGGAGATAACCGAAAGATGTGATACAATATGAGGACTGACCCACTGAATTGGGGGGGGGGGAGGTGGAACAGAGGAAGGGAATCATGGGGGAATCAAAGTTCCTTTGTTTAGAGTATGATGGTAGGGCGGACTAGGAAGCAAATGAAACCGACTCATGGGAAAGGGATCATAGTTGTAATACCAGGAATGTAACTGCTGATGGGAAATACTTGGGGGAGGTAGACACTTTTGGTATTGAAGGAATCCAAGGAAGACACATCGCAGAGTAATCTGAATAAAGGCGACCCAAAGTGGGAATGCTGCCAAACTGTTATATATGGGGTGGTGTCTAAAGACACCATTGTGGTACGATCTCGTGAGTTTTTAGCGAGCCCAAGAAAGTAAATGCTCGATGGTGCTTTTAATTTTAGAGAGTTTGAAAGCATGAAGAAGACTCTAGTGAGGTATCTTTTTCGTTGATAGTCTCCTATGCCCGAAAAAGTTTAAAAGTGTACATAAAAGAGCTCACCCATCCTTTGTGGGATGGGAGATTTATTTACCATTGGTAGTCCAATCAGGCTGAAAAAGGTTAAACCTGTACTGACTAGATGGTCATTTAGATACTTTTACGAGCATGAACAAAACCAAGTTTTCTCGGCAATCTTTTCTTGATGAGAAGGATGGAAAAGAGCTTAATGAAAATCCATGGTGAGATTTTTCATCAAGTTCGGCCCCTTTGCCCGAAAACATAAAAGTATGCAGAGGGGAACGGTCTTGGATTGAATGTGCCAAGGTGGTCCTTTTCAGATGGTAGTCTACATAGTCTACAAAAGGAGATAAACAAGATGTTGTAGACGCCCTTTATTATACTTTAACGAGTGAGAAAGGAAGAAGATACGCTCGACAATCTTTTCATTCTTTTAGGAGTCAGAAAAGAGATTAACAGAAACTCCAATATGGTCAACCAATCGAGGATGAACTGAAGGTGCCCCCATGTTGAGACAATGGACAATGGTACAAAGGTCATCTGTGCAGTATGGATGGATCAGGTGGCTCTTAAACATACCAATACATGCACGAGATAGATTGCAAAAAAGGTACATGAGTCTGTGCGGCAGAGGCACACAAACCGAGGTGGCTCTCGAATAGAGGTCAGGAGAGTCTTGTGTGAGTTGTGGTGGATGGACTGGAATACATGTGGTGTGAGTGCAATCCCGAAGATAGTTATATGTCAAATGTATGTGAAAGAAATGATCCTCTCTCTAGGAAGTGGTTCGGGGACCTACTCGAGTTGCGGTGGACAGATTAGACAGTTATATGCTGAAACAATAAAAAGAGAGGGTGATATGATATTGCATGATGGATGCATCCAAACTGATGTGCCTTCCGGGAGATGGTCTGGAACCCCATGTGAGTTGCGGTAGACGGGTATGATGCATGATGCAATTTTTTGTATGCTTCCTATATGCTATGATGAATACACCAATTTAGAATGTCGTTAGCCATATGATCTACTACATTATTGAGCTTCCTGGGAACATGTGTGAATGTGATGGATTCAAATGTTCTAAGCATCTGTTTAGTGCACAGGAATTTTCTAGAGAGGTAGGGATCACATACCTGGTAATAGTTGTTCAGCAGAGAGACAAGTAGCTGGGAGTCTAAGAAGATGTCAATATGGCAGATGCCCAACTAGAGGGTGGTAACCAAAAGGTCAGTGAACCCATCATACTAAGCCTGGTTGTTGGTTGCGGTGCTGATGCATATCCTGTCGATGTGGATCAACTCATGTAATGGGGAGTAGATGACCCATGAAGTCGAGGTGAGGTTTGGAGACCACCTGCTTGCCCCGTCAGCAATTCCAATGTATCAAAACCCAGTAGGATCCATCTTCTAGTGTAGCCTAGGAAACAATGCATAAGAATCACTTCAAAAAAGGTAAAAATAAAAAAGGATAAGACTATGATACAAGTGACTCATTGGTGATGTTTAAGAGTAAAATATCTTGAGGTAGAGCTCGTTACTGGGGTTCTCCAAGAGTTGTCCATCAGAATCAACAAGAATGTATGCCCCTTTTCTGTGGAACTGGTGGATGACATATGGGCCATACCACATTGACTCGAACTTTCCTTTGCCTAACTTATCATTGGCCTGATTGTAAACTAGAACCAGATCGCCTTTGTTGAAGGTGCGTGGTGTTGAAATATTGTAACTTCAAAGAATATTCTATATGTATATTTTGTGGTCCCCGATGGTCCTATTGAGAGAACCACTTGTATTACTTTGTACCCCGATGCTCCTAATCGAAAGAACTAATAAGATTCATGAGGTAGTCCCCTCTAATTGTAAAGGTGGGTCATTAGCACCCCAGTGTGGTTACTTGAGCCTACATGTGTAACTCAAGGCTACATGATTTAACTTGAGCCTACATGTTGGATGAGTTAACTTAAGTGAATAGATGAATATAAATAGAGGTGTAGCGCTCCTCATTTGGAGCACAGACTCTCACTGGTGCAGTGCATTAGTGGAGGAGAGAGAAGTAGCTAGAGAAGGAGGAGGATCAGGCTTTGATCTCCTTGTTGGTTTTATCTTTTATCTTTTGGGGCATCTATATTGAGGAAAATTTTGTTGGGTTTTTCCCTTTAGGGTTTTCCCAAGATAAATATTTGTGTTCTCTTCTGTATGGTTGTGCTTTTCTATCTTTGAGTGATCCTGTTTATATGCTTTTGTTATGAAATCGAAATGAAATACTAATGATCTAGCTTAGCATATGAAAATTCAACATGGTATCAAAGCCACCCTGAAAGAAGACATGGTGTAGCTACAAAATATAGGGCTTCTTAATTTTTGATTCTCTCTCCACAATCGATCAGCAAAAGAAGGCTAGGCTGACTCTCCATTGAAGGGCGCATCTTTCTGTCAAAGCGGAATTCAATTTCGAGCATTTTCAGTTTTTGGTGCGGGAAATTAGGGCTTCTTGCAAAAGAGGAGTTTTTGAGTGAGCCCAAAATAGGATTGATCTCCTCATCAAAATCTAAGTTTAGATACCTGGATCAAGAATTTTGGTTGGGTAAAACTCCGGGAAAGTCAAACCCTAGTTTGACCCCGAGCTAGAAAAACCCTAAATGCTAAAGCTACTAAGTTTTGGTACATTCGCTATATCCTGAGATTGGAGAAATTTCAGGAGCTGTAAATTGCTGATTGCTGAATAAAAAATCCTGATGTACATTGTGTCCAAACCTCAGCCTCATATTCGCTATACTCTGGGAGATATGATCCCTCCAAGTTAGGGTTCCAGCCTCTTCCAGAATTCATCCCTAAACAGGACACCTGGGGAGAATTGCTATAGATTGGGATACAAAGTTCCAAATGGAATTCCTGAAGATTTTCCAGAAATAGCATGGAATTTAATTTCTATGGTCCTAATTTTAGAACCATAAGATGAAACAGTGACACATGGCAGGCCATACAACTTCGCTGTTCTAAACAGTCCTGTAACAGGTCACCTTGGGAAAAGGATCATAAATCCCAATTGGTGAAACCAATTCTGATGAAACCTATGGTGTTGGATCAGGTACATGCGAGGTTACCTCAATGAGAAATTTTAGAGATAGAGGAATAGTACTTTGAGAGATATAATATAAATAGTGACAGACATTTTTCCAGAAGAAATTGGAAAACTAGGGCTTCCTGTCCCGGGAGCTTCCCTCCACTGTTTTCAGAAAAGGAGTACATTGGATAGCTCCATTTGAAGAGATATATCTTTCTATCCAATAATATATAAAAGATTCCAAGTTTTGAAAATTAGGGTTTCTCTGACAAACCCTAGATCAGCCAGCTCCGAAAGCAGGATAAACACCTCAAATCGGTAAGATCTAATCTTTTGCTATTTGCATTTGAGGTTCTCATTTCAAAGTGATCTATCACATCAGCTTGATGATAAGCTTGGTGAAGTTGAAAACTTCCAAGCATGGAAGTATTTGATCTCTCTGAAGAAAATGAATTGGACACCTATATGAGTAGAGAGGTTCCAGTTTTAGAGGGAGATGAGGCTCAAAGCCTTACACCAGAAGAACTTGGTCAAGGCCAAGAAGATCATTGTTGATTCAGTCACGGATCAACTTGTACCACAAGTGTTTTCTCTAAAGACACTGAAATATATGTTTTATTCCTTGACCAAGCTATTTGAAGGAAAGAACATGCATCAGAAAGTGACCTTAAGAAACAAATTGAAGAGGTAAAAGAAGAAGTGAACAATGTAGAAGTGGTGATAGCCACCTTGAATGGTCTCCCAGGATCATGGGATTCATTCATGCAAAGAATGTATGCCAAAAGGAAGTGATTAATTTCAACTCGACTCATAAGAAGAGAAGAAGAAGATGGGAGAAATTGAAGATCAAGCTCTCACCATTCAAAGAAGATCCCTCAAGCGATGAGGAATATGAAGAACTCAATTCTTGAAGAACCTCTTATTCATCTTATCATTTGGATAAGAAATGATGATTTCATGAACGAAGAAGATGATAAAGCAGAATGATCAAAATGGAGTCTACCCACGAAACAAATAAAATATAAGTATTCAATTGTCATTTCATGATATTGTTTTGTTATGCATTTGAGTATATTCAGTTGATGTGTTATGCATGATAGATTGTTTGCATTAATGACTGTATACTATTAATATGCATGTGATGGGTAAGTAGCTCATGGTGCTATACAACTCTCCATTGCTACTTCTCTAGAATGAAACCTCTTTGCTGACATATTGGATTAGTACACAATCTCAATGTTGTCTTGGTAGAGATGGAAGGCATCTAGAAAAGTTTTCGTGAGATATGGATGAATGTTGTATTGACTAAACAGTTGCATGATGCATAAGAATTTTTCATTATGCATATGTTTTATGAAATAGTTATAACCATGCAACTGGTGCATTTGAATTGTAAGAAAGGTCCTGTACAACCTCCTACAAGAAAATAAGGATGAGACTTATTCCGAAGAACAAGTGAGGACAATTCAAGATTCACTCCAATAAACATGAATCTGAAGCTCCCAGGGTCAGAGACACCTTGACGGAAGAAAGAGCTTCAGAGAGCGGTAGATCCACCACGAAGGATGAAGACCACCATGGGTACAAGAGATAACTCAAGATGAAGAAAAGAATGCCATGAAAGAAGCTACGATCAAAGAATACCAGTTGATCATGGGGAATGATGTATACGATATGATTTTGAGACATAAAGGGAAGTACGTAGTATCTTTCATATGGATCTACAAGAACAAGTGTACAAAGCAAGGTTCGTGATTTGCCTCAAAAAGAATAGACTATGACATAACATACTCTATTGACTAGTATATATCAAGCATAGAACTACCTATACAGAATGAATAAGGAAGATGATACTCCACTTTAGGGGGAGTGACTACAGAAGATATCTGAGTTCAACACCAAGGATAATTTTAGGGGCGAATTTTAGCCCAATGGGCTATTTTTCCATGTTTTTCTCCAAAAAAGATTCGCCATTTTGCATTTTTTGAAGCCTTGTTTCGCCCAATTTTGATGGGGTAAAATATTTTCACCCTAAAAATCGCCAAATTATTATATAAACGATATAAAATCCTTGGAAATTAAAATATTTTTTGTAAAATATTGCCAAACATTTTATAGTTGGCATTTAAGAATTGGTAAGATTCACCAACATTTATACACTTTTAAATAAGTATGGTTCCTTAAAATCATCCTTGTTCGACACAATATGACATGATAGACAACTTCCTGATGGATTGAGACTTTACCAAGAGTAAAGTGGGTTCCAACCTTCAAGGTTGAATGCAGAAGACTGGGATATGTTGATGACCTGACAAGACAAACTCATGGAAGATGTTATGATGAAAGAATACTATAATGATGTTTGGGATATAGTACTCAAACCAGAAAGAAAGAATGTGGTATCTTCCAAATGGATTTGCAAGATGCTGATAGAAGTAAGGAAAGACTTGTGAATTAATTCTGAAGAGACACTTACTCCAGGAAGTAAGGTACACTTCCTTTAGAACTATCATAGTAGTTTCTTCCATGATGAAGTAAAGAAAAGCCTTTCCTTAATGGTATTATTGAGAAAGAGTTTTACATCGAATAGTCATGAGGATTTGAAGTTGAAGACAGATGGAATCACGTATGCAAGTTGAAGAAGGCCTTCTATGGCCTGAAGCAAGCTCCCAAGGCTTGGTAGTTTCCTATTGAGCATGGGATTTACCAAGAGTAAAGCTAATCCTAACCTTTACCTCAAGGTTGTAGAAGATGAACTTGTCATCCTACTACTATATGTGGATGACTTATTCTTGACGGGGAATGAGAAATAGATTATGGAAAGTAAGAAGAAACTAGCAGAAGAATTTGAGATGAAAGACCTTGGGTTAATGCATTATTTCCTAGGTTTGGAAGTATGGCCAAGTTCAGAAGGAATCTTTCTCAACCAGGGAAAGTATGCAGTAGAGATATTGAAAAGATTCAATATGTTGGAATGCAAAGCCATGGCTACTCCCATGGATTCCAACCTGAAGCTGTTAGCTGATGACTCATCAGAGTTAGTGGATGTGACTCATTATAGACAGATCATTGGGTCATTGATGTACTTAAAAAATACCAGACCAGACATTTGTTTTGCTGTGAAAACCTTGAGTCAATATCTAGTTCAACCTAGATGGGTTCACCTGATATCCGCAAAACATGTGATGAGATATCTGAAAAGGACTATAGACTTTGTTCTATACTATGATGGAAACCATGACTACAAATTGTATTACTATACAGATGAAAATTGTGATGGAAGTATATCAGATAGGAAAAGCACATCAGGTAGATTCTTTTGGTTGGAGTCTACTATGAGTTCATGGTTTAGCAGGAAACAGTCCAGTGTTTCTCTTAGTACGACTGAAGTAGAATACATAGCAGATTGCTCTGCTAAGTTGTGAAGCCATATGGCTTCAGAAGCTAATATCAGGTCTCTTTGACCTGAAGATGGATACTACAATGATTCTATGTGATAACCAAAGTTGTGATGACAGAGAACCCTGTGTTCCGTCGTAACACATAGAAATCCAGTATTTCTACATACAAGATAAGATGCAGGTGATGATGTTTCAGTATTCCCATACTAAAGATATAGATGATGTTTCAGTATTTACATATTGTAGATGCAGATGATTCCGTATTTCTATAGAGATGATGATGCTTTCAGTATTCACATACTGGAGATACAGATGGTTATTGTTCAGTATTCACATACTGGAGATACAGATGGTTATAGTTCAGTATTCACATACTGAAGATGTAGATGATGATGTGCTGACGAAGCCTCTGTCTCAAGTAAAGTTCGAACACTTTCGAGACAAGCTTGGTGTGGTTCAGAAAGACCTTCCCCGAAAGGGGGAGTAGTGTTGTTGCAGTGGGATTCTATCATCCCTGGGGAATTGCCCTAAAGTGATTCGGGGACCTCGGTCCTTGAGAATGAAGTGGGATTGTATCATCCCTGGGCACTTTCCCTAAAGTGATCCAGTGACTTCGATCATCGAGATAGTGGTAGGATTGTATCATCTATGAACCTCGATTCAGAATGGATCCGATGACTTTGGTCATTGATATGGTTGTAGGATTGTATCATCCGTGAACCTCGGTTCAGAATGGATCCGGTGACTTCGGTCATCGATATGGTTGTAGGATTGTATCATCCGTGAACCTTGGTTCAGAATGGATCTGGTGACTTTGGTCATAGAGATGGTTATAGGATTGTATTATCCGTGAACCTCAGTTCAGAATGGATCTGGTGACTTCGGTCATCGAGATGGTTGTAGGATTGTATCATCCATGAACCTCGGTTCAGAATGGATCCGGTGACTTCGGTCATCGAGATGGTTGTAGGATTGTATCATCTATGAACCTTGGTTCAGAATGGATTCAGTGACTTCGGTCATCGATATGGTTGTAGGATTGTATCATCCATGAACCTCGGTTCAGAATGGATCCAGTGACTTCGGTCATCGAGATAGTTGTAGGATTGTATCATCCGTGAACCTCGGTTTAGAATGGATCCGGTGACTTCGGTCATTGAGATGGTTGTAGGATTGTATCATCCGTGAACCTTGGTTCAGCATGGATTCGGTGACTTCGGTCATCGAGATGGTTGTAAGATTGTATCATCCATGAACCACAGTTCAGAATGGATCCGGTGACTTCGGTCATCAAGATGGTTGTAGGATTGTATCATTTGTGAACCTCGGTTCAAAATGGATATGGTGACTTCAGTCATTGAGATGGTTGTAGGATTGTATCATCTGTGAACCTCGATTCAGAATGGATCCAGTGACTTCGGTCATTGAGATGGTTGTAGGATTGTATCATCCATGAACCTTGGTTCAGAATGGATCTGGTGACTTCGGTCATCGAGATGGTAGGATTGTATCATCCTTGAACATTGGTTCAGAATGGATCCAGTGACTTTGATACTCGATAAAATGTTAGGATTGTATCATCCATGAACCTCGGTTCAGAATGGATTCGGTGACTTCAGTTATCGAGATGGTGGTAGGATTGCATCATCCTTGGACTTAGTCCTAAAGTGATAGGGACTGATTATCCTGTAATCAATACGGTGACTTCAGTTATAAAGAATGTGATGATGATGATGATGGTTTTGATCGAAAGATCAAAATGTGATGATGGTGATGTTTCTGATCGAAATATCAGAGTGTGATGATGATGATGTTTTGATGATGATGCTTTGATGATGATGTTTTTGATGATGATGATTCTGATCGAAAGATCAGAATATGATGATGATGATGTTGCTGCTGATTGAAAGGTCAAAGTGCTGAAGATGTTGCTGATCAAAAGGTCAAAGTGCTGAAGATGATGTTGTTGAACGAAAGGTCAAAGTGCTGAAGATGATGTTGCTGATCGAAAGGTCAAAGTGTTGAAGATGTTGTTGATCGAAAGGTCAAAGTACTGAAGATGATGTTGCTAATCGAAAAGTCAAAATGCTGAAGATGTTGTTGATCGAAGCAGTCAAAGTGTTAATGATGATGAAGACTAAAGATTGAAGATGAAGAATACATGATGTTGAAAAGCTTCCAATGATTTATAGATGTGTTACCCTGATGATTTTGATGATGTCATATCTCTCTCTCTCCAATTATTGTTGTTGTTGATGTTGTTATAGAATACCCTTCTTGTTAAGGGGGAGTGTTGAAATATTGTAACTTTGAAGAATTTTCTATATGTATCTTTTGTGGTCCTCGATGGTCCTATCGAGAGAACCACTTGTATTACTTTGTACCCTGATGCTCCTAATCGGAAGAACTAATAAGAGTCATGAGGTAGTCCCCTCTAATTGTAAAGGTGGGTCATTAGCACCCCAGTGTGGTTAATTGAGCCTACATGTGTAACTCAAGCTTACATGATTTAACTCAAGCCTACATGTCGGATGAGTTAACTTAAGTGAACAGATGAATATAAATAGAGGTGTAGCACTCCTCATTTGGATCACACACTCTCACTAGTGTAGCACATTAGTGGAGGAGAGAGAAGTAGCTAGAGGAGGAGGGGGATTAGGCTTTGATCTCCTTGTTGGTTTTATCTTTTATATTTTGGGGCATCTATATTGAGGAAGCTTTTGCTGGGTTTTTCCCTTTAGGGTTTTCCCAGGATAAATATTTGTGTTCTCTTTTGTATGGTTGTGCTTGTCTATCTTTGAGTGATCCTGTTTATATGCTTTTGTTATGAAATCAAAATAAAATACTAATGATATAGCTTAGCATATGAAAATTCAACATGTGGGTGGACATGGGAGTCATAATAATATTTTGACCATGTTTTTGCTTCTTCGATGGCTTGAAGGGAAGCTCGATGGTCCTCTTCGGTTTGTTCAAGTTGGAGGAGTCGTTCTTTAAGAGGAGAAGTATCGGGAAGGAGTTCCACAATGAGGCGGAGTGATGGGATCTGGCACTCTATAGGGAGATTGATTCCATGTCATGTACCAAATGGAAAGGGGTAAAACTAGTGGCAGTTTTTGCGGATGTGCGATAAGCCCATAGGGTGGAGAAAAACATGTGGTGCTAGTTGGTTTTATGGTTTCCTGCCATCCTTTGGAGCATCGTTTTGATGACCTTGTTTACTGCTTTGACTTGGCCATTACCCTAGGGGTAGTAGGAAGATGAGTATTGGTGTTCGAATTTCAACATGGTTGAAAGCTTAGTCCAGACCGCGTCTTCAAAATGTTTACCATGGTCTGAGACTAACTGTTTGGGAACACCAAATCATGAGATGACATGGTTAAAGAAGAATCGTCCTACCATTTCACTTTTGCAATTGAACATAGGCATGGCCTTGGCCCCCTTAGTGAAGTAGTCGACAACCACGATGATATATTCATGACCGTTGGCTGAGGTAGGGTTGATTTTCATGAAGTCGATTGCTCATTTACAGAAGGGACTGACTATGACTAAGGGTGTAATGGTGTAGGGGGGGTTCTTTCCTTTGGGGAAAAGAGCTGACAACTGCTGTCAAAACCCCAAATTTTCCGCAAAAATTTAAAATGTTTAAATACATCTAAATATCATAAATGCAGTCAACTAATTGTTTAATTAGTTATATGTTATTGATTTCATTATCTGAATTATCTATTTGATTATGTTTATCTTTATAGAATAGCTCTTTTTCAGTTTACTGACTTGTTTTCTCTTTGTGACCATAAGGTGGAATTGTCATGAAAAATTTCGGGCTTACTTAGCTTTCGAGCTAACGCAGAAGTTTTCCTCCTCTTACAGACTTACAAGTAAGAAGTTCGGGTGCTACTTATCAAAATTCTAAAGCATTCATTTATGAGGTCGTTGCACAAAATAACTCAGTAATGAATATAAATGCTAACAATTTCCAAAGCTTATTGAGGTAAACTCATCAAACTGTCCTTCTTTTTAGACTCTAAGGAATGCAATTCAGTCCTATCAGTAATGGCTATAACTACCTTCTTTCTAGTAGATATAAATTTATAGTTCTTAAAGAGTTCTGAACTTTTTAATGTCTACCATTGTCGTCAAGTGTAAAAATGCTTTTAACCTTTCTTTTCAAGCAGTTTTAAGAATGACAGTTTCTATGTCCAGCGTCTAATTGAAGTTGTGCACAAAAACATTCACATCAAGATGGATTTGGTTATTGCCCAAGATAAGAATATAATGTATCTTGATACGAAGTTTATGTATCACTGAACCCTCCTTCTAAGCTTTGAGGTTAATGGGATTACAGCTTAATCTAATTCTGATAAATGCATCATTAAATTTCCATGCCAAGCTCCTTAACTTTTCAGACCTACCATGCTCAAATACAAACTTTACTAGTTTTATAATTAAATAATCAAGGTAAAAGAGGTTAACATTAGTAAGAGAATATTTACCCCAAGTTTGTTTTATAATTTTCTTTTATAGCTTCAACTAGAAAAACTTGGTTAAAGTTATAATTATTCTAATACATAGCCATGTTGAAATAATAAAAGGGTCATCGTAAAGATTGCGCCCATGAAAAGTTTATAGTTTAACCTTAAAGTCTTATAATATTTTATTTCATACATCCCAAGCTTGTAGAATATGCTAGGTCATAAACTTATTTACCTTGCTAGATTATATTCTTTTGATTACACAAATAGATGTTTACTAGAATAGTATCTGCCATACCTTACTTCTATAACTCTCTTATTATATTATAAGGGTATATTATTTTGATCGATTGATTGTTAAGTGAAGAGGTAACATGTTATAATGTACTAGGTCGTAGTGTTGACTACGCCCATGATGAAGATAAGGTTAAATCATAATTTATGTTGTGTAATGACGGTATACCACAATGTATATTATTGGGTCGTAAGTTATCCACGTTGTTGATAAGATTTGTAACATAGTTTATAATGTAATGATTCCTTGTTATCATGCAACGTAAATATAGGTTGACCTTGGAGCTAAGGACTATGGTTGATCCTCCAATTATCAAATGATTGAAGAATGCTCATGAGGGAATGATCGCTGGAACTATAGACTTGAAACCACAGTATTCAATTTATTTGTTGGCTATCGTGGCATCGTTTGGGCCATGTGTTGCATAAATAAAATCACTGCACTGAACCCTAACTTGTCATTAGCTCTGTCACCTTCGGGCTTCTTGCCGCTCTGCTACGGCGTTCTCATCTGTACTATCACTTGCTCCTGCGGTTGGTAGTCTTCCTATATGTTGTTTTTCCCTAGTATGCTCACCTCGAATGCTTACAAGAGAGATGCTGTTGTGTAACTGTTTGTTGCTTGGGAAAGGGTTAACGATACTTGCTCCAGGGTTTTACCATCGTGGCTAGCTGCATTCTGAATCCTTCAACTATACATATTTTTCCTTTATCCTTGGCTTGTTACTGCGAGTCGTGGTCTTGAAAATTTAGATTTGCTAGGGTATAGGGTTTGGCAGTAATTGTGTTTTGATTTGGTTTGAGAACCTTTACAGTTCTAGGGTTTACCTTTTCGGCCGGTGTATGAAATTCTCTACTGTGGTTAGTCAATGCTGGGTAGTAACACCGTCTTCCTTGCAGCTGAAGAAAAGCCTTCTCCT
Organism: Pseudotsuga menziesii; assembly: GCA_001517045.1. NCBI lineage: Eukaryota > Viridiplantae > Streptophyta > Pinopsida > Pinales > Pinaceae > Pseudotsuga > Pseudotsuga menziesii. Next base: position 378,924 of record LPNX010175453.1, read on the forward strand.
CCTCGTGCTGGTGGTAGTGCTTCTTGTAGCAGGTGGTTACAAATCGGTGAAGCTTTAAGGTAAGAAACACCATTTACAGTCTTCGATTTTCATTGCAAAGCTGTTTATTATTTATTAATTTAAATTTCCATACAAGATATTAACAGTAAACTGTGTGATGATTCCCAGGTACGAACTTGTCTCTCTCCCTCTGTGTAACTGGTGTGAGGCTGTGGCGACTTGTTGTTTTACGGTAAGCCTGGTTAAATCATGGAAATTCCTCTTTGTTTGCTCCCTTTGGTACATTTGTGGGTTGGTCATCGTGACCTGCAACCCTTACGGTTTTGGTTTACCCTGTTACTTGGGTTGTTCTTTTTAGTGGATGATGAAACCTTTGTGTTAAGAGAGGTTCTCTGGATCCTGCTGTGACTGTAAATGTTGGTTTTTATTACGATTACTGTGTATAAGTACATGTAAATGACAAAAAGGCTGTAAAGGCCTCGCTCTGTAAATTTTGTTGAAGCCATGAGCTCATACACTGTATTAGACTCTTTCAGTTTTGTTAACTCTGTTGTATATTTTAATGTTAGTAGGGTTCGACCCTAACATGAAAATATATAAAGTATTTACAGTTTTCTCTTTAAATAAATATCTTGTATTTATAATGTACTTCCGTAAATTATGGGGTTATTACTTATGTTATATAAAGTTTGGTTAAGCTCGGTAAATCGAGCATACTGTCACTGTTTTGGTTATTTCTTGCACGTTAATGTACTTGATTTTTACCCCGTAATATTTTTAAATTTAGTCGCTAGGGTTTCTATACATTATTTTTATATTAATTTACTTTATTTAAAAGAATTGTAAATGCTGTTATATAATTGTTACCCTTCAGAATATAATGACTTTAATCTTTTTACTGAGGTACTTCTGTATCTGTCAGATGCAGCTTTTGAGTACATAAATTATATCTTGTTTACTGTTTACTGTAATATAATAAGAACATTACTTATTTACATATTAATATTGTTCTTATAATTATATATTTATTAGCTTGTTCTTTGTTTATTTATAATCATAGAGTAAGATAGTATTTTACTACTGTGTTCTTATACTTACTGCACTGAATAATTTATATAGATACACTATGTATTCTATATTATATGTTTATGTTACAATGTTAATATTTATAAAATAAAAGAATAAGAACTAACTATGTTCTTCATTTGTTGACATCTAAAAAAAAGAATAGGTTAGTAGTTGTAGACTTTTGTTTAAGCTTAACTAGATAAAATAGAATGAATGGATAGTAGAATAACTTACATTACTATTCATAAGTAAATTTTTATACCAACTAGATTATCTGTAGAAATAAATCAAGAATTCTAGCTGTTCTTTCTTTCAATTTGATTATTATACATGCAGTAGTTAAATAGACTAAACTGGGAAGAAGTAAACTGTAAAGTTGTAAAGCATTTTTATTTAACTTAACCCTACTCAAGTTTAACTAATATACTCTTTTCTTAAACTCAAATAAGCAATAAGATTACTGAAAGTAGCTACTGTATCAAAACTGTTTTATCTACCCATACATACTACTATCGGTAAATAATATAGTTTCTCTCTCTGTTTCTAATAAGCTAACAGTCTCAGTCCAGGTTTAACACTACTCCTTGTACAAAAGATATTTCTTTTGATAAAAAAATAAAAGAAAATATTCTATAATTCCACTAAAATTTTATTCTACATTTTCATCATACTATCTTTATTTATAATTTCACCACCTGTGCTGGAGTACAGTCTGGATCACTCCAGATGAGGAAAAACACAGGTAGGGTTTTATTTCTCATCAAACTGATTCTATTACTAAACAATCTAAGAACAGCTTCATTACTAAACCATCTAAATCTTTACATCATAAGATACAATGCATCATTCAATCACACATAGATAATACATAAAAATTAATAAATAACAGAACCTGTTCTTTGAGCTTGGATGACAACAGCAATGGGAGGCTGTTCCTCCCTACCAACTCCCGGAGAGCACTCAAACAACGACTCCTCAGGACCCCCGAGCTTGCTCTGGTCTCCCTAGCTGGAACTAGGTGCAGCAATAATCAAGTACCAGTATTTAAACTCAATACCAATCCTGAACTTATCAGTAAATTCTCTCAGCTAGCCAGCTGTATCAGACCAAGTTACTGCAGATTATCTCTCAAAACACCTTCCTTACAGTTTTCCCTTTTCCCCAATGAATTCCTTGAAGTGCATTCCTCTTGAATGATTCTTCTCCTGGAAAATATCTGAGCAACCTCAACTCTCTACATTGGGTACTTTTAAAATATTGCCTAGGTCTTTTTGGGTTAGTTGTCATTTATTGAGCCACCTGCTCTGATCCCACTTTCTTGGGGGATCATGACACCAAATGCAGGGAAGTTGCCACCTGCAACATAGGAAGTGTTTGAGGATGCTGCCACTTGTCTTTTTCTCTCCACCTAGTTCCTTCCACCAGTTTGACTAGTAACACTCTTATTAACAGCTCTCCCAAGCTGTTGTCTCCACTTTTTATTTATTAAAAATAAAATATTCAGAATTACATTCCACTTCTTTTGACTCTGCTGAGTCATCAGTTACTACTTAGCATTAAATTTAACATAATGTCTTAGGAAATCTAATTAAAACAATGTTGATTGCATGGGCAGACTCGGGTTTACTATAGTCAACCAACAACACCCCTAGCTCACTGGCCCTTTCGGCGACAGACTGCACAGCGGCCTGAAGTCTCACCCGAAGTGATTCTAATGGGTTGGCCAAGGACTCAAGCGTCTTGGACCAGGTTCCATCACAATCCTACCGGTGGCTCACAGCTCTCCTAGCTGTGAGATCTCTTTCCTACGCGCCACACGATATTCTGCTCACGATGCGTGATCTATTCCCCACTCGTGGCCCTTCTAGCCATGGTGTCTCTACCCTTGCGCACGTCGTGCGGATTCTTATCCCCTTGCACAACTTCCTCCTTTCCACAATATTCCCAATCTTACCGCATCGCCGCGCCTCGTGCGACACGCAACTCCTACTCAAAGTTAAGTCCTCAACCTACGGTATCGCGCACCATAGCTCCTCTATTGGTGCGGTATCGCCTTATTACGATACCCTCCTCCCGTGGCTTAGCGCAACTAGCGTTGTTCATGTCGATGCGCAAAACTCGATACCCAGACTGTCTTACTGTGATTAATTAACTATCTAAGGAAAGCATAAATAAGTCCTTATATGACGTGCCAAGGATTTCAACTTATATTTATCTTCCTGTAGTGCTGTAACTGAATAACTCATTCATACATTAACTGTAAACAAATTGCATAACATAACTGATGGATGCAGCAAATAAACACAATACGCAAATCAATCAGAGAACATGGGATTTTAACATGGTTCGCCCCCAGGATGGGAGTTACGTCCACAGAACTGTGCTTCTCTATTATAGCTTAAGGGAAGGAAAACATAGTTCTGCTGCACCTCACATGTAGCTCAAGATATTCTCTCTTAGATCTTTCTTCTCTACCTTTATGTTGTCGCTCTTACAACATACTCTTCCCTCTCAGTCGATCCCTGCGGATCATTACATGCATGCTCTATAAGCCAGCTACTGGTTTCAGTAAGATTGCTACGGCTAAGACCAGAACCAGAGCTCGGATTTTACAACAGTCTACTTATCCTTATTGCCTATTTCAATCACGACTGTCTAACTATCTAACCAACCCTTTACAATGCAAAATTACATCCTTTTATAAGCAGCCCGAAGGTCTTGCTTTTACAACACTGTGGGCCTGTCCCAACAGTAAACCAAACCCTAATTAGTGACAGTCGGTCCTCTCTGTCCTTGAGGTAGCCGCTTCCTGTCACACCATAGCTCTCTGTAGTCTTCCATGCTTCCCGGCACTGACCATGGGGACTATGCGCCGCTTCTCTTTTCTGTCATTCGTCTTCAATGCTTGAGCCTCGTTGCTCCTTATTCTTTATGAGGGTCGCTGAGACCTCCTGTCTTCTGCCACTGCCTTCAATGTAGTGGGTGAGCTCTCCTTTCTTGGCCTCTTAGGTACCGTTGCCTTTCTTTGAATTTCCTATCTCAAATAGTCATGGTTTTCGGCTCTGCTCTGCAGCTGGAAACGTGCTACGGCGTTGTAGCTCCGTCTTATCTTCTTTTCGCCAAAACTTATCTTTCCGCTAAACTTAGCAGCTTCTTCTGTAGATGTGGGACCCTACTCCAACAGTCCCCTAACACTTACTTGTGGCTCGCCCTCGAGCCACCTGCAGTGGGCTTCTCCTTCGCTTTCTGCGGAGTGCGTTGTAGCTTGTCTCGAAGTCCTGCGACTTCGTTCTTCATTACCTCGACACGCCCTCGTGCCGAGTCAAGCAGGGCTTGATCAATTTTGGAGTCGTCTGTCTGATCAATTTCTTCTCTTATAGTGGTGAACTCCTTCATTTTCTGCTCGGCTGCGTTGACCAGCTCAGTGATCTGCTCCTAATAGGGTTGAAGCAAGTCGTTAATGTGGACCTCCTGTGTTCTTAGCCGTTGCGCTTCCTGCTGCAGTTGGTTCATCTCCTTTGTCTTCCTCATCTTTTGGAAAGTGGCTAAGCTCTTAATTTCTTCTTTCATGGCCGTTGCAGTAGCCTCTACCTACTGAATATTCTGTTGGATTTCTTCTCTCTCCGGCAACTCATCTAACTCGGCCCATGTGTCTGTTGCTTCCTTGAGTACCGACACTGCTTCTTCAATGCGAGATTTCACCTGTGCAGAAGTGAGTCGAAAGGCTTCTACTCACTCTTTCTGGTCTGCCTTAGAGGTGTCTCGGATACGAGCTTCAAGCTCGGCGATTTGTACTTTTTGGTCTACCTTCAACCTGGCCACCTCTTCATCCATTCTAACCACAGTTTCTTCCAGAGCCTTTGCTCTGTCTGCTACTCTCCTTAGCTTCTGGGGGGTGGGTAATGCGAACTCAATGTTACATTTGGGTAGCTCCAAGGCAATACTCTGTAGTGCCTGAGAGAGTTCCTGATCCCTGTCCTGACATGTTTTTAACTCGTCTACCTTTTTCTGATAGCTGGTAGTGAGTGCTGCATTCTGTTTCTTTAGCTGCGTGTTCTGCTTGTAAGTCGCGAGCTCTCTTCCCTTGAGCTCTGCGGTTAGCTGCTGCTGGATCATGTATAATTGGTCAATGTGGAATTCCACAAGGTTAACCTCAATGGATTGCCCCAATTGAACTGGTGGGTCCTTCATTGTCGCAGGGAATCGGATACTCCCTGGTGGAATCAACACGGTGTTGAGGTGATCCGTTGCTAAGATCTCTTTGCGGGATACTGACTGTGTCGAAGTTTCTCCGACGGTCGCCTTTACTGATGGAGTGTGTATCATGGCAGTCTTCTCTGTGAATGTTTTTAAGTCAAGAAGCTATTTTTCTACTGTTCTCTGCATCTTTTCCTGCGATGACTTCACCGCGTAAAATGAGTCCTTTAATGTGTCGCACGTCCTTGTTGTGATGAGTTCATAGTCATCATCTGTTAGTGTAGTCTGTAGAACTGGTTTTGAAGTTTTCTGCTTCTTTCTCTTCTGTTTCTCTATGGTCCCTTGGCTTCCATTATTTGTCGTAGGTATCTCTACTGATTCTTCTGGTAGATCTTTTCTCTTTTCGCGTGGCGGTGGCACTTCTGTTGTACCTTGTGCCCGGGTGTCCAATTTTTCTTTGCCCTTTTCTGGTGGGTATGTCTGGGCGGTCTCCACTGGCAGTGGTGTGGTATCTTTGTATTCTTGTCACCATTGGTCATCAAAGACTTTGATGACATTCTCAACGTCCTGCATTGTCATTCTGAACCAGTCGGGAGCCCAATCGTCCCTTTTAGTCCTTTTGGGCCTCAAGTAGATTCTATGGCTGTCTGCCATAAAATTAAGCTGGTTATCATATGTGTCCACAGTTTCTGTACTGATCCTTGGTGATTGTTGGATAAGGTTCTTCAACATCAAATAGTATTCATAAAATATTATCATATTAACCTGTTTCCTTGCTTGACTGTTGGTGTCCCATAAACTGGCATAGCGCACACCCCTGGGCGCTCCTCCTGCGATCTGTGGAAACTGACTGTTGGGCGGTTCCTTCCGTGCGATGAATGCACACAGTATAAGTAGCCACGAGAAGTGGAAAGGGTGGTTGGCTTGTTCTTGGGCTTCCAAACGATCTTCCTGAAGCATATTTAATAAAAATAACGACCAATTGAACTGCTCTCCTTCTGTAACTTGTATGGCCAGATTGATCACCGATCCTGTGACTTACTTCAGTCGGACCTTGGTTAGCAATTTGCCTGCAAGCAGACTGGCTGTAAATCTGAGTGTCTCATTCTGTAAACTCGTGATATCATAAGCCCTGCCTCCTCGTTGTAGCTGATACTTTTTAACTAAGGCTGCTGGCAGTTTGGAATCCTTGGTCTTTCTTGTTATCTGTATCTCGGGATCTTTACCAGTCTTAGATAGGCCAGTAACACGGTGTATCAAGTCGAAATTGAGGTCGATTTTTTGACCTAGCCAGAGATAGCCTCCATGTACACACAACAGGAGGACACGCACCACAGCATTGACCTTTGCGCTACGTCCGAAATGGGGTAGTCTCAACACATTGAGCAGACTTGAAGGCTCAAGAATCTGGACATGTGGCATGGGGATGAATTCTTCTCTACCTGTCCTTGGATTCTTATCAAACATAAGATATGCATCTGGATTGAAGTGAGGGTATGTCTTACCTTCCCCTAGGTTGTAATCAATAAATTTGACAACACCAGCATATCCTACTAAATTGCCATTTTCCTTTACTCGAGAATATATTGGCGGTATGGGCACAGTAAGCTTACCGCTCTTGGAAAGTATGATGTCTGGAGCGCCTTCAACTCGTGGTATGAGGTAGTCCACCACACTACAAACTTCATCTTCCTGCTTGGAACCGGCTTCCTGTATGAGCTAGGAATGGCTTCTCGTCTTTGGTGGTTCTCTGGTTCGGGATGAGCTCGGTGGGTTACTTTTAGATGGCGTCGTCATAGCTCCTACAAGGCCATGACGCTGAAACCTTCTCAAAATGTTTGCTATAGGTTCATCCTCGGACATAACCCACTTAGTACCAAATGGTGGGTGTGCTCTGGCTGCAACTTCTTAAAATCACAGCACTCTGTAACAACTTAGCTCGACACAGGGAATGCTTAACACTTATTCTCCAGCTCTCGATTTTTCTGCAAGCGTAACCATCCCAATTGAATAATTTCTATTTTTATGTCAAATACGATAATCCCGGACACAACGGTCGTCTAGACTGGGTGCATCGGTCATATTAATTTCCCGGATAGGACCAGACCCGTCATCCGATCCTTAATTAATGCTAAAATCTTGATAGAATTTCCCTCGAGACGTGTGTGTATAGGCGCCAGTTTCATCAGAGATTTACCAAATTCGGAAAAATTTATTATACTGTTGTCAAATCTACGGTAGGGGATACCGGTCATTTCTTCATTAACTACCTGTTAGACAATGACTTGACTAGCCCACTGTTGGTTGCAAACTGAGTACATGGCATGGGGAAACATCGCACTGCTGCGATGCAACTCCACATCACCTACGCAAACAAACAGCGTTAATTTTTATTTTTTTTAAAACCCATCCTGGTGCGATTCCTCACAACTAGACTATTTTCCGGTGTAGACTGATTCCCGGTGCGATGCCTCCTTTCAACTACACTGGACATCTGCACCATCATAAACTAGTTTAAGCTAGGGCTGAGCGGCAAGGTGGCTATCACTATAGAGCTTAATCCTACTGCCATTGATCCATGTGGGAAGAAGCTCCCCATTCAACTGGCTTATAAGCTGAACGACACCTCCCTCCGTAACTTGCTGTATCTGATACGGCCCCAGCCAATGTGTCTTGAACTTCCCTAGAAACTTAATGAATCTGCTGTCATAGAGGAGTACTAGGTCTCCAATCTGGAAAGTCTTACTCTTAATGTGTCTGTCATGCCAAGCTTTTTCTCGTTCTTTCTGCACTTTCTGATGGAATCCGGTAATGAATCTGTCTTCTTCTAAGGCAAGCAGATGTGCTAGCCTTTCCTCCACTGTGTCTGTATCAGTCATCTCGGTAATCTGAGCAATTCTTAAACTGGGAAGAATATACTCCATAGGCATAACAACCTCCTGTCCATATACCAAGCTGAAAGGTGTGCGTCCCATAAGTTTCTTGCATGTGGTTTTGTATGCCCATAATACAGAGTTAACTCTGAGATCCCAATCATTCCTTTGGTTATTGCATATTTTAGTAAGAGCATTTTCTAGAATCTTATTGAAGGCCTCCACCGTACCATTATCCTGTGGATGGTAGGGAGTGCTCTTATAGTGCTGAATCTGGAATTCTTCTGTCAAAGCCTCAATGGTGTGGTTCAAGAAATGTGTGCCTTGATCGCTCATCAAAATTACTGGGCATCCAAATCTACTGATGATGTTTTTGAAAAGGAACTGTGCGGCTGTAGCAGTATCACAATTTCTTACTGCTTTGTCCTCTGCCCATCTGGTGAGGTACTCTGTTTCGGTAATAATATATCTCACACCCGTGCGCTTTCCCGGTGGGTTGATAGGACCCACAAAGTCTATAGCCCATTTGTCAAATGCATGCAGCGTGACCTGGGGTCGCAGCGGCATTTCATCGTGTCGCGAGGGTTTTCCTACCCTCTGGCAGATATCACAGCATCTGCAAAAGTCCTTGGTGTCTTTGTGTAATGTAGGCCACCATAGTCCTGCCCCCAAGATTTTCTACGCAGTCGGCTTTCCAGTGAAATGACCTCCTGCGGTTCCTGAGTGTGCCTCTTTAAGAATAGCGTCTTTTTTCATGCAGCATTACACATCTGCGTAGAACTTCATCTGGACCTAACTTATATAGGCATCCTGCAATGAGGGTGAAGTCTGCTGCCTTAACAACCAACTGCTTCTTTTGTTGCTTAGTGAACTCATCAGGTGCTACTCCTGTAGTGAGGAATTGAATAATGTCGGCATAGTAGTCATCTGCGATCTGCACAGAGAACAACTGCGCATCAGGAAGATTGTCTTCTAGGTTACTGGGATCTTCCCCTGAGTCTATACACAACAGATGATCAGGTCCAGCATTCAGTCTTCCTGGTTTCATAATGATTTCAAAATCATACTCCTGGAAGAGGAGTAACCATCTGCAGATTCTCCCCCCTAACACTGGTTTATTGACTAGGTACTTCAATGCAGAATGGTTAGTAAACATTTTAAACGAGGTGCCCAATAGATAGTGCCTAAACTTCTACAGTGCATACACCATAGCTAAGCCCTCTCTTTCTGTTGTGGTGTAGTTTTTTTCTGTTGTTGATAGATTTCTGTTGGAATATGCGATGGGATGGTCAAGATCCCTTCTCCTGGCTGTGTCAAGATGACTCCTAGTGTGATGCCGGATGCATCCACGTGTACATGAAATGGCTTAGTCCAGTCTGGAAACACTAGGATGGGTGCTGTAACCATCTTTTCTTTAAGCATGTTTAGGCTCTGCTGACATTCCTCATTCCATAGGAATTTTACATCTTTCTTCGGCAATTTCTCCATTGGTGCTGTAATCTTTGCGTAGCCCTTGATGGAATTTTTGTAGTACCTGGTATGACCAAGTATTGTCCTTAGTTGCTTGACTAAATTGGGTGCTGGAATATTTACAATGATGGCGATCTTCACGGGATCTACCATCAAGCCTTGTCTGCACACAATATGACCCAACAAGATACCAAATGGTGCACAAAAATACATTTTTTCAAGTTTAGAGAAATCTAGTACTGCCTACATTTCTCTAACATCAGTCTTAAATATCCTATGTGCTTATCGATTAGCCCAAATATAGTCCAATCATCAAAATATACTTCTAAGAATTTATGGATGTATTCTTTAAATACAGCAACTACTACTCTAGAAAATATAGCTGGTGCATTCTTAAGACCAAAGGGCATTACCGTGTACTGGAACGAGCCCCATTCTGTTGCAAAGGTGGTCTTAGATCGATCTTCTGGATGTATTCTAATTTGATGGTAGCTTGAAAAGCCATCAATGAAGGAGTAGAACTCTTGTCCTCCCACGTTGTCTAATACCTCATCAGTGAACGGTGTTGGAAATGGATCATGAAGTGATGCATCATTGAGTTTTCATAGATCGACACAGATTCTGATGTCCCCTTTTGTTTTCTTCTCTTGGACGACCATGGGGCTAACCCATTCACTTTCTTCTACTGGTTCAATTATGCCTGCTGCTAGCATCTTATCAATCTCGTCCTTGAATTTTTCTTTGTAACGCGGATTTAATCTATATGGGCGCTGCTTGACTGGGATAGCGTCCTCCTTCAATGGTATCCTCATCACTCCCAGGTCTCCGACTATTCCCTTCATCTCCGTGAACTTAGTGGGAAATAGGTCCTGATAGTCATGTAACAAATCTGCAATCTGTCCGACTGTTTCATCGTTCCAATAGTCTCCAATAGAGGCAAACTTAGGTTCTGCGTCTGTGCCAATATTGACCTTTTTAATATTGATGGGCTCAGTGATTGCTGGAGTCTCTAACTGTGGTCCTCCAACATCATGAGTTCCTTCCAACTCTGGAATATTGGTGTTGCGAGGGTCCTCATCCGCCTCCTCTAATTTTGATGCAAAATTATAGCATTCAAACACCTCTTCTAGCTGGATAGTCCACTCAGGTTGGACTGGTACTGAGATGGTGCAATCCTCAAATATCTTGGTCTTGATTATGTCTAGGGCCTGAGCAACACTTGGATGTTCTGATTCAAACGCAAAGGTGAGCAGGAAACTGTCTGTCATAAGTGACCATGTAGTAGTCCCCTTGCGTAATTCAGTCTCTATGTACCAGTTCCTTGGAACTGTGTCCAATGTGTGAATGAATCGGTGAACCCATTCCTCCTTGGGAACATCCTACCAGCTTCGTTCACATGCCTGAATGTGAGTGCCGGGATCGGTTTCTCCTGTGTACTTCCACTAGACATACTCTTTATTGACAGAAAATCTGATTGCCATCAGTCCTTTAATATCATCCCATGATGTGATATTCTCTTTATGCGCATACCACCATCTTGCAGGTGTGGCTCAGACTGCAAGGTCCATAGCTGGGATCCTCTGCTCATAAGGGATCTGTTGCTCAAACTGCTCAAGGAAGTCCTGGATATCTGTCAGTCCATTATATGATGGAAGGTCAGTGACCTCTACGCCAATCCATCGTAGTGACTTACTCATAAACGCACATCTGCGAGCTGAGACTTCGTAAAGTCTGTTCTGCCAGTTCTCTAGGCCAACATCAGAATCCGATGCACATGGGTTATCACATCACCAACTAATGTTCCCTTCTGTAGTTGGATTCATGTAGTCGTTCTGGTTGACAGTCATCTGGTAAAGGCTATCCATGTTATGTGCTTCCTCCTCTGCTTGTAAGGGTTCAATATACCTAGGGCCCTGGAAGGGAGCCAGTGGCGCGATGACGCGGATTTGCGCATCCTCAAAGGTCATTTGTCTTCTCTTTAGGTCGATGACAGCCTTGCTACCGATCACCCAGCCAATACTTAATAACGCTGGATATGGTCGACTGTCGCCAATGATTTCTATAACCTCAAAGTCCGCAAAGCTACGTACTCCGTCAATGTCAACTGGCACCTGTGGCAATCGACCCAGTGGTGATACTCGCTGCTGGTTAGCTAATCTCAGGTGGATAGGTGATATGTCTAACTAAGGGCTACCCATCTGCTGCCATGTCTTATTAGTTAGCACATTCACCTCTAATCCTAGATCTAAGATGACCTCATCCATTTCAAATTCTCCAATCTGTGCTGTAAGCTTCATCTCTCTTTCGGTCCTTGTATGTCCTGTAATATTATGAACAGTGTGGTGTGCATTGTCCGGGAGAGAAGGTTGCTGACACTGATCGACGATGCACTATAGCTCTCCAATGGATTTTTCATTTCTGAGGAGTTTCAAGCAACTATGCAGGAAGGATTGTACACTTCCTGTCGGCTCATCCTCGTCGTCTCTTCCTGCTGTGGTATCCTTTGGTACCTGTTCACTGCTATCGCCATAAGGTGCTTGCTGTGGTACGCCCCTAGACGGCAATACCCGTGATCCTGATTGGGTAGGTTCATCAAAGGAAGCCTTAGCTTCATGAAATGTCTCTTTGTTCTTTTGCAGGTCAAATGGTGTTGCTTTACTAGGAGCTCTACGCACCCTCGGCTATTTTGTGTTCTTTTCGGGATCCTGCGATGTCCCACTGGTGGAAGCACCACTCCGAGTCATAATGTTAACTTTGGGTTCTGATTCCTTCGGTTCGGCAACAATAAGCTGGATGTTCTAGTGTACTACTGGCTTAGGGTCTTTGATCTTAGCTATTAGGATAGGACACTCTTCTATGGTATGATCGTAAGATTTGCAGTAGTTACAAGTGGTGGTGAGGTTCTGACAGTCCCTAGCATAATGTCCTACAACTCCACAATTATAACAAGTGATTGGCCCACGACCTTGGCCAAAACCTCCTCCTCAGCCAAAGCCTTCTCCACGTGCAAAGCCTCCTCCACGGCCTCATCCTCTGAATCCTCCTGCACGGCCTCCGTAAGCCTGATCCGGCTGTGGTCCTGTTGCTGGACCCGGTGTTTCTGATTGGACTCTGTACACATCATGTTTTCTATCTAACATTAGATCATAGGCTTGGCAGTCCTGTTCATCATGCCCGATGGATTTGCAGAAGACACAGTATAGGTTCTTAGGTGTCTGTACATACTTCTGAAGCAAAGGGCATTGCTGAGGTGGATGTCCTTGTGTTTTACATATTTCACACCATGGCCCTTGTGTTCGTGGTAAGGGGTTAGGAGCCCCTGATGCTAAATATTCTGCGAAGACTAGACAGTTGTCTTTACTATGGCCTTGTACTCTACACTTTATGCACCATATGTCTTGCATAACCTATTTCCCTTTCTTAAGTTCGTGTATCTATAACATGAGGTTGGCCAACTGGTTCTGTAGGGTTGTCATGCCTGTGGTAGTCTCTGCTAGAGGTGAAGCCTCTAGTTTCATTGCCATCTCCAACGCTTCATCTTGAGTATTGAGTTTCTGTTGCGTTAGTGGCAGTCTGATGTGAGGGAGCAGCGCTGCAATAAACCATTCCTTATGCTGCTCTGGTGCAAAGTCAAAGCTTACTTGGTCTATCAGGGCTTTGAATTTCTGATCAAAGTCCCATACTGATTCTGATGGAAGCTGCTTAATATCCTTGAGCTCTGTTATACACTGATATTTATACTTAGGTTTCTTAAACTCTTTGATCATGGCGTTCTTGACCTGGGCAAGTGTCTTGGGTAATGTAGTATACTTTATGTACCATGTCAAGGCTCTGTCTCTGAGTGTGGTGACCAACTGTACAAGTTTAAGGTTATCATCGTTGATTGTTTTAATGGTCCACATGGATTCACATAGGAACCAATGCTGTTCTGGGTCGTCTGCTCCTGTACCCTTAAAAATAGGTAGCTTCATGTCATCTCCCATTCTATTTCTCTGTGGTGGGTTCTGACTGACTGGGTTACTACCACTTAGCGGTGTAGGTGAAGGTGATGTAGCGGGAGTAGGTATTGTCTGTGAACTACTAGATGGAGTACCTACGGGGTTATTCTGAGTCCCTGTCTATTTCTGTGGGGTATAGGGGTGGTAAGGAATACCCCCCTTTGGTTCTTCTATGGTGCTAGGGCTCTATTGTCTAATATTGTCTGAACTGTCTTCAAATACAGGAGAGCTAAAATATACTTTATACTTCTTTCCACTACGTGTTCGTCCAATGTCATCAAAATCACTTTCAAACTCTTGTGACATTACTATCTTTACTTATGCATCTGAGACTAGATCCATTATTCCTTTTTCATATAGCAGCATCTTAAGGGACAAGTTTAGAGATCTTAGGTACTTACCACAATATCCTCTGAAGAAGTATCGTTCAGCTGCACTGAAGCTCTTTCTCTGGTCAACTGCAAATTCCGTAACAAAGCCTTCTAGCACACTTGTCAGCCAGAAGTCCACTGCTCTTGTAATGGGATTGTCAAGGTTCTGCACGGTCTGAATCAGCTCCGGTGTCCAGACAATGGTTCTTTTCTTCTTGAATGTGTTCCTATCTGTCAACTTTGATAACCAGTCGTAAAGCTTGTTTCCATAGGTTGCAAAGAATATCGAATGTATGTCTGAAGCAATATGTTTTTCCAAGCAGTCCTCTGTGCTCAGTCTAGGACTCTGATTTTCTTCGTTGGAAAACTCCGTTAAGTCTGAATCCATCCACTGGTGAAACTCTTCTCTGGTAGGATGCCAACAGAACATTAACTCCCAGTCGTTCAAACCGGCAACTGAACCATTTGTTGATTGCATGGGCAGACCCGGGTTTACTATAGTCAACCAACAACACCCCTAGCTCACTGGCCCTTTCGGCGACAGACCGCACAACGGCCTGAAGTCTCACCTGAAGTTATTCTAATGGGTTGGCCAAGGAATCAAGCGTCTTGGACCAGGTTTCGTGGCAATCCTACTAGTGGCTCTCAGCTCTCCTAGCTGCGAGATCTCTTTCCTGTGCGCCGCGTGATCTTCCGCTCACGATGCATGATCTATTCCCCACTCGTGGCCCTTCTAGCCATGGAGTCTCTACCCTTGCGCACGTCGTGCGGATTCTTCTCCCGTCACACAACCTCCTCCTTTCCACAATATTCCCAATCTTACCGCATCGCCACGCCCTGTGCGACACGCAACTCCTGCTCAACGCTAAGTCCTCAACCTACGGTATCGCACACCACAGCTCCTCTGCCGGTGCGATATCACCTTCTTGCGATACCCTCCTCCCGTGGCTTAGCGCACCTAGCGTTGTTCGTGTCGACGCGCAAGACTCGATACCTAGACTGTCTTACTGTGATTAATTAACTATCTAAGGCAAGCATAAATAAGTCCTTATATGATGTGCCAAGGATTTCAACTTATATTTATCTTCCTGTAGTGCTGTAACTGAATAACTCATTCATACATTAACTGTAAACAAATTGCATAACATAACTGATGGATGCAGCAAATAAACACAATACACAAATCAATCGCAGAACACAGGATTTTAACATGGTTTGCCCCCAGGATGGGAGTTACGTCCACAGAACTGTGCTTCTCTATTATAGCTTAAGGGAAGGAAAACACAGTTCTGCTACACCTCACATGTAGCTCAAGATCTTCTCTCTTAGATCTTTCTTCTCTACCTTTATGTTGTCGCTCTTACAACATAATCTTCCCTCTCAGTCGATCCCTATGGATCGTTACATGCATGCTCTATAAGCCAGCTACTGGTTTCAGTAAGATTGCTACAGCTAAGACTTGAACTAGAGCTCGGCTTTTACAACAGTCTACTTATCCTTATTGCCTATTTCAATCATGACTGTCTAACTATCTAACCAACCCTTTACAATGCAAAATTACATCCTTTTATAAGCAGCCCGAAGGTCTATCTTTTACAACACTATGGGCCTGTACCAATAGTAACCCAAACCCTAATTAGTGACAGTCAGTCCTCTCTGTCCTTGAGGTAGCCGCTTCCCATCACACCACAGCTCTCTGCAGTCTTCCATGCTTCCCGACACTGACCATGGGTACTATGCGTCGCTTCTCTTTTCTATCCTTTGTCTTCAATGCTTGAGCCTCGTTTCTCCTTCTTCTTTATGAGGGTCACTGAGCCCTCCTGTCTTCCGCCGCTGCCCTCAATGCAGTGGGTGAGCTCTCCTTTCTCAGCCATTCAGGTACCGTTGCCTTTCTTTGACTTTCCTATCTCAAAAAGTGATGGTTTCCAGCTCTGCTTTGCAGCTAGAAACGTGCTACGGCGTCGTAGATCCGTCTTATCTTCTTTCCACCAAAACTTATCTCTCCGCTAAACTTAGCAGCTTCTTCTGTAGCTGCGGGACCCTACTCCAACAAACAATTAAAATTATTTTACAAAATTGGGTTATGTGACATACACACCCCCTTAAAATGTAACATCGTCCTCGATGTTACTTATTCTTCATCCTCTGCAATCTCCTGGAACAGATTCGGGTATGCCTCCTGCATCTTACTTTCCAGTTCCCAAGTGGCCTCTTCAGGACCAAGGTTCTTCCATTGCACCTTCACTTGTCCAATGGTGCAATTCCGCAGAGTAATTTCTCTCCTCCCATGGATACAGTCCGGTTCCACCCGAATTTCTCCTTCTGGTTCCACCTATACAACATTCCAATCAACCACATGAGTAGCATCATGAACATACTTTTTCAAAACAGAGATATGAAAAACATTATGTACTTTCAAGTTAGGTGGTAATGCTAGCTGGTATGCAACTTGACCAATTCTAGACAAAATTTCGAATGGACCACAGTAACGTGGTGCTAGCTTTGCACAACTCCCTAGTCTTAGAGAGCTTTTCTTTGGCCTTACCTTTATAAACACATGGTCACCTACCTAGAACTCCTTAGGAGTTCTTTTCAAGTCTGCTTGGCTCTTTTTCTGATCTTGTGCCACCTTCAAATTTTTCTGCACTTGTTTCACAATTTCCTCCATTTCCTTCAATAATTCTAGTCCTAACACCAATCTATCTACTGGATTATTCCAAGAGATAGGAGTGTTGCATTTACGTCCATACAAAATTTCAAATGGACTAAATTTAGCTGATGAATGATAGTTATTATTATATGCAAACTCTGCTAGATGTAAGTAGTCTTCCCACTTACTTGGCTGACCTTTAACATACATCCTTAATAAATCCTCTAGCACCTGATTGACTCTTTTAGTCTTTCCATCTGTTTGAGGATGGAAGGAGGTACTGAAATTCAATGTTGTATTTAATCCTTTAAACAAGGACTTCCAAAACTTTCCTATGAATTTAGGATCCTTGTCTGAGATTATAACCTTCGGTACTCCATGTAACCAAAAAATCTTCTTTAAGAAGATGTCAGCTATATTAGCAACCTTGTAAGTAGTTTTGACAGGAATAAAATGTGCTTCCTTGCTTAACTTGTCAACCACCACCATAATAGAGTCATTTTGATTCTGATTTCTGGGCATTCCAGTAATAAAATCTAAGCCAATCACTTCCCATTTCCAGCTAGGAATAGGTAAAGGTTGTAGCAAACTAGCTAGATGTTGGTGTTCGCTTTTCACTTGTTGACAGTCTAAACATCTAGCAATGTATTCAGCGACCTCAGATTTCATATTAGGACAAAAATATTCTTTCCTTAGCATGGTTACAGTTTTTTGATAACCTGGGTGTCCTGAATATGGTGTTTTATGGACTTCGTCCAGAATCAACAACTTAACCTCAGGCACATTAGGCACATACAGTTTATCTTTAAATAATAAAAATCCATTTTCATTTAAACTATAACCTTTTATTAAGCTTTATGTAGGTTCTTCCTTAGCTGTAATTTGCAATTTCTGATAATTTTCATCCTTTTTTACCCTTTCTTTAAGCTGTTCATTTAAATCAGAAGCATAAGTGTTGATTGCTACTGTAAAGTTCAGCTTTGCATTTCTGCTCAATGTATCAGCCACCTTATTTTCCTTACCCTTTATGTGCTGGATTTCAAAATCATATTCACTCAAGAAGGCTAACCACCTTGCTTGTCTAGCATTTAAGTTAGGCTGATCTAAAAGATATTTCAGTCCTTTATTATCAGTCATTAGAATAAATTTTCTTCCTATTAAATGATGTCACCACATTTTTAAGGTGTGTATAACAGCCGCAAGTTCTAGATCATAAGTTGCATAATTCTTTTCGTGAATTTTTAACTTCCTAGACTCATAGGCTATGACATGCCCTTCTTGAGTTAGAACACCGCCTAAGCCATCATTATAGGCATCTGTGCATACCACGAAGTCCTTATTAGGATCTGCTATTCTTAGAATAGGTGCACTAGTCAATAAGGTTTTTAATTTCTTAAAACTTTCTTCACATTTTGAGTTCCAATCAAATTTCTTGCCCTTCTTTTGCAAGGAAGTGATTGTATTTGCTATTTTTTAAAATACTTCAATTAATCTTCGGTAATAACCGGTAATTCCCATGAACAACCTCACATCCGTTACATCTTTAGGAACTGGCCAATCTTTGATTTCCTGAATCTTTTTAGGATCGACTAAAATCCCCTCCTTAGTCACTACATGACCTAAGTACTGGATTTCATCCTTAAAGAAGTCACACTTGCTAAACTTTGCGAAGAGTTGTTGTTCTCGCAACTCTTGTAAAACTATCTTTAGGTGTTCTTTATGTTCTTCTTCCGTTTTAGAGTAAATTAAGATGTCGTCGTTAAACACGACAACAAATTTATCTAAGTATTTATGCATTATATTATTCATTAAGCACATAAAGACAGTTGGGGCGTTAGTAAGCCCGAATGGCATTACGACAAACTCGTAGTGTCCATACCTTTTTCTAAAGGTTGTCTTGAAGATATCTTCATCCTTAATTCTTACCTGATGATATCCTGACCTCAAATCTATCTTTGAGAAAATTGTGGCTCCATGTAGTTGATCAAACAGATCATCTATGTGGGGCAACGGATATCTGTTTTTAATAGTCATCTTATTTAGCTGACGGTAGTCTATGCATAATCGCATGGTTTCGTCTTTCTTTTTAACAAATATGACTGGTGCTCCCCAAGGAGACACACTAGATCGAATGTACTTCTTATTTATTAACTCTTTTAGTTGTGATTTTAGTTCATTAAGTTTTAAAATATTCATTCGATACAAAGCTTTTGAGCTAGGTACCGCACCTGGTACCAGCTCAATAGTGAAATCCAATTCCCTCCTTGGAGGTAATTCTGGAATTTATTTTGGGAATACGTCAGTATACTCTTTTAAAATAGGAATATATTCTATCTTTAACTTATCTATTTCAGTTTTACTTGTCTCATTTGTAATAGTTACCACATAGGCTTTACATCCTTTTCTAATAGCCCTTTTAAGTTGTAAAGAAGAAATCTGTCTGATTATAGTTTTTCTAGGAATACCCTTAACCTTTACTGGTTGTTCATTACTATTTAAACATGTAAAAGTTTTGTCGTAACAATTTAAAACTACCTTATGCTGTTCTAACCAATCCATGCCAATCAGTAAATAATATGAGCCAAGTGGCAAAACATTAAGCTTAACTGTAGTTTTAAATTCATCCATAAGTAAAGCACATTCTTTCACAAAACAGGTTACTTTTCTTTTTTCCCCTGTGGCTAATTGAACTAACCAGGAATTCTCAAACTTATCAACATACAACTTACATGTTTCCACTATCTGAGGTGCAATGTAACTAAGACTAGCTCCTGGATCGATAAAAATGGTTACAGGGGTTTGATTAATCATACCTTCTACTTCCACCATGGAAGTCTGATAGTCAGCTTGGCGGTTCTCTAAAGCTGCATTAATTCTGGGCATAGTCCTCGCTAGTTCTCCAACGGTCATCTCCTCCTGCACAGTATAAATATTGCTGACTGACTTTTTCCGGTTTGGGCAGACCGAGGCATAGTGTAGGCCATTACATTCCCAGCACTTAACAGGCTCCTTACGTTCAAAACCCTTGGTAAAATTCCCATGGTTATTTGCAGCTTCCTTGCCCTTAAAATTATTCGAATTATTGGAAGTACATTCCTATTTCCCTGGAAATTCTTATTGTTAGAATAATTTTTATTCTTATTATTCTTGAAATTCCTCTGGGGTACAAATTCCTACTTCTTAAACTCAGTTTGATTGTTATTTTTCTTAGCCTTCCAGTTGGCTAAGCCTTCTTTCTTTCGATTCTGCTCAAAACAGAAATTAGCCTTCTGTTGAGGCCTGGAAACTCGTAGGCGGCAACAGTAAGGGATTCTCCCCAATCAGCTTTCCCAACTAGCCCGCTGACTGTTTGGTATAGGGAATCCGTCCGGTTTGCAGTCTGGCTACCGTAGGTCGAAATAACAACAAGGGTTTACCGGTTGCGGCCCGGTCCACCGGAATTTGTATTTTGACTTAAAGGAATGATATGCACGTGCCTAATTAAATGCAGGCTGGCTTAAATGCAAGGGATGGTCACAAAGTGATGCGCAGGTTCTTACCTCTCGTCTTATGCTCACAAGCAAACAAACCAGATACGAACAGAAATAACTAAATATCTAAACTATCCCTAGGGAGCGAGGCTATCATCTTTAACTGAGCAATACAAAATCATATACGGTAAGAAATATCACAGATAGCTGATACTTTTCCCACAGCACATGAAAACTACAAATATTCGAATAACCAGTTAGCCGATCATTCTATAACAACAATTATTACTCATAGTGCAAATGCATCCCAGAAAAGACCGCAGAATAATTAACAAGAACTTAGGTTCGAAACATCAAATATCCTTACAGCGCATGAAATACAGCTGAACACGAAATAGTTCTTCTTCAGCATTATTCATTGAATAACATTGATACATTTCACTTCTTTGCTCTTTCCAGCAGGAAAAATTGCAGTTCACTTCGCAAAAGGAAATAGTTCCTCTTACCAGTCAACAATTACAACCTTTTCTAAGGGAAAAAATCCCTTCATTCATCGAGTTTCCCATTATTTAAACTACAAACTTCCCCCTCTGGGTTCCCTCAATGCGTCCTTTCAATGCCCTTGACGATTCAGTTTCTTTCCTGGTCGTTTCACCTTCTCCATCATTTCCACAGGCGTTTATTTTCTGACAGTAACCGCTAAAAAGAAAATGTCCCATCGGCGCCTTGGTCATTCGTTCACGTTGTCCTTTCCGGCGCGATGCTCTGCTTCAGCGATTCATGAGATGATCTCTGCATACAAACTTGGTGCACTATCCATTGAATTTAGACATTAGGCATCCATAATTTTAAAATCATAATGATATATTCACAACGAGCTAGCCTAGTTCATCCGGATGAGGAACCGCGGAGGCTCGGGATGGCAATGAAAAGGTAAATCGGCAGTCGGGCAGTTCTTAGATCGGATGAGACAAGGTTCTTACACCGGATGGGAGAAGGATCCAGGAGCCGCAACGGCAGATGAGTGCCAGAAGAGGGGGAGCGGAAGCACGGGCGTCGTAGGTGATCGGGTGGTGGCGGGAAGTGGGTCGGAAGCTGGAAGGTTCGGTCACCCGCAACGGCGGATGGGACGCAAGTCGGTGGCGGGCGACGAGGTAAAGGAAAGGTTTGGGTGGCAGTCAATAAGTCGGATGTCGGGTGACAAGAGGATCGGAGGTCAACTCCTTCCCTCTGGCCGCAACGGTGGGCGAACCAAAAACTACAGCCAGCGATTTACACAGCGAATCGGGCGTCGGGTGAAACCTCAGTCGGGTGGAAGGTTTGGTCAGGGAGCCGCAACGGCGGGTGATGTGAGGCTCGGAAAATTCAGAAAGAGGCCCGATCCAAAGGGAAGAACTAACAGCGCTAAGGCTCAAATGAGGCCAAAAAACCAAAATTTCGCTAAGGTAAACCTTCACACTCTTAAAAGTGTTAACACCGATCTCACGACTCATATTGAACTGAACGCAACCAGCCAACAATACGGAACGCTCAAATTTAAAGCAAATATACTCAAAGACGCCAAAATTTCACCCCTAGATTCAAGTCAATCAAGATAAGGAGGGGTCCCAGAATTTAAGTGAAAAAAACTGAAGTCGGGGAAAAGGTTGCGGCAGCAACAACTGGCGATTTCCTGGTGAACCTAGATCTCTGGGTGGTTTTCTTCCTTGAAAAGCAGACTGTCCTACAACAAATGTATTCCTTGAATTCTTCCAGCTAGATAGATTTCTCAATGACAAAAACGTGTGCCTTTATCGTTGATATTAGTCCACTTTGGGCGACGAAAGTCAAGATTCTAGAGTCCGGATAACTCTGCTGAGGCCAAAAATGAGTTCATTATTAATTTTCCTTTAGGTAGCTGGTAACATGGGACACCACAGGATTGTAGCAGATGATAAACAGAAACGTTCATTTGTTTCTCATTCCCATGCCATCTTAGCAACTTTTGTGCTTTTTCAGATTTTATCCTCTTTTAATGAGAGTCTTCATGCATGCCTTTCTTACTGAATTTTAATTCAGGATCCTCTATCCCGTAGTGCCCTTTTGTGTGAGTGATGTGCTTAAGGTTTCAACTCACGGACGGAGAGGATCATTGGCAAATTAGTACTTCATGGTCTGGATTTAGCTTTGGAGCATGATGCTTTTATAGGAATTCTGACTCTTATCTACCTTTTGGCATTTATTATCCGGCATGGGAGCATTTAGATTTAAAACCCTGTTCATCTTGCTATTCTCCATGGGTCCTTTGTCATCGCCCTTTAGATTTTAAGTGTAAAGTGCGCGGAGCCTCAGCATAGTATTCTAGACCTTTGAGTCTGATTGACCTTACAGGAGCTTAAGTAGGACCTCAATGCACACAAAGATTTCGAGAAGCTAGTTAGTGGAAGGAATTCACATGGAAAACCACAGTCTAACTATTCAACAAATGTTCACCATTTCCAGAAATGTGAGGTTTTCCACATAACCACTAGTTAACCACCTTTATTGAAAACAAAGACTTTCTTACAACAAATGAAATCATAACTCAACAAGAGTTTATTTATGTACAAGTTAGAAAGCTCAAAAGCTGCTTAAGAAAAATAAGGTTTGAGAACCAGCCCATTAACTGGCAAGTTTTCCTCCCATCCCTATAAATCTTGTAACATATAGGTAGCAGGGCCAATTTTAGCGGTGATTTGAAATGGACCCACCCATAACTGTTGGAACTTAGTGTGCTTCCCTTTCTTGTCATGGGGATGATCCCATTTGAGGACCAGGTCTCCTACTTCTAAGTCTTTCTTCCCGGCTTTGTGCTTGTCAAACCATCTCTTCACTACCTCTTGCTGCTGTTGGAAACGTTCTCTAGCTTTGGATCTGGCCTCCTCCGTTTTCAGAAGATTGTATATTTTGACTTGGAGAACTTCATCATCCGATCCCCTAGACTCCTGAGCTAGTATGGAAGACGGGAGCAGGATGTTGGGGGGAAGAATGGCTTCTTTTCCGTATACTAGGGTGAAGGGCGATACTCCCGTGGAAGACTTAGGGGTAACTCTATCAGCCCACAGGGCATTAGGTAAGGCTGAGTGCCAACTTCGCTGGTTCTCTATAATGGTCTTCTTAAGGATTCTGATGAGGTTTTTATTTGAGGATTCAGCCAGGCCATTCCCTTATGGATAATAGTTAGCAGAATAGTGTAACTTTATACCTTTCTCATGAGCAAAAACAGTAATCTTAATGGATGAAAAATATTTAGCATTATCAAAAACTAATGAGCTTGGGACCCCAAACCTGGTCATGATGTGGTCTTGTAGAAAATTTATGACTTCGTCTTCATTTACTTTGCGCAGGGGGACTGCTTCAACCCATCGGGTGAAATAATCGGTTGCTGTAAGAATATACTTGTGTAGCAGGGAGGAATTTGGCTTGATTTCTCCAATGACGTCTATTCCCCATTGCTCGAAAGGCTCTGTGATCATTACAGGATTTAGAGGTGCTGCTGCTCTTGGTAGTCTTCCACCGCATCTTTGACAAGTATCACATTTTCTGACATGCGCATGGGCATCTCTGAAAAGCGTTGGCCAATAGTAACCAGCCCTAAGGATTTTATGGGCTGTAGTGTCTCCTGAATAATGTCCACCGGCCGGTCCATCATGTAATTCAGTCATTACTTTCTCAGCGTCTGCTTCCTCCAAACATCTTAAAAGGACCCCATCATAATTTTTTCTGAATAGTATGCCTTCTACGAGTTGGTAGGAATATGACTTTAGACGTAAAGCTCTTCTCTGTTTGGAACTCCAATGCTCAGGCAATACCCCAGACTGTAGGTAATGTACAAGGTCCCTATACCAAGATTCGGGAGCTGTGAATAAAGAACAAACATCCATTACCTGCAATTCAACTTCATTATTCCATGCTTGTTCTTTATTATTACTGCTTCCAGTCATCAGCCTGCACAGCCCCTGACCTTTCACTATAGTGGTTGGTTTGAATTCTAAATCGTATTCTTGAAGGGCTGTTACCCAATTTCCTCTTCTTTCTCCTAATTCCTTTTGAATGAGAAGGGACCTTACGGCTGGGTAAGGCACTATTACCTTGGTTCGATTCTTTAGTATATAGGGTCTGAACTGCTTGACTGCTTTAAATACTGCATATGCCTGTTTGTCAATGGCTGGGTAGTTTAACTCAGCTCCTTGTAGCCTAGTGCTCATAAAAGAGATTGGAAATTCGTCACCTCCCTCTTCCTTTTGCGTGAGTACAGCGGCTAGTGAATCATCGGATGAAAAAGTATACATAATGAAGTCTTTGTCAAAATCTGGACTTTTAAGAGAGGGCGCATGTGCAACAGCGGTCTTGATTTTTCTGAAAGCATTCTTTTCAGTCTCAGTCCATTTAAACTGTGCATTTTGCTTGACCATTTGTTGCAAGGGTTTGACAGTTTGGGCGAAATCAGGCACGAATCTCCTTACAAAGTTTATTGTTCCCATGAAGGATTGCATTCCTTTCTTGTTATGAGGCATGGGAATTTGTTCAATAGCCTTAATCCTTTCTGGGTCTATAGATACACCTCTTTTTGAAACTATGTGTCCCAGTAACTTGCCTTCAGTGACCGCAAACACGCATTTCTTTGGATTGAGGGAGATGCCATACTTTCTGCAGCGTTCAAAGATTTGTTTTAAATGAAAAGTGTGCTCCCCTCTTTTCTTCGAAAATATAGTGATTTCATCAAGGTATACCACTGCACTTCGCCCAATCAATCCGCGAAAAGATATGTCCATAGCTCTCTGGAATGTTGCTCCGGCATTGATCAGGCCAAAGGGCATTCTTCTATATGCGAACGTTCCCCATTTAGTTCTGAATGTCGTCTTCAATCTATCTTCCTCGGCCACCAACACTTGATTGTAGCCAGAGAAACCATCCAATAATGAAAACATTTCAGAGCCGGAGACCATTTGTAACAATTGCTCCATGGGCGGTACCGGGTAATTGTCTTTGTCTGAGGCGCGATTCAGATTTCTGAAATCTACGCACAGCCTGATTTCTCTTGATTTTTTCCTGACAGGTACCAGGTTTGACACCCATTCAGAGTGTCTTACTTTGAAGATAATCCTAGCGTCCAACAATTTCTTCACCTTGCTTTGAATCAACGGCTCCATCTTTGGGTGCATTCTCCTCAAAGGTTGCTGATATGGTTTGACGCCTGTTTTTATAGGAATGATATGTTTGATGATATTGGTATCATAGGTCTTTAAATCAGCATATGTCCATGCGAAGACATCCTTGTACTGCTTAAACAAACTCAGGAACTTGTCTCTTTCTGCTGGTGAACAGCATTTGCCAAGGTTCACGAACTTGGGCTCTGCCTCGGTCCCTAAATTTATTAGCTCGAACTGTAAAGTCGAGATGTGTGTCTTTACGTTAGCTGGTCTCTTAAATTTCTCATTCAAGTCGAACATTTTCTCCAGCGTCCTGACACCTTTGGGAATGAAATTATTATATTTCATTTCATCCTGATGTTCCTCATCGTCTATGATGGCTCCTTTAAAAGTCTCATCATTTGTCAAGCATTCGATTATCTGCTGATCATCGTCAAATACTCGCAAGTTGGTGATCATGTCCGGCACGGAGGGCCTGAAAAGTAATTCAATATAGCATTTATTATTAGTGGGCACCAGCCGGGCAGCTGATGTGGCTAAAAAATCAGCGGCTGCATTTTTTATCCTTGGGATTGAAATAATGTTAAATGCATGAAAACGTTTGAGTAATTCCCATACCTCGTTTTGATAGGCTTTCAAATGAGGGGAAACACAGTGTATTTGATTTTTTATTTGTTTCACAACTATTTCTGAGTCTCCGAAAACTTTTAAATTACAAACCTGTAGCTCAATGGCCTTCTTGAGTCCCTGCAGCAATGCTTCATACTCGGCTGTATTGTTAGTACATTCAAACTCTAACCTACAGGACAAGAAGTATTTATTTCTTTGTGGATCAATAAGGACGCAGCCGGCCCCTGATCCTTCTAACGTTTTTGAGCCGTCAAAATATAAAGTCCAACAAGCATTGTCTAATGAAAAAGAATCTACTCCTACAGATAAATCTACTATTTTACAATCAAGTTCATCAGCCTGAGAAAAATGAAGGAGATCAGGCTGGGTGTTAGGTGTGCTACTAGCCTCTTCCACTTGATAATTCCCTGGTTCTAGTTCCAGAAAGTAGTTTCCCAATATGGATTCAACTGGTACATTCTTTCCATCCAATTGAGTGACATTGTATTTCATATGAGGCTCTCTCAAAACCTTGATCTGATTAGGACTTCCTTTGTATGGCAACCAAAGATGTGACCAATCTGTGGCGAAATACCCATTTAATTTGGCTGACCAATCTCTACTCAGGACCAAGCCGTACGCATCTGGTATGTCAGCCACTACAATGTTGATGACTTGGCACACTCTATCATCAGACGCCAAGTGGATTAACACGTCTTCCATCTCACCAACTACCTTGACGTCGGTTCTATCCAACTGCACCACTTTCCACGTGGTTGGCCTAGGCTGCCCATTTATTTTCTTACAAACCGATATGGGCATGACATTGATCGACGCCCCTGAGTCCGCTAGACAATTGTGCACGTTATGATTAAAAATTTCAAAAGTTAAAAGGAAAGGTGGGTGTTTGGTTTTGGACTTACCACCAATGCTGGCTTCCCCAATTTCTTCTTCTTGCCGCGGCTGATTGTCAGTGGGCAAATTTTCTTCTGATGTTTCCAGCGCTTTCAACAATCTTTCTTTCTGCTGAGGTATTTTGCACATTTCGAACAGCGGGACGTTTTACTTTATCTTCTTTAAATATTCAACGACGTCATATTCGATTAGTTGTCTAGTGGACTGGGGTTTATTAGCGCTTACATTTTCTTCGCTTGGCTCAGGTGGTGCTCTAAATTGCTTCGGATCCTGGCTGGTAATGGTAAATTTCGGAATCTGATTAGCCACGGGTTTGTCTTGAAATTTCTTTTTAATATTTCTTTGCATCCTTCGAATATTTGGGAGCAGAACACTATCATCACTAACTTCCCCTTTGCTCCTGGTGGTGACGTTAGCCTCCCTGACCTCTTTGCGTCCCTGATTGTTTTCTTCTTCCGCATCTAGTACAGAGACGGAGCTCCATAAAGCCATAGTCTCTTCTTCCTGTTCTTCTGTAGATGTTGAAGCAACTTTTTCTTTCCTTTCATCCTCATCTTCTTCCGTCAATCTTGAATCCAGCATCTAATTCATGACCAATGTCATCGAATTTATCCATTGCGGACAGTTCTTTTTGGAATGGGGCTGTTGATGAAAAGTACAGAAATTATCCATACCTATCTCTGTGAGGTTCATGGATGCAGTTTTCAGAGAGGGGGGAGGGGTCTGGTTGTAATCCTCCCTTTTCTTATAATATGGCCTAAAAAACTTTTGTGCTTCTTTTTCTTTCTCCAAATCTATGACCTTGTTAGACAGCTTCTGTACCATTTTGGCCATACCTTCGTAATCTGGTGTTTTCTCTTCTTTGGGCTTAGTAAATAGCAGCGTTCTCCTTTTCTCCCCTGACTGTTCAGGGTAATCTTCAATGCTCTCCCTTTCTGCTTCCACTACTTCTGCTTCTTCATAAGTTTCCGTCAAAGTGGGTTTGGCCCTACCTTTTACGAACATGGCCAGGTCAGGACCTAGAGCTGATGTATAATACTCGATTAGGACCTTTTCTGAAGGTTTATCTGCATCAGAGAAGTTTTTAAGATAGGCTGTAAATCTTTGTGTAAAACTGTGCACCTTTTCTTTCTTTTCTTTTTTTAAATCACAAAGTCCTTTCATCAGGGAAGCATGCGTCTTTTGGACTGCATACTTACTTCTAAACATTCTTTCGAAGGTGTTCCAATCTGGAATGGAATTGGCAGGAAAACCGAAATACCAAGAGGCAGCGGCTCCTTTAAGGGGGGGTGGGAAGAGTCTACAAACCACATCTTCATGCTCCCCTGCCCGTAATCCTTCTATAGCCAATTAAAAACTCTGCAAGTGGTCGTCTACCAATATCTTCTCATTGGGATCAAACTTAGGCAATAAATTTTCGAAGGCTTGAGGTAGGTCGTGCAAAGGGGCGGTCAGATTTAGAGGTGATCTGGCTTTCCATGCAGGTGGGGGGTTTGGAAGATTAGGTGGCTGGTTTGCATTAGCTGCTGCCATTAGTCGAGGTGGAGAGTGCGGAGGTGAACCAACTGGGGTGTGAATAGGAGAAGTGTAAGGAGTCTCAGGGCCTTCTTGATTCAAAGGTAGCTCTACTTCTTGTAAGGCAGTCTCTACCAGTTCTTACCAGTCTCCAACCAACACCGAGTCTTCTCTTAGAGGACGGTCTTTCCTCTTGTACTCTCTTCTAGGCAATTCGGGAATGACAGGAAATCCTCCAATCTTCTTTAAGTATGCCCTGGTATGTCTTCTCAGATCGTTAACAATATCGTTGCGGACAGGGTACAGATATTCTCTTTCTTCTTCCTCCGGAATTGAATTGCGTGGTCCACTACTACCAGAACTGTAACCAGCGGAATATTCTCGGGAAAATGGGTTTCCTCGGCCAGCCATGCACTGGCGGCCCTCCTTCTAGCGCCAAAACTATTGAGGCCTGGAAACTCGTAGGCGGCAACAGTAAGGGATTCTCCCCAATCAGCGTTCCCAACTAGCCCGCTGACTGTTTGGTATAGGGAATCCGTCCGGTTTGCGGTCCGGCTACCGTAGGTCGAAATAACAACAAGGGTTTACCGGTTGCGGCCCGGTCCACCGAAATTTGTATTTTGACTTAAAGGAATGATATGCACGTGCCTAATTAAATGCAGGCTGGTTTAAATGCAAGGGACGGTCACAAAGTGATGCGCAGGTTCTTACCTCTCGTCTTATGCTCACAAGCAAACAAACCAGATACGAACAGAAATAACTAACTATCTAAACTATCCCTAGGGAGCGACGCTATCATCTTTAACTGAGCAATACACAATCATATACGGTAAGAAATATCACAGATAGCTGATACTTTTCCCACAGCACATGAAAACTACAAATATTCGAATAACCGGTTAGCCGATCATTCTATAACAACAATTATTACTCATAGTGCAAATGCATCCCAGAAAAGACCGCAGAATAATTAACAAGAACTTAGGTTCGAAACATCAAATATCCTTACAGCGCATGAAATACAGCTGAACACGAAATAGTTCTTCTTCAGCATTATTCATTGAATAACATTGATACATTTCACTTCTTTTCTCTTTCCAGCAGGAAAAATTGCAGTTCACTTCACAAAAGGAAATAGTTCCTCTTACCAGTCAACAATTACAACCTTTTCTAAGGGAAAAAAGCCCTTCATTCATCGAGTTTCCCATTATTTAAACTACAACCTTCCCCCTCTGGGTTCCCTCAATGCGTCCTTTCAATGCCCTTGACGATTCAGTTTCTTTCCTGGTCGTTTCACCTTCTCCATCATTTCCACAGGCGTTTATTTTCTGACAGTAACCGCTAAAAAGAAAATGTCCCATCGGCGCCTTGGTCATTCGTTCACGTTGTCCTTTCTGGCTTGATGCTCTGCTTCAGCGATTCATGAGATGATCTCTGCATACAAACTTGGTGCACTATCCATTGAATTCAGACATTAGGCATCCATAATTTTAAAATCATAATGATATATTCACAACGAGCTAGCCTAGTTCATCCGGATGAGGAACCGCGGAGGCTCGGGATGGCAATGAAAAGGTAAATCGGCAGTCGGGCAGTTCTTAGATCGGATGAGACAAGGTTCTTACACCGGATGGGAGAAGGCTCCAGGATCCGCAACGGCGGATGAGTGCCAGAAGAGGGGGAGCGGAAGCACGGGCGTCGTAGGTGATCGGGTGGTGGCGGGAAGTGGGTCGGAAGTTGGAAGGTTCGGTCACCCGCAACGGTGGATGGGACGCGAGTCGGTGGCGGGCGACGAGGTAAAGGAAAGGTTCGGGTGGCAGTCAATAAGTTGGATGTTGGGTGACAAGCGGATCGGAGGTCAACTCCTTCCCTCTGGCCGCAACGGCGGGCGAACCAAAAACTACATCCAGCGATTTACACAGCGAATCGGGCGTCGGGTGAAACCTCAGTCGGGTGGAAGGTTTGGTTAGGGAGCCGCAACAGTGGGTGATGTGAGGCTCGGAAACTTCAGAAAGAGGCCCGATCCAAAGGGAAGAACTAACAGCGCTAAGGCTCAAATGAGGCCAAAAAACCAAAATTTCGCTAAGGTAAACCTTCACACTCTTAAAAGTGTTAACACCGATCTCACGACTCATATTGAACTGAACGTAACCAGCCAACAAGACGGAATGCTCAACTTTAAAGCAAAGATACTCAAATACGCCAAAATTTCACCCCTAGATTCAAGTCAATCAAGATAAGGAGGGGTCCCAGAATTTAAGTGAAAAAAACTGAAGTCGGGGAAAAGGTTGCGGCAGCAACACCTTCCTAATGGCTTCCTCCAGAGTCTTCGGGTTGTCATACTCAATTCTGTCCTTGATATGGTACGGTAGACAGCTGAGAAATCGCTGCACTTTAGGTTTCTCGTCTACTAGGTAAGGTACATACCTAAGTAAGCTTAATAATTTGTTGTTCAAATCCTTCATAGTCATTGAAACTAACTTTAATTCATAAAATTCTTTAGCTCTTTCTTCGTAATATTGCTCGGACAAAAATTTCTTCTTGAAGTACCTTTTAAAAGTACTCCAATTAACTTCCTTTTCTCTGATACCCTTGACTCTCTTCAAATCTTGCGACCATATATCAGCTTTCCAGGAGAGGTTATATATTGCCATCATTTCCTTTAGCTGATTAGAGTAATTATATATATGAAAATATTTCCTCATCCTAGAAAACTAGGACTCTGCTTCCTCCCCTTTTTCGGTCTCTCCATTAAAAGTTGGGGGCTTTAGCTTTTTAAACGCCCCTGAAATTTCCTCATATGGTCTGTATTTCTTCTTTCTGTCATAAAAATCAGCCTCACTACTGTCACTAGTAGTATGGTAACTTTGTCGTTCACCGAACCCTTTCGATGATGAACTACTTTAAGTTTTATCCAGCTTCATCTTCTTAGATCTTCTTTGATGAATAACATGCTCTGATTGTTATCTTCTGCTCCTTCCTTTAGTTTGGAACTTTTCTATTAAAATTTGGTTCAACTCTTCCTAGGCCTTCAAAATCCTCTCATTCTCCCTCTTGACTGATTCCATTTCAGTCTTCAAATCTTTTACAGTCTGCAATAGCTCTGAAGAGTTGGCAGTCACCTCTTCTAACATAGGTTCTCTGGGCAATTGTCTTGTTTCTGTGTCTGGAGACTCCTCCTGAGCATACTCTCCGAGCTTTTCCATACCTGCCTGTTAAACTTCAGAAAAAGAAATTTTCTGTTCTTTACATAAAATAGAATATATGTTAGTATATTATTTTACTTTACTGTTCTATGGAAGCTAGTTGGGCTGCATCAAGGCCTAGTGTTTGAACCTTGTGCTCTGATACCACATGTCAAAACCCCAAATTTTTTAAAAAAATTTAAAAATTTTAAATACAGCTAAATATCATAAATGCAGTCAACTAATTGTTTAATTAGTTATATTTTACTGATTTCATTATCTAAATTATCTATTTGATTATGTTTATCTTTATAGAATAGCTCTTTTTCAGTTTACTGACTTGTTTTCTCTTTGCGACCACAAGGTGGAACTGTCATGAAAAATTCCGGGCTTACTTAGCTTTCGAGCTAACGCAAAATTTTTCCTCCTCTTACAGACTTACAGGTAAGAAGTTCAGGTGCTGCTTATCAAAATTATAAAGCATTCATTTATGAGCTCGTTTCACAAAATAACTTAGTAATGAATATAAATGCTAACAATTTCCAAATCTTATCGAGGTAAACTCATCAAACTGTCCTTCTTTTTAGACTCTAAGGAATGCAATTCAGTCCTATCCGTAATGGCTATAACTGCCTTCTTTCTAGTAGATATAAATTTGTAGTTCTTAAACTATTCTGAACTTTTTAATGTCTACCATTGTCGTCAAGTGTAAAAATTCTTTTAACCTTTCTTTTCAAGCAGTTTTAAGAATGACAGTTTCTATGTCCAGGGTCTAATTGAAGTTGTGCACAAAAACATTCACATCACGATGGATTTGGTTATTGCTTGGGATAAGAATATAATGTATCTTGATACGAAGTTTATGTATCACTAAACCCTCTTTCTAAGCTTTGAGGTTAATGGGATTACAACTTAATCCAATTCTAATAAATGCATCATTAAATTTCCATGCCAAGTTCCTTAACTTTTCATACCTACCATGCTCAAATACAAACTTTACTAGTTTTATAATTAAACAATCAAGGTAAAAGAGGTTAACATTAGTAAGAGAATATTTACCCCAAGTTTGTTTTATAATTTTCTTTTATAGCTTCAACTAGCAAAACTTGGTTAAAGTTATAATTATTATAATACATAGACATGTTGAAATAATAAAAGGGTCATGGTAAAGACCATGCCCATGAAAAGTTTATAGTTTAACCTTAAAGTCTTATAATATTTTATTTCATACATCCCAAGCTTGTAGAATATGCTAGGTCATAAACTTATTTACCTTGCTAGATTATATTCTTTTGATTACACAAATAAATGTTTACTAGAATAGTATCTTCCATACCTTACTTCTAGAACTCTCTTATTATATTATAAGGGTATATTCTTTTGATCGATTGATTGTTAAGTGAAGAGGTAACATGTTATAATGTAATAGGTCGTAGTGTTGACTACGCCCGTGATGAACATAAGGTTAAATCATAATTTATGTTGTGTAACGACGGTATACCACAATGTATATTATTGGGTCGTAAGTTCTCCACATCGTTGATAAGCTTTGTAACATAGTTTATAATGTAATGATTCCTTGTTATCATGCAACATAAATATAGGTTGACCTTGGAGCTAAGGACTATGGTTGATCCTCCAATTATCAAATGATTAAAGAATGCTCGTGAGGGAATGATCACTGGAACTATAGACTTGAAACCACAGTATGCAATTTATTTGTTGGCTATCGTGGCATCGTTTGGGACATGTGTTGCATAAATAAAAGCACTGCACTAAACCCTAACTTGTCATTAGCTCCGTCGCCTTCAGGCTTCCTACCGCTCTGCTACGGCGTTCTCATCTGCACTATCAGTTGCTCCTATTGTTGGTAGTATTCCTGTCTGTTGTTTTTCCCTAGTATGCTCACCTCGAATGCTTACTAGAGAGATGCTGTCATGTAACTATTTGTTGCTTGGGAAAGGGTTAATGATACTTGCTCCAGGGTTTTACCGTCGTGGCTAGCTCCATTCTGAATCCTTCGACTGTACAGCGTTTTCCTTTATCCTTGGCTTGTTACTGCGATTCATGGTCTTGAAAATTCAGAGTTGCTGGGGTATAGGGTTTCGCAGTAACTATGTTTTGATTTGGTTTGAGAACCATTACAGTTCTATGGTTTACCTTGTTGGTCGGTGTTTGAAATTCTCAGCTGTGGTTATTCAATGCTGGGTAGTAACACCGTCTTCCTTGCAGCTGAAGAAAAGCCTTCTCCTCCTCATACTGGTGGTAGTGCTTCTTGTAGCAGGTGGTTACAAATCATTGAAGCTTTAAGGTAAGAAACACCATTTACAGTCTTCGATTTTCATCGCAAAGCTGTTCATTATTTATTAATTTAAATTTCCATACAAGATATTAACAGTAAACTATGTGATGATTCGCAGGTACGAACCTGTCTCTCTCCCTCTGCGTAACTGGTGCAAGGTTGTGGCAACTTGTTGTTTTACGGTAAGCCTAGTTAAACCATGGCAATTCCTCTTTGTTTGGTCCCTTTGGGACATTTGTGGGTTGGTCATCGTGACCTGCAACCCTTACGGTTTTGGTTTACCCTGTTACTTGGGTTGTTATTTTTAGTGGATGATGAAACCTTTGCGTTAAGTGGGGTTCTCCGGCTCCTGCCGTGACTGTAAATGTTGGTTTTTATTATGATTACTATGCATAAGTACATGTAAATGACAAAAAGGCTGTAAAGGCCTCACTCTATAAATTTTGTTGAAGCCGTGAGCTCATACACTGTATTAGACTCTTTCAGTTTTGTTAACTATGTTGTATATTTTAATGTTAGTAGGGTTCGACCCTAACTCGAAAATATATAAAAGTATTTACAGTTTTCTCTTTAAATAAATATCTTGTATTTATAATGTACTTCTGTAAATTATGGGTTTATTACTTATGTTATATAAAGTTTGGTTAAGCTCAGTAAATCGAGCATACTGTCACTGTGTTGGTTATTTCTTGCGCGTTAATGTACTTGATTTTTACCCGGTAATATTTTTAAATTTAGTCGCTAGGGTTTCTGTACATTATTTTTATATTAATTTACTTTATTTAAAAGAATTGTAAATGTTGTTATATAATTGTTACCCTTCAGAATATAATGAATTTATGTTTTTACTGAGGTACTTCTGTATCTGTCAGATGCAGCTTTTGAGTACATAAATTATATCTTGTTTACTGTTTACTGTAATATAATAAGAACATTACTTATGTACATATTAATATTGGTCTTATGATTATATATTTATTATCTTGTTCTTTGTTTATTTATAATCATAGAGTAAGATAGTATTTTACTACTGTGTTCTTATACTTAATGCACTGAATAATTTATATAGGTATGCTCTGTATTCTATATTATCTGTTTATGTTACAATGTTAATATTTATAAAATAAAAGAATAAGAACTAACTATGTTCTGCATTTGTTGACATCTAAAAAAAAGAATATGTTAGTAGTTGTAGACTTTTGTTTAAGCTTAACTAGATAAAACAGAATGAATGAATAGTAGAATAACTTACCTTACTATTCATAAGTAAATTTTGATACCAACTAGATTATCTGTAGAAATAAATCAAGAATTCTAGCTGTTCTTTCTTTCAATTTGATTATTATACATGCAGTAGTTAATTAGCCTAAACTGGGAAGAAGTAAACTATAAAGTTGTAAAGCATTTTTATTTAACTTAACCATACTCTAGTTTAACTAATATACTCTTTTCTTAAACTCAAATAAGCAATAAGATTACTGAAAGTAGCTACTGTATCAAAACTGTTTTATCTACCCATACATACTACTATCAGTAAATAATATAGTTTCTTTCTCTGTTTCTAATAAGTTGACAGTCTCAGTCCAGGTTTAACACTACTCCTGGTACAAAAGATATTTCTTTTGATAACAAAATAAAAGAAAATATTCTATAATTCCACTAACATTTTATTCTACATTTTCATCATACTATCTTTATTTATAATTTCACCACCTGTGTTGGAGTATGGTCTAGATCACTCCAAATGAGAAAAAACATAGGTAGGGTTTTATTTCTCATCAAATTGATTCTATTACTAAACAATCTAAGAACAACTTCATTACTAAACCATCTAAATCTTTACATCATAAGCTACAATGCATCATTCAATCACACACAGATAATACATAAAAAATAATAAATAACAGAACCTATTCTTTGAGCTTGGACGACAACATCAATGGGAGGTCGTTCCTCCCTACCAACTCCTTGGGAGCGCTCAAACAATGACTCCTCAGGACCCCCGAGCTTGCTTTGGTCTCCCTGGATGGAACTAGGTGCAACAATAATCAAGTACCAGTCTTTAAACTCAATACCAATCCTGAACTTATCAGTAAATTCTCTCAGCTAGCCAGCTGTATCAGACCAAGTTACTACAAATTATCTCTCAAAACACCTTCCTTACAATTTTCCATTTTCCCCAATGAATTCCTTGAAGTGCATCCTCCTGAATGATTCTTCTCCTAGAAAATATCTGAGCAGCCTCAGCTCTCTACATTGGGTACTTTTAAAAGATTGCCTAGGTCTTTTTGGGTTAGTTGTCATTTATTGAGCCACCTGCTCTGATCCCACTTTCTTGGGGGATCATGACCCCAAATGTATGGAAGTTTCCACCTACAACATAGGAAGTGTTTGATGATGTTGCCACTTGTCTTTTTCTCTCCACCTAGTTCCTTCCACCAGTTTGACCAGTAACACTCTTATTAACAGCTCTCCCAAGCTGTTGTCTCCACTTTTTATTTATTAAAAATAAAATATTTAGAATTACATTCCACTTCTTTTGACTCTGCTAAGTCATGAGTTCCTACTTAGCATTAAATTTAACATAATGTCTTAGGAAATCTAATTAAAACAATTAACATTATTTTACAAAATTGGGGTATGTGACATACACACCCCCTTAAAATGTAACATCGTCCTCAATGTTACTTATTCTTCATCCTATGCAATCTCTTGGAATAGATTCGGGTATGCCTCCCGCATCTTAATTTCCAGTTCCCAGGTGGCCTCTTCAAGACTAAGGTGATTCCATTACACCTTCACCTGTCCAATGGTGCAGTTCCGCAGAGTAATTTCCCTCCTCCCAAGGATACAGTCCGGTTCCACCATAATTTCTCCCTCTGGTTCCACCTGTACAACATTCCAATCAACCACATGAGTAGCATCATGAACATACTTTTTCAAAACAGAGATATGAAAAACATTATGTACTTTCAATTTAGGTGGTAATGCTAGCTGGTATGCAACTTGACCAATTCTAGACAAAATTTCGAATGGACCACAGTAACGTGGTGCTAGCTTTGCACAACTCCGTAGTCTTAGAGAGATTTTCTTTGGCCTTACCTTTATAAACACATGGTCACCTACCTAGAACTCCTTAGAAGTTATTTTCAAGTCTGCTTGGCTCTTTTGTCGATCCTGTGCCACCTTCAAATTTTCCTGCACTTGTTTCACAATTTCCTCCATTTCCTTCAATAATTTTGGTCCTAACACCAATCTATCTACTTGATTATTCCAAGAGATAGGAGTGTTGCATTTACCTCCATACAAAATTTCAAATGGACTAAATTTAGCTGATGACTGATATTTATTATTATATGCAAACTCTACTAGATGTAAGTAGTCTTCCCACTTACCTGGCTGATCTTCAACATACATCCTTAATAAATCCTCAAGCACCTCATTCACTCTTTCAGTCTGTCCATCTGTTTGAGGATGGAAGGAGGTACTAAAAATCAATGTTGTATTTAATCCTTTAAACAAGGACTTCCAAAAATTTCCTGTGAATTTAGGATCCCTGTCTGAGATTATAACCTTCGGTACTCCATGTAACCGAAAAACTGCTTTAAGAAGATGTCAGCTATATTGGCAGCCTTGTAAGTAGTTTTGACAGGAATAAAATGTGCTGCCTTGTTGTCAACCACCACCATAATAGAGTATTTTGATTATGATTTCTGGGCAGTCCAGTAATAAAATCTAAGCTAATCACTTCCCATTTCCAGCTAGGAATAGGTAAAGGTTGTAGCAAACCAGCTGGATGTTTTTGTTCGGTTTTCACTTGTTGACAATCTAAACATCTAGCAATGTATTCAGCTACCTCAGATTTCATATTAGGCCAAAAATATTCTTTCCTTAGCATGGTTACAGTCTTTTGATAACCTGGGTGTCCTGAATATGGTGTTTTATGGACTTCGTCCAGAATTAACAACTTAACCTTAGGCACATTAGGCACATACAGTTTATCTTTAAATAATAAGAATCCATTTTCATTTAAACTATAACCTTTTATTAAGCTTTCTGTAGGTTCTTCCTTAGCTGTAATTTGCAATTTCTGATAATTTTCATCTTGTTTTACCCCTTCTTTACGATGTTCATTTAAATCAGAAGCATAAGTGTTGATTGCTGCTATAAAGTTCAACTTTGCATTTCTGTTCAATGTATCAGCCACCTTATTTTCCTTACCCTTTATGTGCTGGATTTCAAAATCGTATTCACTCAAGAAGGCTAACCACCTTGCTTGTCTAGCGTTTAAGTTAGGCTAATCTAAAAGATATTTCAATCCTTTAGTATCAATCATTAGAATAAATTTTCTTCTTATTAAATGATGTCGCCACATTTTTAAGGCGTGTATAACAACCGCAAGTTCTAGATCATAAGTTGTGTAATTCTTTTCGTGAATTTTTAACTTCCTAGACTCATAGGCTATGACATGCCCTTCTTGAGTTAGAACACCGCCTAATCCATCATTACAGGCATCTGTGCATACCACGAAGTCCTTATTAGGATCTGC
The DNA here is from genome assembly GCA_001517045.1 of Pseudotsuga menziesii. NCBI lineage: Eukaryota > Viridiplantae > Streptophyta > Pinopsida > Pinales > Pinaceae > Pseudotsuga > Pseudotsuga menziesii. The sequence continues at coordinate 417,267 of LPNX010175453.1, forward strand.
TATTCTTAGAATAGGTGCACTAGTCAATAAGGTTTTTAATTTCTTAAAACTTTCTTCACATTTTGAGTTCCAATCAAATTTCTTGCTCTTCTTTTGCAAGGAAGTGATTGGATTTGCTATTTTTGAAAAGCCTTCAATGAATCTCACTGAGCTGCCGCGTTGGTGCCCCACTGAGCTTCATCCTGGAGATCATTTTTGGTGCTTTCCATGAAAGGGAATTCGTGAGTGTAGTTCCCGTAGATGTCGCACAGTTGGAATGGATGGTTGGTACATAATGGAGCACATCGAGGTGGGTTAGGATGTTGGATATTTTGAGCTAGTGCATTGGTGCCATTGTTGGAAGGGTTTGGTTGTTGGAAGCTTCCTTAGGGTTGGTTATTTCTCTGGTTCCTAGCTCTATTTCTGTTACCCTGCCCTTGTTGGTTATTGGGGGTGGGTTGGTTGGGATAGTTTAATTGGGAAAACACTTGTCCTAGAGGTGTCGACGATGATGGGACGAGGGCTTGAGCGGCTTGCATTGGTGGTGCATAGTAAACTTGGGGTGCTGGCGGTGCCACAAATTTGGTCATCTATCCTGAATATTGTTGTGATGGCTAGGAAAGTGCATGGACCTGCTATTGTGGCATAGGTTGTGTATAGGAGGTTATAGCTCCAGATTGAGATATCATTCTTAAATAATCAAGAGATTGGTTTGGGTAGGAAACACTAGGGGTGTTGCTCAGGTGTAGAGGCATCGTGGGTAGTGTCACGTGATGTTGTGTTTGGTGGGAAACAGAGCATATGATTGCATTTGCGGCATGAGATTCCCCCAACGCATCCCGGTAGGAGGTGCCTACACGAGGAGCATCTGCAATGATGGTATAGAGGTATCTCGACTGTGTGTAAATGAGGTCAAACTATTGGGCCTTCAATATGGCCTCTTCCTCTGTTTGGGGATGTTCAGTGGAGATTTCCTTGGCTATAGGTGGCAACAAGGTTTTCGAGAACTTCGAGAACCAGTCTAGGAAGATCTTGTCATTAAGCTTGATCTTGCACAAGCTGCGACGTCACCTCCATTCATAGATGTGGTCAGTGATGTGGGTTGCAGTATTTTGGTAGCAAGATAGCAATATTTCCACTCCATCATTCCTAATGGGGAGTTGAAAATATTGCAAGAACATAAAGGCCAAGGAGTTGAAGTCTGGGTACTTGGCTTGTGGTAGCTTGTTAGCTGGAATATTTCACCTTCTGTGGACAGTAAGGTGTTCCACTAGTCTGAATGGTTCATATCCAGAACAAATGAAGGACAGAGGTTGAATACCCTCGATGGATGTCGTAGATACCTAGAATGTGATGCTTCGATAGTAACCCTGTGTACCTGAAATCAGCTTAAACATGCAAACACATCAAAGCTGCAAGAATATAATCTATTGATCCATGTTAGTGACTAAGGAATCCAACAACATACATGTGAAATCAAACAACAACAATAATGTGGGATAGAAATCAACTTGCATTAAGATAAAAATGGAGAATTTTACAACCAATCCTTAGTGTTGACATGCATCTCCATGAAACCAAGCACTCTCATCCCCATAAGCTCTGACTCTAGCTCTCTATGCTCTCCAATGGTTTGGGCCAAGTGATCAATCCAACATCATAACAATACCTTAAGAGTTCTCTCCTCAACCATGGATATGAGCTTGTATTTATAAGGCTCAGTGGATAGGGATGGCTAAGAGATTAGTGGATGAGGTTTCCTCTAAGATCCTAGGATGAGGGATCTCAATCTCAGCTGACCCAAAATTATAGGGATAAGGGAGGACACGAGGCTCATCATCTAGAAGCCTTGAGAAACTTCTCTTTTTCCCTTTTTACCCAGGGTACCGCGTTTCTCCTTCAATGACAGAGCAGTTCTTGTAAGAAACGCTTATGGACTAAGGGCCATAAACAGTGGCACCGCTTGTGGACAACAAAGGATAGGCGGTGCGAACAAGGTACGGCACCTGGACAACAAGGAAAGCATGGTGCTGAGCATTTTTTGTGAAAGATTGACAAATGGTATGAATTTCCACTCCAAGTGCTGGGATTCAGGACAAGTAGGTATGTCAAAGGTCTTATCACATGATGGTGACAGGATTTTGGTATAATAGGATTCCCCCCAAAGCATGAGTCTTAGAGGGATACGATAAACAGGTTAAAATGTCAGCTCGATCAGAGCATGTTGTCAAGTAGGAATCTGTAGTACATTAGTATGTTGAATCATAGACACAAGTAACCAAAATCATGGCTACAGACCAATACAAGGAAGATCCATGAGAGGAATAAACAAGCATGGATACTAGAATACAACGTAGATCCATGTGATAGAGGACTCAAAATTGGACATAGCTACCAGACATACAACGTAAATCTATGTCATACAAATGCAAATTTGAGCATAGCCACAACCATACAAATGTGGATCCATGCTAGATATACAAAACTCCATCGCAACCTGGGGAAAAAAAATGAGCCCTTTAAACAAATACCCAGGGTCTTCGTTTTGTCTTCCACAAAGTACGATTCTATCCATGTGATTACAATGATCTAAAGTCGAACATGGTAGAAACCACTTGATTACCGGCCAATTATGTGAACCATTAACAACTGCGAGGGATATCACCATTAATGTCAATGATTCCCAAGGTACTCTAATACAAACTACTGAGTGTGAATAGATGTCCTGATGTCAAACACCCAGTCGATTCTATCAATCAAAGTTCAATGATGTGAACCTATGTTGAGAGCGAGAGAATATCTCATTAATACATACAGATCTCAAGGTACTAAATATTATTTCTAAGACTATTTCCCGGATGATGAGCTAATGTCGACAGGAAACGTCTCGTCGAAGGAGGGCCATGATGAGTCCCACATCAACAACATGAAAATCGGAACATAGTTCTGGAATGATGTGAATGTAGTAACCACAAGACCGACTCAAATATACTAACACAAAGACTGTGTAGACTGCATAGGTAAAACTTCTTCAATTTCCCTTTGAACCTCGGGTGGCACAAAAAAAATACTTGGCAGCATGACTGGATGGGACAGACACACAATGCGACAGTGGACAATGAATTATTTGAAAGACTCAAAGGAGTGACATGACTCATGAAAGTGGATCATCATAGAGATCAACTGAATACCCAATTGACTAACATGATGTGCAGACAAGTGCCATGTTCAAAGGTAATGACAAACAACTACCATTATTTGCAAAATGATTCCCTTCCCATTTCCCCCATCATGATCGATGGGTGCCTCTTTTTGGTTTTACGAGTTCAAAGAGGGTAACAAACACTCGATATAGCTTGTCGAAAGACAAGTCTAGATTCATATGTTTTACGAACCTAAGAGAGGAGGGGTTTGTTCCCAAAACAGGTCTCTCAATGTTTAATTTAACGAGTCCACTGAAAAAAAACTCGGTATCGTTCATGTTTAGAGATTCTGAACGAATATGAAAGAAGACTCCAAAGGGGTCCTTTTTCGTATGTTCTAGTCTCTAAGGCCTGAAAAGTGTAAAATCATACCTTAGAGAACTCTTCTATTCATGATTGGTTAGAGTGTTCATTTTTCATAAATAGTCCTATCTGAACTGAAAAAGAGATAACCTACCGCCAGACGGACGACTCTTCAAATACTTTAACGAGTGTGAAGAAGACAAGATCGCTCGATGATCTTTTAGTATTTAGGGAGCCCGAAAAGATCTTAAAGAGAACTCCATGAGGTTTCTTTACACAATTTCATATTTTATGAGCCTGGAGTGAATTGAAAACGGACTCGAAGATCTTTTCGTGTTTAAGGAGCCTGAAAAAGAGGTGAAAAGAAGACTCCATGATGCTTCTTTACACAATGTCAATTTTTTACCAGCCTGGAAAGAAACTAAAATGGACTCAGACCTTTGATACTAGGTTTAAAGATCATGATCAAAGAGTCATAATGAACCCTCATCGACCTTTTCCGTTTTATGAAAGTGCAAAAAAGCCATAAACAAACTTCCAAATATTCTTACTATAGTTCTCTTATCCTGCAATTGACTCACAAACAAGTGTTAAATGCATTTATAACTAGCATTAAGGGATTACGACAGATAAAATTTGACTAAAATATGATTTTATATCAAAACTATAGTATGTCAGACCCAAAAATACCTATATAAGTCATGTAAATAGTAAAAAATCAAATCATTTCACTATTTACCCATAGTGGAGAGCACTTGGAGCATTTTCTTAGCCAGATCTTCTGCAGCTGATACTGGGAGTTTCCACCATCTATTTTGAGCATCGTTAATTGCAGGTAACAGATAACACCCTATTCTTTCATTTCATAGTGTTTATTTTGAGTTTTGGTGGGGTTTTGGGCTCATATGGCAAGCCCTAAAACCTTAAAAGTGGGCACTACGACTACCCCTTGCGGGATACGCGGTACCACCCGAGAACCGCGCCTATAACATAGTTGAAAAGTCTTTGTTTCTCAAAACATGGTGATATGGAAAGAAATAACACATGACAATGATGATGCCTTTGTGGAGAGAATTGTGGGTTGTATTGCCACATTACAGGACTATGGGCTCCTGAAGTTCTTTCAAACCCCAAGCATGGTGTCACATGAGCAGTTACTGGAACACATAATGCGAATGTGGAATCCAGAGAAGTAGTATTTCGAGGTGGGGGCCCATATTATTACAGTGGAAGTAGAGGATATCTACTTCTTGACTGGTCTCTCGAGATGGGGTGCTCCCATCTCACTGACAAGTTCCCGTGGAGGGGATATTACCACTCAAGAGTTTATAGATCGTCACTATGCTCCAGGGATGAGCACATCGAGGAAGAAGATCCTCGTCAGAGCAGTGACGGATGGGCCCCTACGGACTATCCTATTTACTATGCAGAGGATGGTTGGGATTTAGGGTGTGTACCAGGCTTCTAGGGCACACATGTTGTATGCCATAGAGGCCATGGCGCCCACGGTGTTCAACTGGGTGGAATCCATGCTTCCAACATTCAAAGATTAGCTGACCAAGTGTCGGTAGGGAAAGCTAAAGCAGTTTGGATTTGGCTCCATTTTATCCTGCTTCTTCTTTGAGCGGGTTCCATAGATGAGACCTCAGGTGGTATTTCAAAGTTTGAGAGCATGGGACCCCTGTATGCTGAGGTGGGTCTAGGTCATGGCTCGTACAGGAGAAGGTAGGGGAAGGGTGAAGTTCGGTGATCCATTCTTCAGATGGTTCTGAGATCAGATCCTCGTGGTTGAGGATTATGCTTACGTAGGTACGGACTTCACCAGAGATCTTGACCTACCACTCCCACCTAGCGGACAGTGGGGCGACATTGGTAAGAAGCAAGAAACACAAAAATGGATGAAATGTTTTTATGTTTTTTGATATTTTATGTTTTTTATGTTAAGTGACAAGACCTGTATATTCTCATGTAGATGTTGGAGCAGCACAACCTGGAGGAGCTTCTCCATTGGATAGGCAAGCTGGAGCCCACTTTGTACCACGGGGTGATGATATTACCAGGGAGCTGGAGGAAAACCTGGAGAGGTTGACCTTGGATATGCCAGATGCTGACATTGATGACCTCTGGATGAGATATCAGAGATCCAAAATGGGAGTACCGATTCGATTCAGTAGGCTGCTACATAGGGTAGCTCAAGCAATGATGTGCTATCATGAGCACCACTAGTGTATGAGATATGTACTAAAAGTTGACAGCTTCAGGATTTTGTATGATGATTTTTCCTGAAATCTTATGTGCTTCATATGAGGTCTTGGGACCTATTTTTTGTAAACTTTTTCATATATATATATACAAAATTTTACACGGTGTTTATATGTTTCAAATGGCAAATGCATTTTCTATGAGTTTTATGTGTCTTTAAATGTTTATTTACAATGTACCATGTTTGATTTCAATGTCATGAACTGGAAATATGCCAATCTAGGATGTAATTAGCTAATGAGTCAGCAACTACATTATGTTCCCTAGGGATATGCCTATAGGTAATGGTTTCAAATGATCTTTCTAGCAAACATACTCTCCGAAAGAGGCGGAGGAGCACAGGGTTTATAATGGTGTAAACATAGTTTAGATGACAAACCACGAGTTGTGAGTCCATCAAGACTAATAGATCACAAACAGCTTGGGAGGCAGCTTCAGTCAAAATACCAATGACTACTTCATAATCGGCAATGTTATTAGTAGCAGGACCTATACAAAATGCTCCTAAACAGACCAAATCTTTAGCTGGGGAATAGAGGACCCAAGCAGCTAAGGTGAGATTCAAGGTGTGGCAGCAAGCACCATCAGCAAAGCCGTAGAAATCCATCTACATGACCAAAACATGGCATAAACAGATGCAGACACTAATCTCAAAACCATCTTGAAAATACTAAAAGCACATTGAAAGTCAATCAATATACATATATACAAGATGCTATCCAAGAAAAACCTAGGCATAGTACCTTTTCAGGTACAAACCATTGTGAGGTTTCCATAAAGGGATTCCATCATATTAGCAAGCTCGTTATCTCCTTTCTCTAACACCTTAGAAATAATGAAAGGTCCATACCACATGGACTCAAACTTACCCTTCACTAGTTTGTCATATCTCTGATCATAAGTCACGACTAGGTCACCCTCGTTAAAGACACAAGGTTGGATGGATTTATCATATTACGCCTTGACATATTTCTTATGTGCCTCATTAGCCAAGGCAGCATCTCTTCGAGTCTCGTCAAGGTTACTCAAGTACAAAAATCTTTCTTCCTATGCGGAAGTGTCTGGGAGAATTTCGACGACAAGTTGTAAGGATGGAATCTGACATTGAATCGATAAGATAGCTTCGAGTCCATAGAAAATCTAGAATGGTGTGAAACTAGTGGTTTTTTTCATAGAAGTATGATAAGCCCACAGAGCAGAGAAAATAACGTGGTTCCAGTTGGATTTATGATCTCCAACCATCCGATGAAGCATAGTTTTCAAAACTTTGTTAATGGCCTCTACCTGACCATTAGTTTGTGGATAATACGGTGTAGAGTTTTCGTGGTGAAAACCTAGCTTGGCACTCAGTTCCTCCATCATTTGATTACGGAAATGGGATCCGTGATCAGTAACAATGAACTCCGAAACTTCAAATCTAGCTATGATATGATTGAACAAGAAGAGAGTGGCAGTCTTACCATCTTCTGCATATGTAGGCATGGCCTCACCCCATTTTGTGAAATAATCAATGGCTATGATGATGTAACTATGCCCCCTGACTGAGGTAGGCTTACAATGCATGAATTCAATCCCCCATTTGGCGAATTGGCCAACGATAATGATGGGGTGTAGCGGAGAAGGATGGGTACACTTTTTAGGATAAAAGTATTGACAAGGTGGGCATTTCTTAATAGCCTCATGACGGTCTTTGAAGACAGAGGGCTAGAAATAGGCAGTGCAAAGGATTTTCTGGGCTGTAGCCATCCCAGATAAGTGACCTCCACATGATCCAGAGTGGTAATCATTTAACACATGTTCAGCCTCCTCATGGGTGAGGCATTGCCAAATAATTGAGTCAATCCCATGTCTATAAAAGGTATCATTCAAGATGAGATAGTACTTCATGTGGTGACAGATATAGCGGTGATCATCGTGGGATAAATGCGGCTGAAATCATTGTGTTTGGAGATAAATAAGCAAATCTCCATGCCAAGGATCGGTAGTGCTAATCAAGAACAAGAATTCATCCAAAAATGAATCACTGGGATCAGATTTCATTGAAGCACAGGGAAGATCACACATAAGCTTAGCAAAGACCAAGGATTACTTTGATGTGGCTTTGGAAAATTCCAAATCAAACTCCTGAAGTATGACTATTAAACAAGAGTACTTTCCCCTGAGCACTTGATGATTCACAATGTAGTACATCGGGTTCTGGCCAGCCAATACGGTGGTAGTGCAGAGGAGAATGTAGTGACGAAAATTTTGTATAGCAATAACCATGGCCAATGCTAACTTTTCCACATGTGAATAGAAATTTTTAGAATCCATGAGTTTCTTACTAGCATAATAAATCACATGCTCCTTACCATGGATATTTTCCTGCACTAAAACTGTGGCGATGGTAGTAGCGGAGGCAGCAATATACAAGAGAAATTCCTTTGAATAATCCGAGGGGTGTATCACAGGTGAATGATTCAGAGCGTGCTTAAGATGATCAAAGGTGCGTTGGGCCTGGTCATCCCAGAATAATGGAGTGTTCTTCTTGAGGAGACGCATATAACCGTGCGTTTTCTCTACGAAATTGCACACGAAACGACAGAGAAGTTTTTCCTTCCCTTGCAAACTTTGGAGTTGAAGGAGATTAGTTGGGACTGGTAGATCTAAAATAGTGGCAATCTTTAAAGGATCAATCTAGATGCCATCCTTGGATACCACAAAGCCTAGCAGATGTCTCGTCTCAACGCAAAAAACACATTATGTGAATTGATCCGTATATTATAATGAAAACATCTCAGGAATATGTCTCTAAGATGACCAAGGTGGTTCTCTCGTCACTGTGAATGAGCAGGGAGGTCATCAAGGTACAGTTCAACAATATGTTTAATATCATGAAACGCACAGGACATCGCATCCTGGAACATGGCTCCAGCATTTTTCAATCCAAAAGGTAACTTCTTATATGCAAGGGTCCCCCATGGGCAAATGAATGTTGTCTTATGCTGATCGGAGGGTAATATCTCAATCTGATTATATCCAGAGAAGCCATCCATGAATGAACAAATGACACTTCCAGCACAGTTGTTGATAATCTAATCGATGTGTGAGGTAGGAAAGTTGTCCTTGGGACAAGCTTTATTTAAATCCCTAAAGTCAATATAGACTCTAATGGGGCCCTGCTATTTATTGACAAGGAAAAAATTCGATACCCATTCCGTCAGGGGTACAGGATAAATAAACCCAGCTTTGAGAAGTTTCTCAATTTCAGCTTTAATAGCTATAGCCTTTCGAGGATGGACTTGCCTTATTTTTCGCTTGACAGGTTTAGCCATGGGATAGGTTTTAATCTCATGGACTGTAACAAACTTAAATAATAACAACAAACAATAATAAAATAATAATAATAATAATAATAATAAACATATATATATAAAATAAATAATAATAATTAATAATGTCTTTATGGAAAGACATGACTATTAATGAAAGGGTATTTCACCAAAATATAAATAACAGACCCTCATATGTAATTCATCATCTTATCTATTATCCATTTTTATTATTACTTACCAACATGTGGGATTCAGATTACCTATGGGAATTTTAGAGAATTTACGAACATTAAAGAAGCTTTTACTGCTTCAAGTGGTATCAGAGCCATCCTTTTTCAGGCTTGTGCTCATACTAGCTTTTAGCCAAAATTTCAGATTTTATCTGAGTAATTTTAGAGTTTCTCTATACACTTGGTCTGTGACAAGTCTTGGCTTTTGGCCATTTCCAAATTTCAAATTGACAATATATATATATATATATATATATTATAAAAAATAAAATTCCTTGAAAAAATATCCGCTGCAAATTTGAAGAAGCTTTGTTCACTTCAAGTGGTATCAAAGCCTCATTGGCTAGATCCCGGCCTTTAGCCATATTTTTGGCTTTTAGCCATCACCCAGGTTTCCTGGAATTTTTTGGGTTTCCCAAAAAAAAGGACTTTGTCCTTAAAAAAAAGGGTAAAAGTAACTCCCCCCCAAAAAAGAGGATTTAAAGAAAAAAGTGAAGAAAAAAGTAAAAGCAAAAAAAAAAAAACTAAAAGAACGAGAGAAAAAAAAGGGGAAAGAAAAAAAAAGGTTAAAAAAGAAAAGATAAAAGTAAAAAGTGCATAATAATAACTACAAAGAAGCAAGTGGGATTTGAACCTAGGTGGGGAAAGTAACACTTACTCCCCCCAACCATCCAATCTACTTGTATTTTACAAAAGTATTGGAAAAAATAAAAGTCAAGGACTAAAAATTGGAAGGTTACATATTATTTATATAACTTAAGTTTAAAAATAATAATAAAAATAATTATTATTATTTTATTAAAAAAAATAATTATTTTTGGAAAAAAGAAAGGTTATTTGACCTAACAAGAAATAGTCGAAGAAAGTTTTTCCAAAAGAGACATATTGAGAATTATTAAAGCTTTTGTATCTACCCTTCTAGAAGAAACGAAGACAAAAGTGAAGTAGAAACATAGTAGAAAACAATGGCTACTACATATTCAGAAATGAAGGCACAACTACAAACAACAGTGGATGAGTTAGAACAATACAAGGCGATCAATAAAAGTATACAAGCTGAGGTTGAGACAAAAAAGTGGTTGAAAGAGTGGAAAGATGATGAGAATCACTGCCTATGGAATCAAAATCGACAACTAGAACGAACCATAAGAGATAACAAGAAAATGTTATCTGATCAGGATAAAAAAATATCATGTTTAAAAATTCATAATCAAAACCTAGAAGACCAGATCAAAAAGTCAAAAAATGACAACAAATCACCATATGGATGCAATAATGAATTAGAAGAAAAAATAAAGAATCTAAACAAACTCATCATTGAAAAAGATGCTGAATTGGCGCAAGTCCGGATGAGGTTAGAAAATCAAGAAGCAGAGTTACGTCATCATAAACAACAAAAAGAAAAACTCCAGCAGCAGTGTGACGACAGTAAGAAGACACATAAGTTAGAACTGTCAAAAGTCAACAAGATTTTATTAAGCCATTCCGAAGAAATTTTCAGATTAGGTAATCATAACAAGACACTAGTAACAAAAATTAAGAAGTTGAAAAGTAGTTGAAAGACAGAACAATCTACGGAAGACATTGAAGGAAAACTTCTAGACAAACAGGAAGAAAATCGTTGTATCAGAAGGCATAATGAATAGCTTAAGGAACAACTTAAGAAGTCTGAAGATGACAGAAAATCACATGTAGAAGTGATTAAGAAGTTTCAAAATGATAACATGCAGTTAGAAAACAAGTTGGAAAAGATACAGAATGAAGCTTTAAAACCTCAAGAGACGAAAACACAACTTTCTACTCACATCAATGCTAAAAAAATGGCACTCATAAAAGACAATGAGATTGTGAAAATTCCATATCGACACCCCAACCATAAAAACAGATATTCTATGTTGATGTATATGTAACTTCGGAATGTATTCTTCTATGTATCTTATGTATTGTTACCCGATGTTTATTCCGGGATGTTTCTATTATGTATTTGAGTCATATTGTCTTACCCTGATGTTCCGATCGAGAGGATTATTAATGTAAACAAGTCTTGTCAAGTCATTAGGTAAGTCCCCACAGTTTCGGGGCACTTGGGTTATTATACACTAATTAAGGTGTAGGCTCAAGTAAGTAATTGTAAGTTAAGCCTACATGGTTGAGTGCACTTCAATTCAATGGAATAATATAAATAGAGAGTGAGAGTCTCTCTATTTATCACTTGTGAATTACATCACTTGCTCTCTCAAGTGTGGCGCACCTTTGGAGAAAGAAATACTTTGGCTTGACAGAAGACAGAAGGCTGTTGTTGTATTGGGAGGTCATCTTACTGTTTTGGGTTTCACATTTTGTGGTGATACTATCTTAGAGGAAGTTGAGGGGTTTTCTCCATTTATGGTTTCCCCTATCAAAACTCTTTGTGTCTCTTGTCTCATGTGATGTGCTTATGTTATTGTTGTGCTTGTTATTCTCTCAGTGAAAAGATCCTAACATAATGCTAGCTTAAATGTTGAAAAACTAACATGGTATCAGAGCTAACCTGAGAAGAAGACATTGTGCAGCTACAGAAACTAGGGATTCCTATTTTTTGGATCTTCCTCCACATATTTTCAACAAAAGTATGCTAGGATGACTCTCCATTGAAGGGTGCATCTTTCTGTCGATGCGGAATTCAATTTCAATCATTTTCAGTTTCGATGTGGAAATTAGGGCTTTCTACGGAAGAGGAATTTTTGGGTGAGACCAGCATAGGATTGTTCTCCTCATCAAAACCAAAATTTAGAGACCTGGATCAAGAAATTTGGTTGGGTAAATCTTCGGGAAAGTCAAACCCTAGTTTGACCCCTAGCTAGGAGAAACCCTAAATACTAAAACTGCTACGTTTTGGTATAGTCGCTATATTCCGAGATTGGCAAAGTCTTAGAATCTAAAATTGCAGGGGCCGAAGATAAAATCCTTATGAACACTGTGTCCAAAGGTCAGCCTCTGATTCACTGTATTCTGGGAGATATGATCTCTCCAAGTTAGGGTTCCATCCTCTTCCATAAATCATCCATAAACAGGACACCTTGGGATATCTGCAATATCTTGGGATACAAAGGTCCAAATGGAATTCCTAAAACTGTTCCAGAAAGGGCACGTACTGTACTTTCTGTGGTCCAAATTTCAGACTCAGAAGATGAACCAGTGACATGTGGCATGCCGTTCAACTTCGCTATTCTGAACAGTCCTGTAACAGGTCACCTTGGGAAAAGGATCATAAATCCAAAATGGTGAAACCAATTCTAATGAAACCTATGTTTTTGGATCAGGGACATGCGAGGTTATCTCATTGAGAAATTTCAGACATAAAGGATCAATAATTTTGGAGACATCATAGAAACAGTAACAGGCATTTCTGCAGAAGAAATCAGAAAATTAGCGCTTCCTGTTTCGAGAGCTTTCCTCCACTGTTTTCATAAAAGGAGTACATTGGACAGCTCCATTTGAAGAGATATATCTGTTCATCTAATCAGATCTGAAAGATTCCAAGTTTTTAAAATTAGGGTTTCTGCGACAAACCCTAGATCAATGAACTCCGAGACAAGGACGGACACCTCAAATCGGTAAGATCTAATCATTTGCTATTTCCATTTGAGGTTCTCATTTCAATATGATATATCACATCAGCTTAGTTAAAAGCTTGCGGAAGTTGAAAACTTCCAAACCTGGAAGTATATGATCTCTCTGAAGAAAATGGATTGGACACCTATATGAGTATGGAGGTTCCAGTTTCAGAGGGAGATGAGGCCAAAGAAGACATCATGCTCATGCTGCAGAGGATGATGAACCATCCAGAAAGAGATCCAGATATGAAAGTGAAGATTCTTCAAGCAAGGATGAATATGTTCTAATATCAGCTCTCATAGGTAACATTACTCATGGAAGTGATGATTAGATTATAGACAGTGGGGCTTCCAAACATATGATGGGATTCAAGGAATCCTTTGTAAGACTATCAGAACATGAATCACCTCACAAGGTGAAACTTGTAAATGACTACCAATATCCAATAAAAGGTTGTGAGGAATCTTCATACAAGCTAGAATCTGGAATGCAGGTTGCATTCATAGATGGTCAAATCATCATGTGACCAAAAGGAAAGACTATCGATGATGTGGTAGTGATTGGAGAACAAGAAGGAGGCTTGTATAAATTGAAGGGATATCCAGAACAAGCCTTGATCCATGACACAGTAGAGCCAAATGAGCTTTGACATAGAAGGCTTGCACATGTGCATTACAGAGCACTACCTATTGCAAGCAAAGCTGTTGAAGGTCTTCCTGAATCTCAAGCTATTTGAAGGGAAGAACAAAATCAGAATATGACCTAAAGAATCCAGTTGAAGAATGTGAAGATCTAGAATGCAGAGACCATGCACTCATAAGAGTCTCTCAAATCAAAGAACAACTTGAAGCGTTAAAAGAAAAAGTGAAGAATGCAAAAGTGGTGATGGCCACCTTGAATGGCCTCCCAGGATCGTAGAATTCATTCATTCAAGGAATGTGTTCCAGAAGGAAGTGATTACTTTCAGAAGACTCCGTGAAGAAGAAGAAGCTTGAATCATAAGAAGAGAAGAGAATATGGGAGCAACTGAATATCAAGCTATTTCCATCCAAAGAAGATCCCTCAAGCAATGAGGAATATGAAGAACTCAACTCTTGAACAACTTCTTATCCACCTTAGCTTTTGGATAAGAAACAATGCTATTATGAATGAAGAAGATGATGAAGCTGAAGGCTCAAGAAGGAGTCTACCCTCGAAACAAATAAAGATAAGTATTCAATTGTCATTTCATTATATTATTTTGTTATGCATTTGTTTATATTCAGTTATTGTATTATGCATGATAGGATGTTTGCATTAATGACAGAATACTACTAATATGCATGTGATGGGAAATTAGCTCATGGGGCTATACAAATTCTCCATTGCTACTTATCTAGAATGAAACTCTTTGCTGACATATTGGATTAGTGCACAATCTCAATGTTGTCTTGGTAGAGATGGAAGGCATCTAGAAACTTTCAATGAGATATGGATGAATGTTGTATTGGCTAAAGTAGTTGCATGATCATATATTTATGCATAAGTGTTTGCCAGTATAAATATTCCTTATGAAATGTTTCTAACCATACAATTACATTTGACTTGTAGGAAAGATCGCATACATAATCGCCTACAAGTAAAGAAGAATGAAGACTTGTTCCAAAGAACAAGTGACGACAGTTCAAAGACAAAGAATAATATGATGAGTGCAGTGACATCATTGATGCAGAACCTTCCATCCACCAAGAAGAAAGGGAAGACCAATTCAAGAAGAATGATGTCAGGGCACAGTATCGAGACCTAAAGAGAAGTTCATAGTTCCATCATGCAGTAGATGGAAACATGGTGGGATACAAAGCAAGATTCGTAGAATGAGGCTTCTCACGAAAGGAAGGCCTAGACTACGAAGAGACATTTGCAGGTAGTAAGAGTTGAAACAAATACATGATGAGATTGATGAAGATATTAACCTTGGCTAAAAGGTTGAAGATGAAATTCTATACACTAGATGGATGCACAGAATACTAGTAGCATAGGAAGCTACTTGTCACTCCGGTACAGAATGTTTTCAGTGCATAGAGCACAGAAGACAAAGGGAGTATGATGCTCCGCTTCAGAGGGAGTGACTATAGAATATCTTGAGGTTCGACATGGTACAACAGGATGAGCAGATTACTGATGACTCTAGGCTTTACTGAGAGTAAAGTGGATTCCGACCTTTGCTCCAAAGTTGAAGGTGGAAGACCAGTGATGCTCCTGTTATGTGTCGATACACTATTGTTCTAGGTATGGAGGTGTGGCAGAGTATAGATGGAATATTCCTTGGACAAGGGAAGTATGAAGTAGAGATCCTGAAGAGGTTCAGAATGATGGACTGCATGGCCACACCTATGGCATCGAACCTGAAGCTATTGAGTGATGCTTCTTCAGAGACAGTTGATGCTACGATGTATCGTCAGATGATTGGGTCATTGATGTACCTAATGAACACGAGACCAGACATTTGCTTTGCTGTGAACACCTTGAGCCAGTACTTGACAGATCTGAGAAGTGTTCACTTGATTGCTGCAAAGCATATTCTGAGGTACCTGAAGGGTACAATTGATTATGGGCTCAAGTATGATGCGAATCAGAAGATTAACCTAGAGGGTTATGTTGATTTAGATTGGGCAGGCAGTGCCATCGACAGGAAGAGTACTTAAGGATGTTTCTTTAGTATGGGATCAGGTGTGATCTCTTGGTTTAGCAAGAAGCAATCCTGTGTGGCACTGAGCACAGCTAAAGCAGAGTATGTCGCAGCTTGTTCAGCTAGTTGTGAGGCAGTATGGTTGCGTAAGCTATTGTCTGATATATTTGATCTCCAGTTGGATGCTACTTGTATACATTGTGACAACCAGAGTTGCGTGAAGTTGTCAGAGAATCCAGTGTTCCATGACAGGTCGAAGCATATCGAGATCAAATATCACTATATCAGGGATATGGTGCAGAGAGGAGCAGTGAAGCTCTTGTATGTTGCGACGGAGGAACAGATAGCTGATGTATTGATGAAGCCATTGGCTAGGCTAAAGTTTGAGTACTTCAGAGAGAGACTTGGTGTTCTCCAGATCGAGGCTTCCTCCCAGAGACAGTGATGAGATCCAGAGCCATTCTGACATGGTGAGAGGATTGGTTCCTTCCATGGTCAGATGTAAGGGCTGAGACATTCTGTCATGGTGAGAGGATTGGTTCCTTCCATGATTGATATGAGTACCGAGATCTATATCCATTCTGTCATGGTGAGAGGATTGGTTCCTTCCATGTCAGATATGAGTGTTGGCCATTCGGACGAGCAGGTCGGATGTAAGGGCAATTACCATTCTAGGAATGGAGGCACCTGGTCAGTTACCAGGATGATTCAGTACAGGACTGTATAGCCATTCTGATGTGACAGAGGGATGTGTTCCCACTTGATCAGATGTAAGGGCTGAACCATTCTGTTCATGGCTAAAGGATTTAGTTCCTTCCATGTCAGATGTGAGTGTTGGCCATTTCGACGAGCAGGTCGGATATAAGGGCAATTGCCATTCTCTATGAGAGTGGAGGCGCCTGGTCAGTTACCAGGTAGCTCAGTCGAGGACTGGGGGCAATTCTGATATGAATGCTGGGATGTGTTCTCGTAGGATCAGATGTGAGTGTAAGCCTTTCCATCAGTGTGGTTGGATGTGTTCCCCTAGATGGATGTAAGTGCAGAGCCTTTCTGGAGTGACTGCTGGGATGTGTTCTCGTAGGACCAGATATAAGTGCTGAAATCTCTTATCACTGTGATAGGATGTGTTCCTGTCTGGATAGGAGTCTTCCATCAGTGTGGTTGGATGTGTTCCCCTGGATGGTTGTGCCTTTTTTACGAGGAGGTCAGATGTAAGTGCAGAAATATCTTATCACTGTGATAGGATGTGTTCCTGTCTGGATAGGAGTCTTCCATCAGTGTGGTTGGATGTGTTCCCCTGGATGGTTGTGCCTTTCTGACGAGGAGGTCAGATGTAAGTGCGGAAATCTCTTATCACTGTGATAGGATGTGTTCCTGTCTAGATAGGAGTCTCCCATCAATGTGGTTGGATGTGTTCCCCTGGATGGGATTGTGCCTTTCTGACGAGTAGGTCAGATATAAGTGCAGAGCCATTTCACAGATGGTAGTAGGTGTGTCCTACCATGCTGGTAATTATAAGTGCTGATCCATTTCACAGATGATAGTAGGTGTGTCCTATCATGCTGGTGAATGTGAGTGCTGGGCCCTTCTGATGAGCAGGTCAGATATAAGTGTTGGGCGTGCCTTTCTGATGAGTAGGTCAGATATAAGTGCTGGGCGAAGACCTACATGAGGGTAGGCCTACAACTAGCATGAAAAAGGGCTAGCTCTGTATAACTTCCTGTGATGAGATAGTATACACATGATGATGACTAGAGGAGATCCAGATCGAGAGATGATCCATATCCAGTTATGATGACTCCGAGAGATCCAGATCGAGTGATGATATAGATCTAGCAGTGGTGATCCAAATTGAGTGATGATCCAAATCCAGTCCAGTGATGTTGATCTAGATTGAGTGATGATCTAGATCCAGTGATGCCATTTGATGTTGATCCAGATTGAGTGATGATCCAGATCCAGTCTAGTGATGTTGATCCAGATCAAGTGATGATCTAGATCCAGTGATGCCATTTGTGTTGATCCAGATCGAGAGATGATCCAGATCCAGATGACTTGAAGATGAAGATGACTTGAAGACGAAGATGAATCAAAGATGAAGATGATCCAGTTGATGCAGAGAAGAAGACCAGTGCTGAAAAATTGTGTCGAAAGAATACCTTCCTAGTTAAGAGGGAGTGTTGATGTATATGTAACTTCAGAATGCATTCTTCTATGTATCTTATGTATTGTTACCCGATGTTTATTTCGGGATGTTTCTATTATGTATTTGAGTCATATTGTCTTACCCCAATGTTCCGATCGGGAGGATTATTAATGTAAACAAGTCTTGTCAAGTCATTAGGTAAGTCCCCACAGTTTCAGGGCACTTGGGTTATTATACACTAATTAAGGTGTAGGCTCGAGTAAGTAATTGT
The DNA here is from genome assembly GCA_001517045.1 of Pseudotsuga menziesii. Lineage (NCBI taxonomy): Eukaryota > Viridiplantae > Streptophyta > Pinopsida > Pinales > Pinaceae > Pseudotsuga > Pseudotsuga menziesii. The sequence goes on from LPNX010175453.1 coordinate 435,240, forward strand.
AAGTTAAGCCTACATGGTTGAGTGCACTTCAAGTCAACGGAAGAATATAAATAGAGAGTGAGAGTCTCTCTATTTATCACTTGTGAATTACATCACTTGCTCTCTCAAGTGTGGCGCACCTTTGGAGAAGGAAATACTTTGGCTTGACAGAAAACAGAAGGATACTGTTGTGTTGGGAGGTCATCTTACTGTTTTGGGTTTAACATCTTGTGGTGATACTATCTTAGAGGAAGTTGAGGGGTTTTCTCCATTTATGGTTTCCCCTATCAAAACTCTTTGTGTCTCTTGTCTCATGTGATGTGCTTATGTTATTGCTGTGCTTGTTATTCTCTCAGTGAAAAGATCCTAACATAATGCTAGCTTAAATGTTGAAAAACTAACATTCTAAAAAGTGGGAAATGTCAAAATATAGCGGTATCAATGTGATCAAATCTCCTAACGATAGATCAGTACAGAATGCCAACAGTCCACAACAAATCAATTTGGGATGGATTGATTCATCCACATATCAAAAGTTGTGCTCAACTCTTAGTAGTTCATATCGACATGTTTCATCAGCTGTGACAGCACACAAGATGATGCAAAAACATTATAAGGCTTTGAGGACAAATCCTTTCTAAGGGAGTGGCAATGTAACAAACTTAAATAATAACAACAAACAATAATAAAATAATAATAATAATAATAATAATAAACATATATATATCTATATCTATATATATATATATAAAATAAATAATAATAATTAATAATGTCTTTACAGAAAGACATGACTATTAATGAAAGGGTATTTCACCAAAATATAAATAACAGAACCTCATATGTAATTCATCATCTTATCTATTATCCATTTTTATTATTACTTACCAACATGTGGGATTCAGATTACCTATGGGAATTTTAGAGAATTTACGAACGTTAAAGAAGCTTTTACTGCTTCATGGACCATAATGGATGGGTCAATCCCTGGCATCTCTTCATAGGACCAGGAAAAAATATCACGGAATTCTTTAAAAAGTTCCTTGTATGCTTCAGATTTGTCTGCCGAACGTTTTTTCCCAACATGAACATGCTCGATAGTATTAGGCTTGGCTGATATGCCAATCGGATTTGTCTGGGTAATGTTGCAAAGGTTTCCTTCAGAATCTGTATCTTGCAACATTATAGCACTTTGGGGTACATCGACAATATCAGTAGGAAACAAGGATGTAAAATCATGGCTAACCGAACTGGTGTTGGGGAGGAACATGGATCTATGATGGTGATCCTCCCAAATGGGCTCATCTGTATTCATGATCTCCATAATGGACTCATCAGAAGGAAAAGTCTCCGAGAAATAATCTGGAATAGGAAGAAAAGGTTCTAACCAGTACGGTAAATGGTAAAGATCGAAAGACACTAGATGAAGACCATCCTTGTGATCATTAGAAAAGGTTTGAATGTTTTCATACATAGCTTCATGTCGACTAAACAACATTTTTACCCTTAGGATCATAATCAAATGAGGCGATCATATGGGTTGTCACGGTATCCATGCTAGGAGGAGTGGATGGAAAAATCCCCATAAGGGATGAATCCTTCAACATGCCTACCCCAATCTACTGGTAAGGAGGGGAATGGCCTAACATGGGGATGTTATTAGCTGTGGAGGTAGTAACATCTGGCGTACAAAAATAAAGCTGATCAATACTAACAATTCTTCCTAGATGCAAAAATTGCACTGTTCGGAATACTGTTGAGGTGACAGCAGTCATGGCATAGAACTAATTTCTTCCTAGAAGGAGGTTGTAATCTAAAGGGCCATCTACCACTTCTACTTGAATGGAAATGGTTTTTCCCCCTAGCTCGACTCCTAGGGCTGATGTGAGACCATGGGGTTGGAAACCCCGTCCGTCAAAGGCCTTGAGGGTCATAGGTGATGTTACAAGCTTGAAAGAGCCGAGAGCCTTCCAACAAGTTAGAGACAAAACTGAGGTTGAAGATCCTTCATCTAGTACCATTCAAAAAACTTTCTTTCCCGCTACTTTTGTAATGATCTAAAAAGCAAGTTTATGCGGTAATCTAGGCTTATAGTTATCAACATTGAAATGAATCAAGTTAGTGTTATCCGGGTATAAAGCTCCTAATACTGTCAACAATTTTTTGTGTTGTGTAGGGAAACTTTGGAGTACTTCTAAGGTAGACATCGCACAAGGTTCCCAAGCGAGATCTTCAACCGCATTATAAAATTGAGCAGCTTGGGCATTGGGATTAAAGACATCCTTTTGAAGAGTATTCTTAGGTGGACGCAAAATCATGTCGAGAGTAGGCTTCTTGATAGATAAGGGGACAATAGAAAAGGATTCCGGAGAACTAGTAGAGGGAGTTTTCCTCGAAGAAGAATGATCTTCTTTCTTATCTACAGGTTTGTCATAATTCTGACTTCATGTTTGCAGATTGATGGTATCTAAGGACATCATACGAATTTCCTCAGATGAAATAGAGTTACCTTGATTAGAAATGTGGTCTATCAGTTGTTGTTGAGAGGGAAAAAGATCCGTAAGTACTGCAGGTGCAGGATTGGACTTCAGGAACTGGGAGATTTCATCCCGACGAGGATACTCCTTTGAAAAATGGTTACCCCTGAATAGCAGACAGGGATATTTGTCCTTCCTTTTCCCTTTATCATTATCACTCTTGGTTGGTCTTGGAGTTTCCTATTGGTTTCCAGTTTTTTTATTTCTATTTTTACCTTTTTTTTAATTATTACCTGAGGTTTGAGTACTTTGAATAGAGTTGACCTCGACAGAAACCTTAGGAGTCGAAGGAGTAGGGGTGGTAGTTTGGGGTTGTTTGGCAGGTTTCACTGTAGACAGGGACTGGATTGAACCAACAATCCCATCAACAGGTACTTCTGTTGGTGGCTTGGCAGGATCAGGGCTGGGGCAAGGAGCTTGAGGAATCAGGTCATAAAGAGTTCTAGACTGGGAATAAACCAAGTCTAGGTGCTGAGCCCGACTAATAGCCTTCTCTTCAATAATGGCAACGTCCATAGCCACATCTCGGGAAATAGGAGGCAACAAGGATTTGGTAAACCAATCAGCTAATAACTGATCTGGAATAGGGGCCTTAATAATCCTTCTCTGCCTTGTCCACTCATGAATGTGATCAGATATGTGGGTGGAGTTGTTCTATTGCAAAGAAGTTAAAAGATTAGTGCTTGTTTCATAACGAATAGGGAGCTGAAAGTGTGTAATAAACATGGTTGCTAATGAGCCAAAATCCACAAACGAATGTTGTGGTAGTTCAATGTACCACTTCTCAGTTGTACCCATCAAAGTTCGCTCAAAGAGTCGTAACCGAGAGAAGTCATCCATGAGGGAGTTTGAAGAACACCACAAATGGAATGCCATAACATGGTTCTTCATATCATCTCCCTACTTCCCATTGAATTTACAAATATCCGATGGTAACTTTACTTGAATGGGAGGCCATGAGGGATTGTGTCCAATGGGATCATTAATCAACTTGGACAAGTCAGGAAAGTCCAAAGTTACTATGAAAGGTAACTTTCGGTTGGGTTGCACATACCGGTAATATTGATATGGCATATAATTACCAGTAGGACCATAGGTTGACTGAAAAATAGGTTTTTGTGATGAAGAACTAATGGAAAAGCTGCCCGTAGGGGGTTGATTTCTGGGATCAAGACCTCTAGGACCACTACGGCCTCTCGGAGGAGGACCACCGGGACCATTAGGACCACCAGGAGGTGGACCATGAGACCCTCTAGAGTCACCAAGAGGTAAACCTCCAGAGCCTCCGGAACCACTAGGCGGAAGGCCACCAGACCCTCCAGAGTCATAAGGAGGAAAACCACCAGCCCCCTTGGGACCACTAGGACCACTAGGACCAAAAGGAGGAAAGTTTCCAGATCCTCTGGGACCATTAGGCCCCCCAGGGGGAGGACCTCCATAAGGCGGTCCTCTGGAACCTCCCACAGTATGTATAGGTATCCCTCCCATATCTGGCATGTAAGACCAGTTGGGTTGCCCCCATGGCGTAAAAGTGTTACTAGGGTATGTAATTCCCACATAAGGCATTCCTGTAGGATTGGATAAATGATTACCTATAGGTTTTTTGATAACCATAACCTCCATAAGTTTGAACAGTTACAGGTTGTGCCCCCAAGGGATGACCTAAACTCGATGGGGGATTAACCACATTAGTATGGGTGGGAGTGACATAAACTGTAGATGGTTCTATGTTAGAGGTCTGCCCTTGAATAAGTACAATTTCGGTACCAGATAACATAGGTTATGCTGGGGGTTTCCCCCCAGTACTAGAAGGTACTGACGAAATGAGAACTGAAGGTTGGGCTCCAAGTGTAGAAGACCTGGGAGGATTAGGAATAGACATAACATGAGAGGTGATAAGGGTGAAAATTTGACCTAGGTTGTGTGGTGTCACTGCATGATCTATAATCGGTTCAATGGGTCTCATAGACTTGGCAAGTGAACGATATCCCACAGGAACAAATGTGGAATGTGATGGTGTCGGGCCTAATAGTTCATCTATTTGCTTGTCAATATCTTGTGCACAAAGAATGGCAGCACGGTATTTCCTACATTCTTATTCATCTTCAAAAGAGTTTAAACGGGTGCCAAATGAGGCAATGGCCTGTCCTATAGAGGTATCCCAAAATGAAGCATTGGGTTCATAATCCGGACGGGTTGTATCTGTTAGTTTTTCATCATTTAAGCTAGCATTATGATAAGATCTTTTCACTGAGAGAATAACAAGCACATCAATCACATAAGCACATCACAAGAGACAAGAGACACAAAGATTTTAGGAGGGGAAACCATAAATGGAAAAAACCCCTCAACTTCCTCTAAGATAGTATCACCACAAGATGTGATCCCAAAATAGTAAGATGACCTCCCAACACAACAGCAGCCTTCTGTCTTCTGTCAAGCCAAAGTATTTCCTTCTCCAAAGGTGCGCCATACTTGAGAGAGCACGTGATGTATGTCACAAGTGATAAATAGAGAGACTCTCACTCTCTATTTATATTCTTCCGTTGACTTGAATTGCACTCAACCATGTAGGCTTAACTTATAATTACTTACTCGAGCCTAAACCTTAATTAGTGTATAATAACCCAAGTGCCCCTAAACTGTGGGGACTTACCTAATGACTTGATATGACTTGTTTACATTATTAATCCTCCCGATCGGAACATCGGGGCATGACCACATGACTCAAATACATAATAGAAACATCCCGGAATAAACATCGGGTTACAATATATAAAATACATATAAGAATACATTCCGAAGTTACATATACATCAACACTCCCTCTTAACTAGGAAGGTATTCTTTCGACACAATTTTCAGCACTGGTCTTCTTCTCTGTATCACTGGATCATGTTCGTCTTCAAGTAATCTCTATCATCAAGTCTTCTTCGTCTTCAAGTCATCTTCATCTTCAAGTCATCTGGATCTGGATCATCTCTCGATCTGGATCATCATAGGGCATCATCACAGGATCTAGATCATCACTCAATCTGGATCATCATCACTGAATCTAGATCATCACTCGATCTGGATCATCATCACTGGACTGGATCTGGATCATCACTCGATCTGGATCATCTCTCTAGACAGGATCTTGATCATCTCTCGATCTGGATCATCACTGCTGGATCTGGATCATCACTCGATCTGGATCTCTCGGAGTCATCCTAACTGGATCTGGATCATAGCTCGATCTGGATCTCCTCTGGTCATCATCATGTGTGTACTATCTCGTCATAGGAAGTTCTACAGAGCCAGCCCTTTTTCATGCTGGATGTAGGCCCACCACCTGCAGGTCTTCATCATCACCGGCCATACTGTGGAATCCTCATGACTTATTACGTGCGTCACAAAACCTCAAAAGAGCATCCCAGGACTGATTACGGGCACACAGCCCAACCTATAAGATCTCCCAGGGCTCCAAATTACATGTGACCTCACCACAAAACCTCGCAAGAGAATCCCAGGACTGATTACGGGCACATAGCCCAACCTATAGGATATCCCAGGGCTCCGAATTACATGTGGTCTCACCACAAAACCTCGCAAGAGCATCCCAGGACTGATTACGGGCACATAGACCAACCTATAGGATCTTCCAGGGCTCCGAATTACATGTGGTCTCACCACAAAACCTCGCAAGAGCATCCCAGGACTGATTATGGGCACACAGCCCAGCCTATAGGATCTCCCAGGGCTCCGAATTACATGTGGTCATGGAAAAACCTCATAAGAGCATCCTAGGACTGATTACGGGCACACAACCCAACCTATAGGATCTCCCAGGGCTCCAAATTACATGCCATCTGCACAACCTGACTGAGTGTTCCTGGTAACTGACCAGGTGCCTCCATTCCTAGAATGGCAGTTGCCCTTACATCTGTCCTACTCGACAGAATGGCCAGCACTTATATCTGACATGGAAGGAACTAAATCCTTTATCCATGAACAGAATGGCTCTACCCTTACATCTAACCTGCTCGTCAGAATGGCACAATCCCATCTAATGATGGAAGACTCTCAACTCCAACGAGGAGAGATTTCTACACTTACATCTGCCATGGAAGGAACTAAATCCTTTAGCCATGCACAGAATGGCTCTGCCCTTACATCTGAACTGCTCGTCAGAATGGCACAATCCCATCTAATGATGAAAGACTCTCAACCATAATGAAGAGAGATTTCTGCACTTACATCTGACATGGAAGGAACTAAATCCTTTAGCCATGAACAGAATGGCACAGCCCTTACATCTGACCTACTCATCATAATGGATCTCAATCTCAGCACTCATATCAGTCATGGAAGGAACCAATCCTCTCACCATGACAGAATGGCTCAGCCCTTACATCTGACCTGCTCGTCAGAATGGCTTTAGATCTCTAGCACTCATATCTGACATGGAAGGAACTGAATCCTCTCACCATGACAGAATGGCTCAGCCCTTACATCTGACCATGGAAGGAACCAATCCTCTCACCATGTCAGAATGGCTCTGGGTCTCATCACTGTCTCTAGGAGGAAGCCTCGATCTGGAGAACACCAAGTCTCTCTCTGAAGTACTCAAACTTCAACCTAGCCAATGGCTTCATCAATACATCATCTATCTGTTCCCCCATCGCAACATACAGGAGCTTCACTGCTCCTCTCTGCACCATATACCTGATATAGTGATATTTGATCTCAATATGCTTCGACCTGTCATGGAACACTGTATTCTCTGACAACTTCACGCAACTCTGGTTGTCACAATGTATACAGGTAGCATCCAGCTGGAGATCAAATATATCAGACAGTAGCTTCTACAGCCATACTGCCTCACAACTAGCTGAACAAGCTGCGACATACTCTGATTCAGCTGTACTCAGTGCCACACAGGATTGCTTCCTGCTAAACCAAGAGATCACACCTGATCCCATACTAAAGCAACATCCTGAAGTACTCTTCCTGTCGATGGCACTGCCTGCCCAATCTGAATCAACATAACCCTCCAGGTTAATCTTTTGATTCGCATCATACTTGAGCCCATAATCAATTGTACCCTTCAGGTACCTCAGAATATGCTTTGCAGCAATCAAGTGAACACTTATCAGATCTGACAAGTACTGGCTCAAGGTGTTCACAGCAAAGCAAATATCTGGTCTCGTGTTCGTCAGGTACATCAATGACCCAATCATCTGACTATACATCGTAGCATCAACTGTCTCTGAAGAAGCATCACTCAATAGCTTCAGGTTCGATGCCATAGGTGTGGTCATGCAGTCCATCATCTTGAACCTCTTTAGGATCTCTACTGCATATTTCCCTTGTCCAAGGAAGATTCCATCTGTACTCTGCCACACCTCCATACCTAGAACAATAGTTCATCGACACATAACAGGAGCATCACTGGTCTTCTGTCTTCAACATTGAAGCAAAGGTTGGAATCCACTTTACTCTCAGTAAAGCCTAGAATCATCAGTAATCTGCCCATCCTGTCATATCATGTCAAACCTCAAGATATTCTGTAGTCACTCCCTCTGAAGCAAAGCATCATACTCCCTCTGTCTTTTGTACTCTATGCACTAAAACATTCTGTACTGGAGTGACAAGTAGTATCCATCTAGGATCACTGGATACTAAGATCCTCTCACTTGAACTTCTTCAAAAGTACATCTTTCACCCATCTATGAGCTTGTCATTCTCTATCAACCTTGTAGCAAAGGTTAAGATATTCATCAAGCTCATCATGTATGTGATATCCCATGGGTGTCTTCTGTACAAGGCCTTCTTTCATTTGCACACATGATTATGCATGTCATGTGACTTCACTTCTATTAGCTGTTAATGTTTCTTCGTAGACTATGCCTTCTCTTTATGAGAAGCCTCATGCTACGAATCTTGCTTTCTATCCCACGATGTTTCCATCTACTGCATGATGGAACTATGAACTTCTCTTCAGGTCTCGATAATACGCCTTGACATCATTCTTCTTGAACTGGAAGGTTCTGCATTAATGATGTCACTGCATTCATCATATTATTCTTTGTCTTGAAACTATCATCACTTGTTCTTCGGAACAAGTCTTCATTCTTCTTTTCTTGTAAGCGATTATGTATGCGATCTTTCCTACAAGTCAAATGCATTTGAATGGTTAGAAACATTTCATAAGGAAAATTGATATTGGCAAATTCTTATGCATAAATAGATGATCATGCAACTACTTTAGCCAATACAACATTCATCCATATCTCATTGAAACTTTCTAGATGCCTTCCATCTCTACCAGGACAACATTAGGATTGTGCACTAATCCAATATGTCAGCAAAGAGGTTTCATTCTAGATAAGTAGCAATGGAGAATTTGTATAGCCCCATGAGCTACTTACCCATCACATGCATATTAGTAGTATTCTCTCATTAATGCAAACATCCTATCATGCGTAATAACTGAATATAAACAAATGCATAACAAAACAATATCATGAAATGACAATTGAATACTTATATTTATTTGTTTCGAGGGTATACTCCTTCTTGAGCCTTCAGCTTCATCGTCTTCTTCATTCATGATAGCATCGTTTCTTATCCAAATGCTGAGGTGGATAA
>LPNX010175453.1:444620-533649 GCA_001517045.1 Pseudotsuga menziesii
TGGCCATACGATGACTTGACCATCTATGAATGCCACTCACATTCCTTTTGCATCGAATGCTGCAATGGAGAGAAGGTTCTTCTTGAATCCTGGAACAAACAATACTTATTTCATTGTTAGAGACTTACCAGAGTCTAGCTTGTATGAAGATTCCCCACTACCTTTTATTGGACATTAGTAGTCATCTCCTAGTTTCACCTTGTGAGGTGATTCATGTTCTGATAGTCTTACAAAGGATTCCTTGAATCCCGTCATATGTTTGGAAGCACCACTATCTATAATCCAATCATCACTTCCATGAGTAATGTTACCTGTGAGAGCTAATATCAGAATATATTCATCCTCGCTTGAAGAATCTTCACTTTCATATCTGGATCTCTTTCTGGATGGTTCATCATCCTCTGCAGCATGAGCATGATGTCTTCTTTGGCCTCGTCTCCCTCTGAAGCTGGATCCTCCATACTCATGTAGGTGTCCAATCCATTTTCTTCAGAGAGATCATATGCTTCCAGGCTTGGAAGTTTTCAACTTCCGCAAGCTTTTCACTAAGCTGATGTGATATATCATATTGAAATGAGAACCTCAAATGGAAATAGCAAAGGATTAGATCTTACCGATTTGAGGTGTCCGTCCTTGTCCCGGAGTTCGCTGATCTAGGGTTTGTCACAGAAACCCTAATTTTCAAAACTTGGAATCTTTCAGATCTGATAGGAAAACCAGATAGATCTCTTCAAATGGAGCTGTCCAATGTACTCCTTTTCTGAAAACAGTGAAGGGAAACTCCCGGAACAGGAAGCCCTAATTTTCTGATTTCTTCTGCAGAAATTCCTGTTACTTTTTCTATGATATTTCTGAAATTACTGATCCTATGTGTCTGAAATTTCTCACTGAGGTAACCTCGCATGTCCCTGATCCAAAACCATAGGTTTCATCAGAATTGGTTTCACCATTTGGGATTTATGATAATTTTCCCAAGGTGACCTGTTACAGGACTGTTTACAACAACGAAGTTGTACGGCATGCCACGTGTCACTGGTTCATCTTCTGAGTCTGAAATTTGGATAATAGAAAGTAAAGTCCGTTCCCTTTCTGGAACATCTTCAGGAATTCCATTTGGACCTCTGTAGCCCAAGATATTGCAGATCTCCCCAGGTGTCCTATTTATGGATTATTTCTGGAAGAGGATGGAACCCTATCTTGGAGAGATCATATCTCCCACAATATCGCGAATCAGAGGCTGAAATTTGGACACAGTGTGCATTAGGAGTTTATCTTCAGCCCCTGAAAGTTTCAGCTTCTGAGACTTCACCAATATCGGAATATAGTGACTGTACCAAAACTTAGCAGTTTTAGTATTTAGGGTTTCTCCTAGCTCAAGGTCAAACTAGGGTTTGACTTTCCCGGAGTTTCACCCATCCAAATTTATTGATCCAGGTCTCTAAATTTCGGTTTTGATGAGGAGAAAAATCCTATGCTGGTCTCACCCAAAATTTCCTCTTCTGTAGAAAGCCCTAATTTCCACATCGAAACTGAAAATGCTTGAAATTGAATTCTGTATCGACAGAACGATGCACCCTTCAATGGAGAGTCATCCTATCATAGTTTTTCTGAAAATATATGGAGGAAGATCCACAAAATAGGAAGCCCTAGTTCCTGTAGATGCACAATGTCTTCTTCTCAGGTTAGCTCTGATACCATGTTAGTTTTTCATCATTTAAGCTAGCATTATGATAAGATCTTTTCACTGAGAGAATAACAAGCACAGCAATCACATAAGCACATCACAAGAGACAAGAGACACAAAGATTTTAGGAGGGGAAACCATAAATGGAGAAAACCCCTCAAATTCCTCTAATATAGTATCACCACAAGATGTGATCCCAAAACAGTAAGATGACCTCCCAACACAACAGCAGCCTTCTGTCTTCTGTCAAGCCAAAGTATTTCCTTCTCCAAAGGTGCGCCATACTTGAGAGAGCAAGTGATGTATGTCACAAGTGATAAATAGAGATACTCTCACTCTCTATTTATATTCTTCCATTGACTTGAAGTGCACTCAACCATGTAGGCTTAACTTATAATTAATTACTCGAGCCTACACCTTAATTAGTGTATAATAACCCAAGTGCCCCTAAACTGTGGGGACTTACCTAATGACTTGATATGACTTGTTTACATTATTAATCCTCCTGATTGGAACATCGGGGCATGACCACATGACTCAAATACATAATAGAAACATCCCGGAATAAACATCGGGTTACAATATATAAAATACATATAAGAATACATTCCGAAGTTACATATACATCAACAGTATCGTCAACATGACCTTCCATGGGAGAATGGAATGAGGTACTTCCCCAAGAAGGTTATTAGACCAAGGGAGGCGAGTGTGAACAATATGGTACTCCACTTTCTACAACCACATTATCTCCCACTTGGGAGGTGGTAGCAGCTCCTTGGTCAATAGCTTCCATTGGATTTTCTCCTGAACCAGGAGTAAAATCAGGTGGCAAGCCCCATACTCTTCTAGACTATCTTAACTCAGCTAGTTTGTACAGTTCCTATATAACCTAGGGTCTAAAAATCTAGAAAACACACACAAAAAAAATTCCCTACACAAGCTATAGGTTAAAACAAGCACACTTTAAATTATAGGAGGAGTTCAAAAAGTTAGGTCTCTCACCAAGATTGTCAAGAAGGTGCCACGTGACAATATACCTCGAGGGTATGTGCATAGTAATCTCCCCAAATGTTTTTTTCGGTGTATGGCTCCAAGCAAGATGACCAAAGGGCTTTTCTCAGATGGATAGGGTATCCTAGTGGGGTCTCCCGATATACTCAAGGTACGTGGGAGCTCGAATCGGTAGTAGTGCTGTCTAATGCATAATCATACACAAGGGATCTTCTGATATATAATCGAGTACATGAAGTACCTTTCTATATACCTCAAGGGTACGTGAAAGTCCATTCGATATACCGATGGTACGTGGAAGAACCACGCGAGTCCCAGGATGTAATGCGGACAAAATAATGACATCTCCTATGCTTAACGATGCCCAAACACATCTCTAACCTATCACTCCAATTTATACATAAATTTTAACCTATAACTACCGTTAATTTCAAAGTGGACAGTTAGGTGAATGCATGATGTTTTGACAGAAAAGTAAAACCATGCAGTATGCTTGTGCAAATATTTCACTTTACCGTTCAGTATGCCTACTTACGGGAGGGAAAGAGAGTATTTTCTTTTGTTTCAAAACCAAAAAGACTTCCAAAAAACAGTCTTGAACACAAAATCAAAGACAAGCAGTACTTTTCCAAAATGATTTCTCTTTTCTTAAAGCAATACGAAGGGGAAGAATCTCTTTTCCTAAAAGAAAAACAAAAGGCACACTATATGCAAATGCACTCTATTTTTTCAATTTTCTCAAAACATAAGCAAATCTAACTTAAAACTACCATATTTTTTATTTTGATTGAGATAGTTCTAAATGCATAAGAGACGAAAGAACATGAAGATCCTGAAAGCTTGTAAAGCCAATCAAAGAACCAATGTCCAATGCTCAATGATGATAACCTAGTCTCAGTCAAAAATTTTCTTTTTTAAAGGAAGGAAAAATAATTTTATTATGCAAACAAGAAATGAAACCTAGAAGCTAATATAGTGTTCTTCTTCTAGTATATATAATAGAAATGAAAAGAGATCTTACTAACACCCTAAGATTTTCAAAAAACAAAAAATTCTTTCACAAACACAACCAACAAGCATAGAAGCAGATGAACAATCAAAAATCCTATTCTAGCTTTTGAATTTCTGAATCAAACCAATATTAAACCATAAAATTTTCAAGCCACAAGCATCAGATTCTGTCACACAAGCCTGACAGTGCAGGACTAAAAGCAACACAACTCAAATTTTTACAAAAAAAAGAGAGGAAAAAGGGCCTTGGAATGATGCCTACCTGGCACCGCGCTTCTCAGGTGTTGACAGGGTGGTTCTATCCCAGCACTGCTTCTCACCAACGAGATACAGGCGGTGACACCACGTGCTATTTACTCTGTTCAGGAGGTGGAATCACTCCTCATACACTGCATAGGTGTGGTTCCCTATAGAATACCAAAACACAAAGAGAACAATATATCAAGTCAGAAAAGGACTAGATCAAGGCAAAAACTGCTAGGTTGAGTATGGAAACGAAGGATAAAAGATCAAAATGACTCATATCTGAACAGATCTAGAAGTTTCAAACCCAAATTGACTAAGTCAGAAATCAGATCTAACTGAAGAGAGTTGGAGAAAGAGCCTAGATTCGGACAAGAGTTGAGAACTAAGGAAGATCAGGACAACTGATACATATATCTATTCCCCAGTATGGTCGCCAGATTTGTTAGCTGGAATATTTCACCTTCTACAAACAACAAGGTGTTCCACTGGTATGAATGGTTTAGATCCAGCACAAATGAAGGACAAAGGTTGAAGATACCTAGAATGTGATGCTTCGATAGTAACCCTGTGTACCTGCAATCAGCTTAAACAAGCAAACACATCAAAGATGCCAGAATATAATCTACCGATCCATGTTAGTGACTAAGGAATCTAACAACATACATGTGAAATCAAACAACAACAATAGTGTGGGACAAAAATCAACTTGCATTAAGATAAAAATGGAGAAGTTTACAACCAAGCCTTAGTGTTGACATGCATCTTCATGAAAACAAGCACTCTCATCCCCATAAGCTCCGAATCTAGCTCTCAATGCTCTCCAATGGCTTGGGCCAAGTGATCAATCCAACAGCATAACAATACCTTAAGAGTTCTCTCCTCAACCATGAATATGAGCTTGTATTTAGAAGGCTCAATGGATAGGGATGGTTGAGATATTAGTGGATGAGGTGGCCTCTAAGATCCTAGGATGAGGGATCTCAAGCTCAACTGACCCATAATGATAGGGATGAGGGAGGACACAAGGTTCATCATCTAGAAGCCTCGAGAAACTTCTCTTTTTCCCTTTTTACCCAGGGTACCGCTTTTCTCCTTCAATGACATGGCGGTTCTGGTAAGAAATGCTTATGGACTAAGGGCCATAAGTGATGGCACCGCTTGTGGACAACAAGGGATAGGCAGTGCAAACAAGGTACCTCTCTTGGACAACAGGAAAAGTGCGGTGCTGAGCATTTTTTGTGAAAGATTGACAAATGGTATGAATTTCCACTCCAAGTGCTGGGATTCAGGGCAAGTAGGTATGTCAAAGGTCTTATCACATGATGGTGACAAGATTTTGGTATAACATAGCTCAATTAACTTGGCTGCAGCACCTATGAGGGTATGTTGAAACAATCTGAGTCTGATCAAATCATCTACGATGATGTTTGATGAGCACCATAGGTGAAACATCATGATATGGTTTTGGGGGCACTCCGTTTCCTTCCCTTCAAACTTAGGGATGTTTGAGGGGAGTTTGGTTGGCATGGGAAGAAAAAAGGTTTGATGACAGATGGGGTCATTGCTTAACCTAGCCAATTCAGGCAGGTTGAGGCATGTCATGAAAGGGAGGTTTGACCCAAGGTTGATGTGTGATGGACCAGCAATGGTGGTGGGGTTTGCAGGAACATAATGTACCTGTGTGACTGGGGGTATTTGTGGCACAGTTGTGGATGAGACACTGCCCCCAGGTATGGTAAGTGGGACAGTGTGAGCATAAGGGCCACTACCCCCAGGTATGATAGGTGGGACAGTGTGAATGGAAGGGTCACTTCCCCTAGGTATGTTTGGTGGGATAGTGTGAGTGGATGGGCCACTACCCCCAAGTATGACAGTTGGGGCAGTTTGATTGGTAACTACCGATGGAGGAATTTGAGTTAGGATAGCCTACATGGTAGTACTAGGACCACGTGCAAGGGTATTGGTGTTGAATTGAGGTATGGACATGGGTCCACTGCCAATGATCATTCTAGAAAATGGATCTAGGTTCGCACCCGCCATGGGGCTAGATGGTGCAGTATGTAAGTTGGGCTCAGATTGATATGAGTCTGAGTTTGAGTCAGAGGCTGTGTGGCCTTTTGACGATGTAGAGGGTCATTGAGAATGGTCTCAAAGGTGTTGGTTCAAGGACCCGAACTGTGGTGGATCACCTTTTAGGCGTGAGGAGGAGCATGGGGGATCAATTGTGTCTAGTTGGTAGATCAGGTGGTGAAATATGGTAGTGATGTTCTGGACCCCGGTTTTCATGGATTCCTATTGGATTTCAGGTGGTCACTCGACCACCAATACCGTGAGGAGATAGTGCTTGGCTTTTTCCTCATGGGAGTGCTAGTCAATCGGTAGGGGTCGTTGCCCGTTTCGCTTGGAAATTCCTCTCAGCAGCCAACTACTTTTGAGTTCCCGTGGTACTCCTCATAATGAGTTTCTGGCTTGAGCCCAAGTACTTCCCATGATTAAGGCAGTTAGGGACTTATGTCCTCAAAGACTGCAAGTGTTTGAATTAGTGTAAATTAATAAATTTTAATGGTTGGCTCAATGTCATGAACTGAGTTTGGTTATCTTATTTGGTATGGTTGTGTGCATGTCCATTGTATTTCTGTTACTCACTTGGTGGCTTCTTGTATGGTTTATGAATATTTCCCAGGTATTTTCTGGTTTATTACAGAACTTATAACATGGGAAGTTGTTATGAAACCAGTAAATTGTGAACAGAAAATTTAAAACATGGCATAAATGAATCTGAACTATGGTAGACTTACTAGGTGACTGCCTTACACCTGTATTCCTCTTCGACCAGGAAAGAGTGTTGGGCTCTCAACATAATGGGACTAATCCCATCCGTAGATCCTCAGGTCATTCTCCAAGTGCAAGGTCAATCAACAGGGAGGACGCGAACGTCATGCGGCCCCCTGGGCCGAACACCCCCTCTACCTTCCAAGTCACCCATTTTAAGTGGTCTCGAAAAATACCAAGTGAAGTGCCTATTACTATACGAGATTCACCCTTTGTCTTATCCCAAAATACCCCAAAGGGTGATGACTGGGTAGAGGAGGAAGGGCTAGGAAAGGTGTTAATTTCCAATTCTTATTAAAAACTGAAATTTAACCTATAGTAATTTATTCAAGACTTAAAACAGATTCATTATACCACTAACCCATTAAATTTATCATTTATTTACACAGATTATATGAAAATGAAAATAGACTGTTGGACAGAGGCGCCTGAACCACAATGATAGTACAAATACCAACAAATAATCAAGCCCAAAAAGTTAAAATGCTCATACAAAGTAAAGAAAAATGGGCCGCGCACCTATAGAGGACCTGTTTTTGCAGGCTGGATTGTGATCAAATTGTGAGGAATTACCTCAAACGGTTGAAAACCCACTTCGGAAATGGGCACTTTTACCCCTAACCAAGGGAGGATTCACAACTGGATCAACTATTTGGGCAAAAAATGAGACCAAACACAGGTGAATTTTCAGAAACTCAATTCGATTGTTTTTTGCATAGTTGAACGATTTGCAAATCAAAGAACGACCAACAGTAACTGGTACTGTGGCCAAAACAATAAAAAATTGAAATAAACAGATCTAACAACCTAAATAAGCAAATATCTATCAAACTAAGTAAGAAAAATATTAAAAAAAAATTCCCAAGGATCCCGTGGGATTGACCCAGTATGGTTGCTAATCTGTAGCTCAGGGAAAACCCTGGCTACGTGCAGAAAAGGATACCTTCCGTCTATAGGACAGAAGTGTAGGGTTCCTGTTGGTTGGAAGAGAACTTGCAAACAAGTTTAGGGCCATGCTACGAAACCCTGCATGGAATAGTTAGAAAAAAAATTATGGCTTCAAGAGATCAATGGACACCTGCAGCAAAGCATTAGACAACAAGCTTGCAAGAAAAATATGTTAGCAAACTAGAATTAAAATGACACAAAACAAAATTATACCTTCTATTTGGGTGGAAATGGGCCACCATGCCCTAGCTTTGGAAGCACCTCTTTCTCTTTGGGATGGATGCTTGGCTTGTAGAGCAATGGAGGAGAGGGAGGGTGAATGGCTTGAGAGGCAAAGGGTCTCAAGGCACTCACATGGGTAGCATAACGATAGGGAGAGAAGGAGTGTTTTGAGAGTAACCCCACCCCTCTATTTATAGTTTTTTCTTGAGATTTTAGGGTTTTAAGCCCTTGGTTAGGGCTTTAGCCCCTTTTTTGGGATTTAAGCTTTTTTTGCCCAATTCTTAGCTCCTTTGGGGGTTTTAAGCTCCTTTGAGGGGTTTTATCCCCTTTTTGGAGGTTTTAGCCCCTATGAGAGCTATTTTGGCTCTTTTTAGGGATTTTTAATCCCTTTTGATGTTTTTGAGCCTTTGCAAGGCTGTGGGGGTCAAATGAGGGTAGTGTAATGGATGTATTTAGGTGGTGTAGGTCATGTAGAGCTTACTGAGGGATTTTTTGGGTTAACATGGTTTGTTGGCCCGTAATGGGGCGTTTCGTCAAGGCGGATTGGGTTGTTGGGCATTTTGCACTAGCAGGTTGGCAGCATTGCATGGGGGGTTAGGATGTTGGTTGCCTCTTTGGGTTTGGTTGTTACCCAGATTCCTTGCTTAGTTGTTTCTACCTTATTCCTGCTGGTTGTTGGGGGCAGGTGGGTTGGGATGATTTTGCTGAGAAAAAAATTGTCCTAGAGGTGCCGACAGGGTTGGGGAGAGGGCTTGAGCGGCTTGCACTGGTGGTGCATAGTAAACTTGGGGGGATGGTGGTGCCATGAATTCAGCCATCTGTCCCGAATATTATTGTGATGCCCAAGAAGGTGCATGGGTCTGCTGCTGTGGCGCAAGTTGTGTATAGGAGGTTGTAGCTCCGAATTGAGATATCACTCTTGAATAATCAGGAGCTTGGTGTGGGTAGGAAACACTAAGGGTGCTACTAGGGTGTGGAGGCATCATGGGTGGTGTCGCGTGATGTTGTTTTTTGTGGGAAATAGAGCCTATGATGCCATCTCTGGCATGAGATGTCCTCGACGCATCCCGGTAGGAGGTGCATGCATGTGGAGCATCTGGAATGATGGTATAGAGGTATCCCAACTGTGCGTAAATGGGGTCAAACTAATGGGATTTTAGGATGGCCTCTTCCTTTGTTCGGGGACGTTCAGAGGTGACGTCCTTGGCTATGGGTGGCAGTAATGCTTTTAAGAACCAGTCAAGGAAGATCCTGTCATCAAGCTTGATCTTGCACAAGCTACGATGTTTTTCACCACTCATGGATGTGGCTGGTTATGTGGGTTGCAGTGTTTTGGTGACAATATAGCAAGATTTCCACCCATTCATCCTATCTGATGGGGAGATGGAAATACTACAGGAACATAATGGCCAAGGAGTTAAAGTCTGGGTACTTGGCTTGTGGTAGATCGATGTACCACTTGGCTGCAACACCTATGAGGGTGCGTTGGGAAAGCCTGAGTCTGATCGAATCATCTACTATGTTGTTTGATGAGCACCATAGGTGAAATGTCATTATATGGTTTTGGGGGCACTACCTTGCCTTCCCTTCAAACTTGGGGATGTCTGAGGGGAGCCTTGTTAGCATGGGAGGCTAAAAGGTTTGATGAAAGATACGGTCATTGGTTAACTTGGCCAAGTCAGGAAAGTTGTGTCGTGCCATGAAAGGTAGGTTGGACCCAAGGTTGATATGGGAAGGAGTTGCAATAATAGTGGGGTTCATGAGAACATGATGTCCTTGCATGACTAGGGGTACTTGTGGCATGGTTGTGGAAAGGCGAATTCCCCCAGGTATGGAAAGTGGGATGGTGTGAGTGGAAGGGCCACTGTCCCCAGGTATAATAGGTGGGACAGTGTGATTGGACGAGCCACTTCCCCCAAGTATGATAGTTGGGGCAGTTTGATTGGTAATTACCGGTGGAGGCAATTGATTTAGGACAGTCTGCATGGAAGTACTAGGATCACTTGCAAGGGTATTGGTGGTTACTTGAGGTATGGATATGGGTCCACTGCCAATGATCATTCCAGAAAATGGATCTGGCTTTTCACGAGCGATGGGGTTAGATGGTGCGTTATGTAAGTTGGGCTCAGATTGATATGAGACTGAGTCTGAGTCAGAGGCTGTGTGGGCTTCTGATGGTGTAGAGGGTTGTCAAGAATGGTATCGACGGTGTACTTGGTTCAAGGACCCAAACTATGGTGGATCACCTCTTAGGTGTGAAGAAGATCGTCAGGGATAAATTGTGTCTGGTTGGTAGATCAAATGGTGTAATCTGGTAGTGATGTTCTAGACCCCGGTTTCAGTGGCTTCCTATAGGATTTCAGGTGGTCACTCGGCCACCAAGACTGCCAGGAGACATCACTTGGATTTTTCTTCACAGGAGATCTAGTCAGTCGGTAGGGGTTGTTTCCTATTTCGCTTGGCAATTCCTCTTAGCGGCTATCTACTTTGGGGTTCGTGTGGTACTCCTCACAATGAGTTTCAGGGCTGATCCCAAGTACTTCCCACGGTTAAGGCAGTTAGGGAATTATGTCCTCAAAGACTGCAAGGTTTTGAATTAATGTAAATTGATAGATTTTAATGGTTAGCTTAGCGTCATGAACTGAGTTTGGTTATCTTACTTGGTGTGGTTGTTTGGATGTTTAGTGTATGAGCTATTATGCATTTTTAAATTATCTTATGTTATTAGTTTGGTGACTGCAATTATGGTTCATGAATACTTCGCAGACGTTTCTGATTTGTTATGGAGATTACAAAATGGGAACCTGTTACAAAACCAGTGAATTTTTTGAAACAAAAAACTTGAAACATGCAAAAATTAGAGGAAATTTCAACTCAAAATGGGCCTCCTAAAAAAAATCAATAAAATAATAGTTAAAATAATAAAATAATATTTATTAATTTTGGAGGAAGAAAAGAAAAAAACTACTTTTTTGTTTGTATTTTCGACATATCTCCCCATTTTTTTACTCAAATTTTGATCGGGAGAATTTGTTGGATGCATAATTAAATTCCGTATCCAACGAGTACCCACTCGACATACTTTTGATGAACCCCTATGTAGCAAGGATTTCTACCTGCTACAAGGGCAGGAATGGCTCCCTTATTCCTGTAGGGCACAAGGGTAGGTTCGTGCTAATGGTGAAAATGCAGAAAAATGAAACGGAAATAACAAAAGTAGAACAGTAAACTAATCTAAGAACTAAGAACAGAAAAATAAAGCTAAGCCAGACTGTAAGCTAAGAATAGAATAGAAAGAAGGAGATGAAGCACTGGTGAACCCCTCTGCAGAAAATGGGTTAGGGTTCCGCCTCCTTGAAACCTGCAAATAAACCTAAGCTACAATGGAAAACCTGTAAAACAATGTTAATGACAAAACCTTCTCTAGTGGGAATGGGCCACCATGCCCTAGCTCATGGGAGCACCTATCTTGGTTTGGGAGCAATGGCTCAATGGGAATGGAAATGGAGGAGAGGGAGTGTGGGTGGTTTGAGAGGCAAAGGTCTCAAAGAATCCACGTGCAGCATAACAATAGGCAATGGGAGAAGTGTTTTGAGAGTGACCCCCCACCCTCCTTTTATAGCTTTTCCAAGGGGTTTTAGGGTTTTAAGTCCTTGGTCAGGGCTTTAGCCCCTTTTTTGGGCCTTTAGCCCCTTCCACCCTAACTTTAGCCCCTTTTAGGGTTTTAGCCCCTTTTTGAGGGCTTTAGCTCTTAGGGGGATATTTTGGGATCTTTTTTGGGGGTTTTTAGCCCTTTTCTTCATCCTTGGGATCTTTTGGAGGTGTGGGGCTCTAATGGAAGGTCTGATGGAGTGATATGGGGGTTGTGAGATGGTGTACTTGGGTGGTGTAGGCCATAGAGAGCTATGTGGGGGATTTTTGGGTTAAGATATTGCCCCCTGATGTGTGAGGGCAGGAGCTCAATGTATGGTCGACAAACATCATAGGATTTGTTGTGTAGAGGTGGTGCTTTTGGTGCTGGGGCATGGTGGCTTTTGGTTTTTGTATTAATTTATTTCCCATCAATGGGTGAGATACAATAAATGTGTGACATGTATATGGATGAGGCAGGAATTCCCATGCTCGTGACAATGTCAAAAGAATCATTTGATCTATGCTCTAAAATAAGAGAGCCAATCATATACAACTGATGTTACAATGCTAGTTGCCTCTATGTGAGGCTAAATACAATAATGATCTGGTACATTGGACCCATGGCATTCTCATGGAATGCTATATCTTTATGACTAATGATCTGCTAGATCTGGTACATAGCTATGTGGACTCACTGATTGAGAATCAGAGTCTCTGTGGTACAAGTCTGCTGCATCAATCATAAAGGTATATCGAAGCACTGCTGGGGCTTCTGAACACTGTCTCCAACGCAACCCAGAAATCACAAGGCACATAACCTGTTTAGGTCCCTCGAGTAGACTCACCAATGTGATAGAGTCAGGTGACATTCGGAGTCTTCAACCAAGTACTGTGCGCAATAAAACCTGTATGAATCTCAACGGTATGATGATGGAGTTGAAGTCAAGCACGTGAGAAACAACCATCCCAAGAGGCACTAAGGACTCCTCTCAAGTGGTCCACAGAACTCATCGATGATGCTAATGAAACTAAAGTACAGGGACCTCTGGGTCTATCCTCTGGAATATGTGTGTCAGCATCGACAGAGGGAGACCTGCCCCTAGCCAAGGAAATGATGTTTCCTTGACCAGGAGCACAAGGGAGAAAACCGAAAGGTGTGAAGCCATCTGCGGACTGACTCATTGAATTGGGCAGGGGGGAGGGGAGGGAAGGGAAAATATTGAACAGGGGTAGGGGGGGAGTGGGAGACTCAAAATTCCTTTGTTCAGAGTATGACTATGGGGCGAACCAGGCAACAAATGAAACTGACTCATGGGAGTGGGATCATAGCTGTAATACCGGGAATGTCACTGCAGATGGGAAATACTTGGGGGAGGTGGACACTTTTGAGAACTCTGAACAAAAGTGACCCAATGTGGGGATGCTGCCAAACTGTTTTCTGTGGGGTGGTGTCTAGGGACACCGTTGTGGTACAATCTCATGGATTTTTGGCGAGCCCGAGAAGGTAAATGCTCGATGGTGCCTTCATTTTTAGAGAGTCTGAAAGCATGAAGAAGAATACAGTGGGGGTTCTTTTTCATTGGTAGTCTCTTGTGCCCGAAAAAGCATAAAAGTATACATAGGAGAGCTTTCCCATCCTGTGAGAGATGAGAGACTTCTTTACCATTGGTATTCCAATCAGGCTGAAAAAGGTTAAGCCTATACTGACTGGATGGTATTTCAAATACTTTTACAAGCATGAACTAAACCAAGTTTGCTCGGTAGTCTTTTCTTGATGAAATGGTTGGAAAAGATCTTAACGACAACCGGTATTGAGCATTTTTGTAAAGTCTAGCCCCTCTGCCCGAGAAAGCATAAAAGTATGTAGAGGAGAATGGTCTTGGCTTGAGTGTGCCAAGGAAGTCCTTTTCAATTGATGGTCTACATGGTTCACAAAATGAGGTAAACGAGATGATGCAGACACCCTTTCATATACTTTAGTGAGTGGGAAAGGAAGCAGTTGTGCTCGACTATATTTTCATTTTTTTAAGGAGTTAGAAAAGAGCTTAAATGCAACTCCATTGTGGTCAATCTATTGCGGTGGCACGAGCGGTGCCTCATGTCGGGACAGTGGAAAGAGGTCCAAAGGTAATCTGCGTAGTATGGATAGAGTAGAAGGCTCTCAAACATACCAATAAATGTGTGGGATAAATCACGGTAAAGGCTCACGAGTCGGTGCGGTAGAGGCATGCAAACTGAGGTGGCTCTTGGACAGAGGTCAGGAGAGCATGTGTGTGTGTTGCAGTGGACGAACTTGACTACATGCGATGTGAGTGCAAGTCTGGGGGCACTTATATGCCAAATACATGCATGAAAAGAAATTGTTTTGTGGACAGTGGTCCAGAGGTCCGTGTAAGGTGTGGTAAAAAGAAAAGACAATCTATGTGTTAAAAATACAAAATAAAATCTAAAATTACATTCCTTAATGGGTGGTGGCCTGACAACTCGCATGAGTAGCAGTCGGGAAGTGTGATACAAGTACAGGTCCGTAGACACTTGCATCATTACATCATGGCTCGTAAATCGAGGTGACTTGTGGGAAATGGTCCCAAAATTGACTTATTAAACATGATATGATGGTCTCATAAAATGGAAATTTGAGCCCGGAGGTGTGAGAGGAGTCTCAAATCGATTCCGGGTGACTTTGGATTAGTAGCTGATGGTGTTGCCCTTGATTTGTGCTCAAAAACGTTGAAAAATAAGAAAGGGAAAAAAAATACACTATAAAGGACTCATAGTGGTTATATCAAGAATGGACTCTCTTGAGGTGGAGCCCGTTGTGCGGCTTCTTCAAGAGTCGATCGTCTGATTCAAAGAAGAGGTATGCCCCCTTGCTGAGACGAAGGTCATTGGCAAGGTGGGATGACGGAATCTGGTCTTTTATGGGAAGAACTGATTCCACACTATGGTTTAAAGGGAATGGGGTAAAACCGAACACGGTCTTACATATATCTCCGTCATCGAGTAAGTGGTGTTGGGATAGATTAGTTGGATCTTCCAGAGTCGATGAGATGGAAGGGAAAGTACTGTTGGATATCATGAAAATGGTATTGGTTGTGGCTTTGGTAGCCTTGCCCCCAGTCTCTATTGGAGGCAGAGGATCAGGTCTAGAGATGGGAGGAGTCTTTGATGGACCTGGAGGTAGGTGCAACATCATCTCAATTAGCTAGACATGAGTCAACACATATTTGGGCCTCAGAGGTATGGTAGGTGGTTCAAGGTACCACACAGGATCTCCTAGTATGAAATTCTATAGATTGCGGGTTGCTAAGACATACTTTCTCACAATCCTGGATGGTAGGCAAAGGAAAAGGATCATGCTGAGTGGGAATGAAACCTACTGTTTCCCTGGTAACCAAGGTTGAGGTTGAAACTGAGGTTACAACTATGGATAGGGTTGCGGCTACAGAAACAATGAAAGAGACAAGTCTAATGGACCATCAGTGATGGCGGAGACAAGAGGGTCTGTAAAACTAGAAATCATGTAAATGGACATGGTGTCTGAAGAAGGAGGCAGGGGGTGAACTTCTTTGATCAAGGTGATCTTAGACTCAAGGGAATGGGGACGGAGGTCAGCGAGAGCCATTCAAAATTTGGGCAAATCTTGGCAATGGTGGGAGTAATGTCCATACAAGCTACAAAGGGCTCAAGCATGGTTTGTCCTCAATGCCTTGTTACTGACTAATGGCGCGGTTGGGAGTTCAACCATGGGGATGTTTTAATTCGTATCCATGGCATCTAGATGCACACGGATCACTGGGATTTCAGGGAAATTCTAATTTGGATGGACCTGTTGTTTGTAGACGGCAAAAGGTGGGACTTGTCACGGTTCTGTGGTGGCTTTGGTGTTCTTGCACCTGGCTCTTTTGGGTTGGGGCGGTGTAGGTATGGGTGCGGTGATTGGCTTGTGCAGACCAAGTGGAGGGTGAGACTCAACCACAATAGGTTGCACCAGGGTTAAAACAACCTAGGGCATTGCTGGTTGAGCTAGTGGATCAAGATACCACACCGAGATCCCCAACATAAAGTTGTGTAGGCTTAAGGTGGCCATGACCGGCTTGCTCATGACACCAGGTGGGGGAAAGAGGAAGGGAATTGTATGGACTAGAGATGAGCCTAGATAAATCCTTGCTGGTTGCATGTGGGGGTGAGGTTGTGGTTGCAGCTATGAATGATGTTGCGGCTACTGTTGGTGTTGCGGCTGCGAACGGTGTTGTAGTTGTGGTTGGGGCTGGGACTACGGTTGTTGTTTGGGTGCAGTGGTGCTTGATGAGACCATGCACAAGTCCATAGTTTTGTTTTGTGTCAGCGGTGCCGACACTAATGGGAAAGGAACTATCATGGTGGGATCAGTAAACAACCCAGGTCCCACATTCAACAATGGGGAGGATGGTGTGTTTTCAACCGTGGTGTTAATTGTAGGGATGACATTGGCATGTGTGTTCGTCCATTGCAACTCAATGGTGGTGATGGTAGGGATAACATTGGCAGGTGCTGTTAACCCTTGCGGATCATGGTAAGTGAGTTGGTCAACTATCACAATCTTCCCTTCATAGGGGACATCATGAGGCGGAAGACAATTGATGCGACTGCTTGCATGGCATACATGTAACTCCTCCCAAGGAAGAGATTGTAGTCCAATTGAGCATTGATGACTTCGATGTCAATTAGGATTGTCTTCTCAGCTCACGTGATGGGGAAATGGGGGAGGATTCCTTAGGCTTTAATGGGATGTCCATCATAAGCCCATAGATTCATGGAGGACGGTTGCAGAATTGGTGATCCAAGCTTTTGCCAAACCAAGGTAGACATGACGCACGTGGATGCCCCCTCATCCACTATGCATCGGTGCACAACCAAGTTCCGGATGGACACCGGGATTTGGAAGGCAATAGTGGAGGGCATGTGTGGCTCTCCATTCTCCGTGTTGAATGTGATTAAATTAGAGTCGGAGGGGTCTACTTCCCCTAGAGCGGCTAGGAAGGATTTCCGCTACGTTGGGCACGTTTTAAGTACCTCAAGAGCGGACATGGTGGCTGGTATTTGGGCCAAATCATCCACAATGCTATAGCTGACTGCAGCTCTAACTGTGGCATTATTAGCAACTCTGCGTATGGGGGGGCATGGGAACCGGGGTAACTGAAGAGGCAGGTTGATTGTCTTAAACGTGGATGCTGATGATGAGTCAACCAGTTCAGTGGTGGTACCGTACTGATTCCATCGAGTTTGAAAGTTGACGTCTTCATTCGTCATGGCTAGCAGGTGGTGAACACCTGTTTTCATCCGTGGGAGGTGCCCCCAGAGCGTTGGGATTGGGTTAGGGAGGGGGTGTGGTTGCCACCAATCCTTGGACTAGTAGTGGGTTTTGAAGCACCATGGGGGGAGGTCCTTGTGGTGCCTGGTTGGGTTGGGCTTGATTGGCAGCATTGGCGGCCTGTTGGGCCTCATTCTGAATGGCCTACTTAGCACAAGCCATAAGGGGACACTCAAATGTGTAATGCCCATAGACATCACAGAGTTTACATGGTTGTTTTGTTTGCAATGGGGCGTTGCGTCTTGGTGGATTTTGTTGTGGGGGGTTTTGGGCTGGTCGGTTTTCTGCAGCATTGTTGGGAGGGTTCGGTTGTTGACCACCTCCCTGTGGTTGGTTATTTCCTTGGTTGCAAGACCGGTTGTTTCTATCTTTCCCTTGTTTATTGTTGGGGGCAGGCTACTTGGGACAATTTTGTTGTGTGAACACTTGTCCCAACAGAGTGGGTGGAGTGGGGGCGGGGGCTTGCACAAGTTGTAATGGCGGTGCATAGTAGATTTGTGGGGGTGGTGGTGCCACAAATGTGGGAATTTTCCCCACATACTGTTGTGTTGGCCAAGCCATGGCTTGAGCCTAATACGATGGTGTAGGTTGTGCATAGGAAGTTGTTGCTCCGAAATGGGACATCATTCTAGCATAGTCCGAAGCTTGGTTCTGGTAAGCAACACTAGCAATGTTGCATGGTGGTGTAACGACAGGTGGTGTCGGTCGAGGCTGTGGTTGTTGGGGGACTGACCCTATGATGCCGTCTGTAGCGTGGGATGCCCCTGGTGCATTACAGTAGGAGGTACTCAGACGGGGAGCATCGAGAATGATGGTATATAGGTATCCAGACTGGGCATAGATGAGGTCAAATTGTTGGGCCTTCAGTATGGCCTCTTCTTCAGATTGGGGACATTCAGATGCGGCATCCTTTGTGATGGGTGGGATCAAAGTCTTAAGGAACCAATCCAAGAATATCTTGTCATCTAGTTAGATTTTTCATAAGCTACAACGTCACTGCCACTCGTGGATGTGGTCAGTTATGTGAGTGGCAGTTCTTTGATGGTAAGATGGTAGTATGTCCACCCCCTCATCATATCTGATAGGGAGTTCTAAATACTATAGGAACATGAAGGCTAGGGAGTTGAAGTCGGGGTACTTGGCTTGTGGCAGCTCAATGTACCATTTGGCTACGACACCTGGAAGGGTGTGTTGGAATAGCCTTAGCCTAATGGAGTCGTCTATGATTCTATTGGATGAGAACCATAGATGGAATGTCATTATGTGGTTTTGGGGACATTCCTCGGCTTTGCCTTCAAACTTGGGGATGTTTGATGGCAACTTAGTTGGCATAGGTGGCCAAAAATATTGGTGGTGGATGGGGTCGTTTGTTAACCTGGCCAAGTCAGGCAAGTTGAGATCAACCATGAAGGAAAAATTTGACCCCAAAATAATGTGGGATGGGGCTGCGATGGTGGTGGGGTTTGCAGGTGCATAGTGCATCTACACAGTTGGGGATTCTTAAGGTGGAACAATTGCAGATGGGCCAATGCCCCCAAGCATTGTGGCTGGGATAGTATGAGTGGCGGGGACACTACCCCCATGTATGATAGTAGGGGCAATGTAAGTGGATGGTCCACTGCCCCCCTATGTGGTAGGAGGGACAGTGTGTGTGGAGGGGCCACTGCCCCCATGTGTTGCAAGTGGGCCAGCTTGGCTGGTCACTATAGGTGGTGGAAGCTGACTGATGACAGTCTGCATGACTGTGCTTGGGCCACTTGCCAGGTTGTGATGTGGACATGGGTCCACTTGCTAAGGTTAGGTCGGAAAACGGATCCGGATTTGCACTAGCCAAGGGGCTTGATGGTGCGGTATGGAGGTTTGGTTCAGACTGATATGGGTCTAAATCAAAATCAGAGGCTATGTGGCCCTCTGATGGTGTGGGAGATTGCTGAGAGCAGCTTTGACGATGTTGATTGAGTGTTCCAAATGGTGGTGGTTCGCCTCTTAGGTGTGAGGAAGATCGTGGAGGATCAATTGTGTTAGATTTATGTCCAAAACTTGGTGGGAATGATGTTTGGACCCCAGTTTCAGTGGCTTCCTATTAGCTGAAGGTGGTCACTAGGCCACCAAGACTGCTAGAAGACAACACTTGCCTTGTTCCTCACAGGTGTCTCTACTCAATCGGAAGGGGTCGTTTCCCATTTCGCTTGGCAATTCCTCTCAGCGGCTAGCTACTTTGGGGTTCTTATGGTACTCCTCACAATGAGTTTCTGGGAAAAGTCCAAGTACTTCCCACAGTTGAGGAAGTCATGGAATTATGTCCTCAAAGACTATAGAGTTGTTTTGACTTAGTGTAAATTAGTAAATTTTAAGGCTTACTCAGCGTCATGAACTGAGTTGGGTTAATTATTTGGTATGGTGTAGTTGTTTGCTTGTTTTTCTAGTATTTGGTTTTTGAAATATGGTTTATGAATTAATCATGGTAGAGTTTATATCATTGTCATTGTGTATGCAAGCATAAAAAAAAATTGTAAACAAGTACAGTGATTAACCCTGAATGTTTGATGGCCTGACTAGATGTCTACCTCACAGTGATATTCCTCTTCAACCAAGAGAAGGTGTTGGGCTCTCAACACAATGGGACTAAGCCCATCCATAGATCCTCAGGTCACCTCCTGAATGCTAGGTTGGTCAATAAGGAGGACGCTTAGCGCCGTGAGAATCCCTCCTTCTCTACCCCCTCTACCTTCTAGGTCACTCAGTTTTAGTGGTTTGGAACAATATCATGGAGTGCCTAGATCTATACGAGCTTGCCCTTCGTCGTATCCCAGAATACCCCGGAGGGTGATGACTGGGTAGAAGAGGAAAGGGGAAGCAAGATGGTTACTTTTAATTTGCTTTTAGTTAGACTAGGTTCATTTTATTAAGCCATAATGGTTTACTTAACATTTACACATTGTTCATGAAATAATTTACAGAAAATAAAAGAAGAAACTGAAAATGACTTGCAATGGTGGAAAGAGGCAGCTGGGCCGCACTAACAGTCCTCTGAAAATGAAAATTACTGTCTATTAATATTAAATTAAAGTTCTGTTTGACAGGCCACACATTTCTGGCCAAATCTAGTGA
Source organism: Pseudotsuga menziesii (assembly GCA_001517045.1). Taxonomy (NCBI): domain Eukaryota; kingdom Viridiplantae; phylum Streptophyta; class Pinopsida; order Pinales; family Pinaceae; genus Pseudotsuga; species Pseudotsuga menziesii. The sequence continues at coordinate 464,675 of LPNX010175453.1, forward strand.
TGGGGCCACGATAATTTTTCAAAAATGAGCGAGGGGGTCGCATAGAATGCATAAACAGCCGCAACCTAAGTTTTTGGTCTGAATTCACACTTATCGGGGGATTAAGTGCGCCTTGAGTGCACCTGTTTTCCCATTAAGTGTGCCCCAGTCTCACCTTTTTCCCCGATCTGAGAACCCTGCTCTATAATGGGGTTTTTTGGTGAGATAGAGTCAGATCTGGCTGACAGTAACTGGTACTGGGGTCAATATGACTTAGTTCTGCCTAGCAGAGGCTTTGATAGTAACTAAAATAGGAAATAAACAGGATTTAAGACAGATTTAACATGAAATTTCTGAAAAACTGGGGCAAAATTTTTTAAAAACTTGAAAATAAAAAGTTTGACCTAGGGATCCTGTTGGATCGACCTGGTATGGTCGTCAGTTCTGTAGCAAGGATTTCTCCCTGCTACAGGGGCAGGAATGGATCCCTTATTCCTATATGGAACAAGGGTAGGTTCCTACTAATGGTGAAAATGTAGAAAAACGAAACGGAAATAACAAAATTAGAACAGTAAACTAATCTAAGAACTAAGAACAGAAAACTGAAGCTAAGTTAGACTGTAAGCTAAGAATAGAATAGAAAGAAGGAGATGAAAAACTAGTGAACCCCTCTATAGAAAATGGGTTAGGGTTCCACCTCCTTGAAACCTGCAAATAAACCTAAGCTACAATGGAAAACCCATAAAACAATGTTAATGACAAAACCTTCTCTAGTGGGAATGGGACACCATGCCCTAGCTCATGGGAGCACCTCTCTTGGTTTGGTAGCAATGGATCAATGGGAATGGAAATGGAGGAGAGGGAGTGTGAGTGGTTTGAGAGGCCAAGGTCTCAAAGCATCCACAGGAAACATAACAATAGGCAATGGGAGAAGTGTTTTGAGAGTGACCCCCCACCCTCCTTTTATAGCTTTTCCAAGGGGTTTTAGGGTTTTATGCCCTTGGTCAGGGATTTAGCCCCTTCTGCCCTAACTTTAGCCCCTTTTTGAGGGCTTTAGCTCCTAGGGGGCTATTTTGGGCTCTTGTTTGGGGGTTTTAGCCCTTTTCTTCATCCTTGGGCTCTTTTGGAGGTGTGGGGCACTAATGGAAGGTTTGATGGAGTAATATGGGTGTTGTGAGATGGTGTCCTTGGGTGGTGTAGGCCATAGAGAGCTATGTGGGGGATTTTTGGGTTAACACCCTCTACCCCAAAAATAAGAAATACCTGAAAAATCTGATGATGATGTCATCATCACGTTTTTCAGGTATTTCTTGTTAGGGTAGCGGGGTCTATGGCGAGTGGGTACTCGTTGGATGGGGAATTTAATTCCGCATCCAATGAGCTCTCTTGATTGAAATTTGAGTAAAAACACAAGGAGATATGTCGAAAATACAAACACAAAAAGTAGTTTTTGTTATGATACCTATCCCTAAATTTATATTAAAAAAATGTTTAAGACCTATACGGTATTTCAAATTTAAAGCAATTTCATTGGCTAACACATGATGACATGGAATTTGAATTAGAGTTAAAAGGCCCATTTTTTGTTGAAATTTCCTCAAATGTAATGAATCCTGAACTATTACAGACCTGCTAGGTGACTACCTTACGCTTGTATTCCTCTTCGACTAGGAAAGAGTGTTGAGCTCTCAACACAGTGGGACTAATCCCACTCGTAGATCCTCAAGATACTCTCTGAGTGCAAGGTCAGTCAACAGGGAGGACGCGAATGCCGTGAGGCCCCCTGGGCCTACCACCCCCTGTACCTTCCAAGTCACCTGTTTTTAGTGGTCTCACCCATTTTTAGTGGTATCAAGCAATAGAAAGTATAAGTCCCTATTACTATACGAGCTTGACCCTTCGTATTATTGTAGAATACCCTAGAGGGTGATGACTAGGTAGAGGAGGAAGGGCTTCAGCAAGAGGTTAATTTCCAATTTCTTTAAGTGAAAAAACTAAAAATTAAATTACAGTATTTTAGCTAAGCCTTAAAACATATTCATATGTATTAATAGCTAACCAAATAAACCTACAATTTACAAAAATTGTTTGCACAAAGAAATAGGCTTCTAAAAATTGGTGGCTGAGCCATATTGACGGTCCAAATAGCAGTAAACAAGAAAGCCCAAAAAGTTAAAATGCTCATGCAAAGTAAAAAAAAAGGGTTGCAAACTTGTAGAGGACCTATTTTTTCAGGGAGGATTGTGATCAAACCGTGAGGAATTACCTCAAACAGTTGAAAACCCACTTCGGAAACAGGCCCTTTTACTCCTTAACATGGACATATTCACAAATGGATCAACTGTTTTGGCATAAAATGAGACTGAATGGAGGTGAATTTTAGAAATTCGGTTCAACCTTTTTGCATAGTTCAATGATTTGCAAATCAAAGGATGACCAATAGTAATTGGTACTGTGGCTGAAACAATAAAAAAAATGAAAGAAAAAAATATATCGACATAAATAAGCAAAGATCTATCAAACTAAGTAAGAAAAAGATCTAAAGAAAAAACCCAGGGATCATGTGGGATCAACCTGGTATGGCCGCCAATCTATAGCTGGACAAAGGCCCTAGCTACATCCTGAAACACCTACCTTCCATCTATAGGACAAAAGGATAGAGCTTCTATGGGTGAAATAAAAACCTGCAACATGTTGTTAATGGAGAACCTGCAACACACTGTTAATGAAATGAACAAGAAAAAACCCTGCAATGAAAAAGTTAGCAAAAAACAAGCTATAAGAAACTAGATTAAATAATAAGAAAATATTGACATCATTATACCTATGCTCTTGCTGGAAGATGGGCCACCATGCCCTAGCTTAATATGCTAACTCTCAATGGAATGGGGTTTTGGCTAATGGAGCAATGGAGCAAATGGAGGGGAAGGGTGAATGGTTTGAGAGATGTGGGTCTCAAAGCACTCACACGAGCAGAGTAACGATAGGAAAAATGAGGAATTTTTTGAAAGTGACCCCCACCCCTGTATTTATAGCCTTTTCTAAGTTTTTTAGGGTTTTAAGCCCTTGGTCAAGGCTTTAACCCCTTTTGGGGGGTTTTAGCCCCTTTTGGCCATTCTTTAGCTCGTTTAGCGATTTTAAGCTCCTTTTGGAGGTTTTATCCCCTTAGAGAGCTATTTTGGCTCATTTTAGGGGTTTTTAAGCCCTTTTTATGTTTTTTGAGCCTTTACAAAGGTGTGGGGGTCAATGGAGAGGGTAAAATGGATGTCTTTGGGTGGCATAGATCATGAAGAGCTAATCAGGGGATTTTTTGGGTTAACACAAAGCATGCTGACATAATATTATAGATCCATACATCATATATTTCTTTCCCATCATCATAAAAATGATATAAATGTCCTCATACAAATATGATATAAGGCTACTTCACTGATTGAATCCAAATCCATGAAAAATAGTTATTCAAGAACATCGGAATGCGAGTCTCTAACATGTGTATTCTTGATATTTTGAATTACATAGAATATTTAAATGATATTACAAAGAAATACATCATAAATCAAATCTTGGTCATCAACTATCTTCATCAACGTGCAAGAATCACTCCAACAAGTGTGTGATCAATTGTGAGTGTGGGGGAATGGAGAAGAAGGAATGAGAGAATAGGGAGATAGATGAGAATTCAACTGTATGGAAATTCAAAATAAAAATAAAAATCCTTCAATAAGATCCAATTAGAGGTATTAATGGCCTCTTTATCAAACAAATTGGAAAGGAATCCAAATCCCTCAAAATTGGTTCACAAGTGTTACCACCTAAGTTGTACTTAGTGGTTTTTTATCAAGTGAGCCTAGTGAACCGGACAAGGATAACTTGTTTGGACTTCAGAAGACCTTTAGTCTTGCTTCTAGGAAGCTTTTTTGTACTATAACACATGTTCATACCCCATGGGGGAATTGTAATAAATGTTATAGCATGATAGTGTCTGTAAAAGACTCGGTCTCTTAGAATGTATTTTTCAATCCTATCAACCCAGGGTGTTTTTTCCCTTGGTTATTATGGGTTGTTGAATAAACGATTGATAATTTCTAAGTTTTTCACTCCAGACCTCCAAATTCGGGGTGGTCGGCTTGGCATTTAGGCCTATTGAGGTTATTAGAGTCTATGTGTCAATGTATAAACATGCTAGGCATCATGGTCGAGTCATATGAACATGTCTAAGTCCCCCTAGGTTTTTTCAAGTTTTCAATTTTTTAATTTTTTCAATGTTTTTTATTAAAATTTAATTTTTCCAAAACTTAGGCTATTTTTTAAAAGTTTAATTGGAAAATTTGATTTTGTAATAAAAGTGGACCAAATAATAAGTTTCAGTCATGTAGGTGCTCATTTTCAAGCTAAGAGCACCATGTAAACCCATGGACCCACTATTTCCTAGTTTTGAGTGATTTTCCATCACTCAGGTCAGAAAGCCCCAAAAATCAATTATTGATTATTTTAATTAATAAATTGATGAATAATGGAGCAAATCGAGAATCATAGATCAGTGGATTCTCAGCCGATTTGATTGAAATCAGTCAGATCTAAACTAGATTGACTAGATCTAACAAATCCTTGACTGATGGAGGTGATCTGGACAAATCCAGAGTTGATATTCAGCATCCTTTATGGGAAATTTCACCCTCCCTCTCTCCTCCACATGTTTTGGCTCATCTAGATGAGTTTTGGTGGATGCTTCAGTCAACAGGTTGAGGTGTCAGTCAGATCAACCCCCTGATTGATAGTTGCACTTAGTGAGACTCAGATCTGGCTCAGTTAGACATAGATCAAGAATTGATGGACTCTCCTTTAGCTGATTTGGTTTGTCTCCTTGAGATTTGCACCCCCCATGGGCTGGATCTCCTAGTTTTTGTCTAAATCAAGGCACAAGCTCCCTCTTCCAAGCTAGTTAGAGTTGGATTGAAGGGATTGCTATTGTAATACTATTGTAATCTTTTGATTGTTGAAATAAAGAAGCTTTGGAGGCCAAATGGTGTAATGCTCTCATATGTGTGGATTAAGCATCGTCTTATGGCTATTGATGTTGCCGACTCTTCTCTCAATTTTTGCATATAAACCCTGTCTGTCTTGAACGATTCAGCTGAATCAATGGGAGTATAGTTGGGCAAGTAAGGTTACTTATTTTTCTTATATCTCATAGCATATATGTTAGAATATCTATATTATACATGTTTAATAAGTTTATTTGCATGTAATTCTTCTCTTTCTCATATATATATCCAAATCTCATGAGGTTTCATGCAGGATTGTGTGTTTAGATTTCAAGTAGAAAGGATTGGATGAGCTGTGGATCTAGTTTGACTCCACTATACTCCCATGGGCTCATCTACACACAACAAAACTTCACACATCTATGAGATAATAGGGTTTTATCCCTTCAATGGAGTTAGGCAGGATCATGATGCCATGGATGAAGAGTCCCCCACATATGACATGGATGGGAGTGATGACTATTGGAATTTTATAGATAATCCAACTTGTGAGAATCTTATGGAGAATCCAATCCATGATATGTCCAACAATGGGAGTGTCTATTCAAAAATTTGTGGAAGTCCAATCTATGATACGTCCATAGAGGGGAGCATGGATTTGGATGCCTGGGAAAACCTTAGTATGGAAGAGGAGCATTCATAATTTTCATGTAATCATTCAGAGTCATACCATGCAGAGCCGCACAAGGGTATCAGTAATGAAGACATTGAGAAATGGTATTGTGAAAAGTCAGATGTGGTGTAGTCAGTGGAATATCAGTCTCAGCCATCTTTTTCACATATAGAGGTTCCTTATGATTTGGAGCTACTTGGGGATTGTGCAACAGGTTATCATTTGATAAGCCCCGGTGATCAGTATGATGATGTAGTCAGTATGCCTCATCATTCTGATTGGTATATCAGTCCTATCTAGTCATGGATAGAAGCAACCTGCATGAAAACATACAAGTTGGGGAAGAATTTTTATGACATTATTCATGCCTATGATCTCCAATCCATCCCGCGCATTCTCATCACGCAGGTTTGCAATTTCTAAATAAGGTATCCTTACTTTGGCTGGTAATCAAAGACAAGGAATTTTTTTATGTTAATAAAATGCTTAGGTGGTTACATTGGATTTCTGATTACACTTAACCCTTTTTTATATCATGGTTAGAGTAGGAAACTAAGCTCCTTGAAAGAGAGCATTTACTTTCTGCATTTCTATTTTATACTTCGCTATAATAAAACTTTGCTTCTTTTAGTTAGTTACATTTAAATAATTCAGCTTAATGGTTCATTTGGTTTCTTATAAAACTTGTGCTACTGAGGTTTTTATTGTCAAGTTGAGATGTTTTTATAGGGTATATAAACCAGATATTTTGATGTTCTTGTATCCTCCCCTTGACTTAAAGACCAGATCGAACACATGTCCCACAGTTGGAGCCAGAATGTTACCACCTAAGTTGTACTTAGTATTTTTTTATCAAGTGAGCCTGGTGAACCGGACAAGGATAACTTGTTTGGACTTCAGAAGACCTTCATTCTTGCTTCTGGGAAGCTTTGTTGTACTATATCACATGTTCATACCCCATGGGGGAATTGTAATAAATGTTCTAGCAAAATAGTGTCTATAAAAGACTCGGTCTCTTAGAATGTATTTGTCAATCCGATCAGCCCATGGTGTTTTTTTCCTTGGTTATTATGGGTTGTTGAATAAACAACTGATAATTACTGAGTTTTTCACTCCATACCTCCAAAGTTGGGGTGGTCGGCTTGGAATTTAGGACTATTGAGGTTATTAGAGTCTATGTGTCAATGTATAAACATGCTAGTCATCATGGTCGAGTCATATGAACATGTCCAAGTCCCCCTAGGTTTTTTCAATTTTTTAATTTTTTCAATGTTTTTTATTAAAATTTAAATTTTCCAAAACTTAGGCTATTATCTAATAGTTTAATTGGAAAAATTGATTTTGTAATAAAAGTGGGCCAAATAATCAGTTTCAGTCATGTAGGTGCTCATTTTCAAGCTAAGAGCACCATGTAAACCCATGGACCCACTATTTCCTAGTTTTGAAAGATTTTCCATCACTTGGGTCAGAAAGCCCCAAAAATCAATTATTGATTATTTTAATTAATAAATTGATGAATAATGGAGTAAATCCATAATCATAGATCAATGGATTCTCAGCCGATTTGGTTGAAATCAGTCAGATCTGAACCAGATTGACTAGATCTGACAAATGCTTGATTGATAAAGGTGATCTGGACAAATACAAAGTTGATCTTCAACATCCTTTATGGGAAATTTCTCCCTCCCTCTCTCCTCCACACGTTTTGTCTCATCTGGATGAGTTTTAGTGGATGTTTCAATCAACAGGTTGAGGTGTCAGTCAGATCAGGCCCCCGATTGACAGTTGTAGTCAGTGAGACTCAGATCTAGCTCAGTTAGACACAGATCAGTCATTGATGGACTCTCCTTCAATTGATTCGGTATGTCTCCTTGAGATTTGTGCCCCCCTTGGGCTGGATCTCCTAGTTTTTGTATAAATCAAGGCACAAGCACCCTCTTCCAAGCTAGTTAGAGTTGGATTGAAGGGATTTCTATTGTAATACTGTTGTAATATTTTTATTGTTGAAATAAAGAAGCTTTGGAGGCCAAATGGTGTAATGCTCTCATATGTGTGGATTAAGCATTGTCTTACGGCTATTGATGTTGCAAACTTTTCTCTCAATTTCTGCATCTGAACCCTGTCTGGCTTGAACGATTCAGCTGAATCAATAGGAGTATAGTTGGGAAAGAAAGGTTACTTGTTTTTATTATATCTCATAGCATATATGTTAAAATATCTATATTATACATTTTTAATAAGTTTATTTGCATGTAATTCTTATCTCTTTCTCATATATATATATATCCAGATCTCATGAGGTTTCGTGCAGGATTGTGTGTTTAGCTTTTAGGTAGCAAGGATTGGACGAGCTATGGATCTAGTTTGACTCCATTGTACATCCAAAATCTTTGTGAAGACATTTTCCCTCTGTATTCCACTAACAATTTTCCATTGCAGATCTGCTTCAGCAACAAGCACTTCTCTTCTCCTTTTCCTCCTTCAAAATCAATCTTTTTTACCTGGTTACTTTGTTCACAGCTTTGATATTGTTTAGATATATTATATTAAAGTAAATTTAACATATATCTATCTCCTCAAATCCCATAATCTATATATTGTTCTTAAAAGGTTTCATAAGCATTCTAGATCTAGCTTTAGGGAAATCGTCATTTTTGCATGGAATTTTAAAGAGAATTTGTAGCTTGCATGCATTAGATTTCTGTTTTCTGTTATAAAATATAAATATAGAAATCAATGCACATAATATTGGATGCCTAAAAGGAAATCCAAGATCCCAAGGAAAGCCTACTTTCCTTGGTTCCCTTTTTACCCTTTTTTAACTAGTTTTAACTTAGCTTTTTTTGGTTAAAAGTAGGCTAACCCAAAGGTACTTTCAGAGTGCTTTTGGGAATATTTCACTCTAATAATATTGCTTGGTTTTATCAGGTACAACAGAAAAGAGGAGGAGCTGCTGTTCGAAAGTGACTTTTGGGCCCTTTGAATCCCCCTAGGGGTCTCCCTTTTTTACTTAAATCTTTAATTTTTGCACTTTGTAAGCTCTTGGTTTCATTCTATATAAGAATCAAGAGGCATAATATAAATTTTATGATATTGTAACCTTTGGTAATAAAAATAATTCTGAAGAGGCTCTTTCGATCCCATTCCCCATCCCCCCTGGGGGGATTTATGTCCATGTCATTTTTTGCTTTTCGTTCATATTTTTTCAATATAGCATAGTACTAATATATAGGTTAGTATACTTTTATTTAAAATCAATTCCATATTCCATTGTATTGGTATCAAAGTAACTTTAATACTTACCCCACGAGCCTCCTTTTGAGCCGAAAGGTGAAGAAAGGTTCGTGGTAATCTAATTAGAAAATTGTGGTTTGCTTATATTTTTATGTTTCATTTGATATCATCATTTGTTTCAGTAACCATAGTAAAATCAACCCCTCCTTGATTCCCCGATTGAGGTCCACTTGGACCAAAAGAGGTTCCTGGAAGTTTTCTTTATAACAAGAACATCCATCTCCAAATTTACTAAAATTGACAAGACTTTGGTGTGTATGCTCTGCACTTGGCTACGGTTCATCCAATCAGTTAAGCTGTATCAAAATCACTTGAGTGACTAGTATAATTAGGATTCACTCTCCCAAATTAACTAGTATAGTTTTTATGCTTGTAGTGCTTGTCAGTTGTGAATCAACTTCAATGTTATATTATGTTGGATAACTGGTTATTATATTATACATATCATTTCTTCTTTACTTGTGATTTAGTTCCTATTTGGATTATGAATGTATTCCCTCTTGTCACCAAGCTTCACAACCAGAAAAACCTTTCAAAAACCCTAAAAACCTAGTTTTGTTTGATTGAATATTTGAGATTGTGTTGGCTTGTTTCTTTGTAGTCTGGAAACAATTTCTAGCACAAACAGACTCCATTCAGCCCACATATTCCTTGCGGGTAACCATGAAGGTTTAGTTTTGGACATACTCCAAGTACTCTCGGGTATATCAGGAGTCCACCCCTTCGCCTAATTTTAATCAACTCATTTTTCACATTAACTTAAAATGTACCAAGAGGCAATTGCAAAACATTCACTCCAAGCACATGCAAGTACATTGATTTTCTTTTGACTCCATTTTAAGGAACTGGTTATTTTCTTGCTATATATATATATTGTGTCTCAGCATTGTGCTTTCATGCACTCATTTTGTATCTTGTCATCTATGGTTGTTTATGGTTAAATTTCAAACTCCTAAGTAATTCATTCAGTTTAACATCATTATACTAAGTAATTAGCCTTAGTAACTTAATAGGGTCTACCCCCCTTGGATTCATTAGGAGTTGAGCCTAAACGGAGGATTCAAGAACAAGGTGATAGCCTTGACTCAAGAATTGCCCCCAAGGACACACCGAGTGGCTTGAAGATTTTTGCCATGTGACCCAGGTGTGTGAAAGGAGGCAACAACAAGTAGCGAGAGTGAACACTCACCGTGTAATGGACAAGAAAAATCTCTCCAAAATGCCAAAGGCCAATTAAAAAATGATCAAAAGTTATTATACTTCTACATGAAATCCTTTTATTAACTTCATGGGGCCTCCTAAGATCTAATTTCCCTGTATGGAGTTCCTCCAACTCATCTTAGTGGTTTAGTAACTCTCATGACACTTTTCTTCCTCTTCATACTCCAATTCTTTCCCCAATTCAAATGGTTTCCTCTAACTCCCAAATTTGACCTCTTGGTGGTTGTTTTAAGCCATGTCATGTCATATTTTTCATATGTCAAAAATCAGGTCTGAATTTGTCATACTTGTCATAGAATATTCCATCATTCGTGGTCATAGAGTGCATAGAATTTCCTTCCAAGTGGCACACCTTGTCTTCTAGTCTCTTCCTCTTCCATGGAATTTACCGTACTTTACTGATTCGAATTCCTTGGCTCATTATATTATATTTGAAACCACATCACTAGTCACCCAAAGGCTCCACAAGGCTCCACAAGCTTCCAATTGTCTTCACGAACCCATATCACCTTATTTTCTTAGAATTTATCATTTATGTGACCAAATTAAATGTGAATATGGTAAAATCAATTCTTTTTGGGTCCCATAGCTCCTCAATACAAAATTTATGTCTCCATCTCAACCTAGGGAACTAGTAGGTTGGTGAAACATTATTTGCAAATAGTCTTATTTGGAAATTATTTAATTGGGGACATGACAGTCATCCCCACTCAAGATTTCTTGTCTTCGAGAAATTCCAAGTTTTCATTCTGAAAAAATTGTTCATATTCCCAAGTGGCATCCTCATTTGGTACTCCTTCCTTTGCACCAAGTGCTCTCTTATTGTTCTGTTCATTAATTTTCTTTAGATGCAATTTGAGTAGTGGCACTCATGTACTGCAATTTTGCATTCCCAAAATTAAATAGATGTGGATTGTGCATATTTATATATCATGTAACATCACTACTAACACCAAAAGGATTAATCAAATCCTTAAAAAACCAAATTTGCACAAATAATCTTTACCTCCATATTTTAGAAACTTTTTCTAAACTTTCACCTGTTTTTGCTTCTGTATAATTCTTTGAAGTTGGAATTGAGTTACCAAAATTTGAGTTTCTTAAGATTCCAAGAAAATTTCAGAGAGTAACAACCATTCTTGTTGTTGCACTACTCTGATTACAATCATCTTCTCAAGTGGTGACTAAATATCTAATGCTGCTTGTTTCCCCCAAAATTGAAACCAATGAGACCAAAAAAGATTCCACGGTCCCATATGATCCTGATACATGCATGGTATGAAATGTCTATGATGAAATTCCATGAACACTAAGCATGTGAAAATTGAATCCATCTCTCAAAATTTCTCCTACATTGGAAACTGGAACATTGCCCCGCAAGGATGAACTCACACAACTAAAGGTTGGTTTGCTTTCTCAAACCAACAATCGAACTGCTACTCCAAGTGAGATGAAACCAAGAAATGCCAAGATACCATTGCTTGTATTGCACCCTTCCAAATATCACGAGTACAAAATATTGATCATTAAAGTGCATAATAACACCATACAAATGTACATCAAGAAGGTAGATCATCAAATAATCATAAAAGTGCTTGTACATCCAAGTAAGTAGATCATCATGTGGCCCATACACACAAGCATTGAGTATTATATCAAATATGATCCAATGAAATAGGTGAGGATCCCATGTCCTATAATGCTGCTCCAAAATAATGTAATATGCATCAAAATAATAATCATCCATGTGTTCTTTCATCTAAGAAGCGAATGAAGAACCTCTACCAAAATATGAACCCAATAAGGAGAAAAGAAAACATGAAGACTTCAAGTGGATGAAATAAGTCTCATCAATACACAAATGAATATTTATATCATCATGAAATAATAGAGGATGTTTCTGCCAATAATAATGTTCTTCAATCATATATCTCTTCACCCAAGTGTGGGATGAATTTCCTCCAACATCAAATGGACTAGGCAAGGAGCAAGGAAAATCATGAGTCTCCAAGTGACTCAAGTGAACATCATAGGTTCACCCACATAGATGTGTATCATCATAATGTAACAAATGATGCTTCTGAAAATGTAAATAAGATGGTGCTATAATAATTTCATCATCAAAATTAAAGATAGAAGTTTCATATTCCTCATGTGGAACCATTAAAAATAAACCTTTCACCCATACTTCGTTAGGATGAATGTTGAAAAATATGGAAGTGTAGTATGTAGGAGAAAGAACCAACTCCCCCAATGTATTAGAAAGTGAAAAAATTCCATCATGTGAAGGCTCCATAAGGGTAGGAACATGCACCTCCCTCAAAAGTGAAAACATTTCCTCATAGGTTGGTTCCAAGGTAATGGAATCACGCACTTCTTCAAAACATGTGCACCCATCTTCAAGAGGAAACTCAAGTTCCTCTTCCACCAAAAATAATGATTGGCTATCATTAAGATCATATTCAAACACATAAAGAACATGAAATTTTCCATGTTTCTCATGATCCCTCGTATCATTAAAATCCTCCAGTAAATCTACCATATGAAAATCTAAAACATGGGAGGAAGAACAAGTATCTTGCAATCTCTCAAGACGTTTCTCATTGTGAATTTTGAGATTATGAATATCATAATTATTATTCAATTATTCTTCATGTAACCATTCATTAAGCTAAACCAAATTGTTTCTATCAAAAATCAAACACATGAAATTACCTTCGATGTTGCACATTTCTCTTTGAATCTTCTTCATGTCTTCAAGGAAGGATGACTCCTCCAATGAAGAAATTTTCCAACAAGAATTTGACACCAATGCTTTAGTGTCATGGAGTATTCTAAGGACTTCATGGATATCCATTTCACTCATATTCAAATATCTTTCAATGAAGGATGGTTCATGGGAGTGAAACTCCTCTTCTTCTTTCTTCTTGATTTGATCAACTTATTGAAGCTCAAGTGGTGATGTGGAAATTTATCTTGGTTCTTAATTATCTATCACATGGTATTCATCTTAGTGCTTATGATAAATTTGAATTGCAGAAACATTTTCAAATCTGATATCTATGTCACCAACATAGAGTTGTGAGCACCCATCAGTAGATACTCCTTCACATTTCAAGCATCCATCAGTAGATGCCCTTTGGTCCATGTCCACAATAGAATGTGTCTCAGAATTATATTCAATAGTTTTAAGGTACTCTTATTCATTCTAATGTGATTTTTCCCCATATTTTTCAAAGTCACTTGGGAGTTACTTTCGATCCTCTTGATGTGATGTGTTTTCTGCTTCACCACCCATATAAATTGTTGGCTCCTTAGTCTCCTCAACACTTGTGGATTGTTGATTATTCCTTAATGAGTTCACATATTCCTTATTGTTCCTAAATCCATTCAACCAATAATAAAAGTATTCAAAATCAATGTTCTTATGTGTCTCTCCATGATGGAAACTTCTATTACCCCTTGCTGCCATCTTACCCCTAAGTTGGCTAGCCACCAATTCGAATCCTTGCATAAGTTGTTTGGTCGTATCATCAAAATATGAATTTATAAGTTTATTAAATTAATAATTATTATCCATAACTTCAATATGTTCCAATACCATGATATTTTATGACTGTAATTTCCTTTTTTTGGAATTTTGGAGAAAATTACAATATGGGCAAAAATCGAGCTTAACTAGTCATGACTCTAGAGTGTTCCGACTTTCATCAAATGGTCCCGAATTTGAAATGTAAGGGTATGGTGAGTATTATAACATAAAAATATGGTATATATAAAATTTTTATCATACTTTATACCTCTGCAAAATTCTTTTGTGTTAAGGAGAAACAATGCAATGTTTCTAGGAAATTGTGTTCAAATCCCCGCAAGGGTGATGGCCAAACTAGCTCTCCAAATAAAGTACGCCCCTCCCAAATTTCAGAAAATATTATGGGAATGATTATAAGACATAAATTAATGTCCTTAATTATGTTTATTAATTTTTACAAATGCCCTGTGATCTGAAACATTTGTAGGGTAACTTTCATAGAATTTTCCTAAGGGAAATTGCATTACTAGCTAGACTTTGACATAGGAAAGGTAGAATATATGGTTCTGAGAGTAATATGAAACATGGTGGTAGTATATGGAATAAAAATTTATTTCAAAAAATAATAATACTAAAAGGAAAAACCTCCCACAAATCTGATACAATACTCCTCCAAGATTGAATCCAAAGTCATGGAAACTAGTGATTCAATGGCATGGGAATGCAATCTTTTCACACATGAGTTTCTTGGATTTCGACCCACATAGGATATGGAAATGAATTTACAGAGTAATACATCATATGTTTCTGTCACAAAATCCTAAAACTCATAGAATATCTCTCATACAAATATGGTATAAAACTACTTCAAGATTGAAGCCAAAATCCATGAATACTAGTGATACAAGTGCATGAGTATGCAAGCTATTCATACATGTGTTTATGATATTTAGAATTAAAAATAATTTGTACATAATATTTCAGAGAAATAAATCATATATTTATTCCCCATCATCATAAAACTCATATAAATGTCCTCATACAAATCTGATATAAAGCTACTTCAATATTGAATCCAAATCCATGAAAACTAGTTATTCAAGAACATGGGAATGCAAGTCTCTAACATGTGTATTCTTGATATTTTGACTTATAGAGAATATGTAAATGAGAATAAATATCCATACATCATAAATCAAATATTGGGAATCAAATATCTTCATCAATGCGCAATAACCACTCCAACAAGTGCACCATCAAAAGTGAGTGTGGGGGAATGGAGAAGAAGGAATGAGAGATTAGGGAGATAGATGAGAATTCGACTGTATGGAACTTCAACCTGAAACTAAAAATACTTTATTAAGATCCAATTATATTTCTGAATGGAATATCCATCAAACAACTTGGAAATGAATCCAACTCCCTCGAAATTGGTTCACAACCAGGGAGAGTGAACACTCACTGTGGAATGGACAAGAAAAAGCTCTCCAAAATACTAAAGGCTAATTAAAAATGATCAAAAGATATTATCCTTACTCATGAAATCCTTTTATTAACTTAATGATTCCTCCTAATTTCTTATTTCCATCCATGGGATTCCTCCAACTCATCTTAGTGGTTTAGTAAGTCTCATGACACTTGTCTTCCTCTTCGTGCTCCAGTTCTTTCCCCAATTCGAATGGTTTCCTCTAAATCCTAAATTAGACCTCTTGGTGGCTATTTTTAGCCCTGTCATGTAATATTTTTCATATGTCAGTAATCAGGTCTGAATTTGTCATACTTGTCATAGAGTCTTCCATCATTTGGTGATAGAGTGCATAGAATATCCTTCCAAGTGGCACACCTTGTCTTCTAGTATCTTCCTCTTCAATGGGAGTTACCCTCCTTTACCAATTTGAATTCCTTGGCTCATTATATGATATTTGGCACCACATCACTATCCAATAATGTTACATTACGCATGTGTTCAAATTTGGATGAATATCATGCCAAGTGTGCGGGGAATCTAGTCACCCAAAGGATCCACAAGCTTCCAATTGTCTTCATGAACCCATGCCACCTTATTTTCTTAGAATTTATCATTTATGTGACCCAATTAAATGTGAATAGGGTAAACCAAAGTCTTTTTGGGTCCCATAGCTCCTATTTACAAAATTTATGTCTCCATATCAACCTAGGGAACTAGTAGGTTGGTGAAACATTATTTGAAAATAGTCTTATTTGGAAATTATTTAATTGGGGACATGGAAGTCTCCAATTAGATTGGTATTTATAGATAGGCTTGTTTGGTCCAAAAGGATTAGTAATACGGAAAAGTCTAGTTGGGTCTACCAGAAGTCCCGTCGTGATGCTTCTTCATATTATCCATCAATTTGTGTTGATGATGTAGTTGTGGTTCCATCACTCTAATTTGATGATGTGGTTGTGGTTCCAACACTTTGTGCTAATGATGTGGTTGTGGTTCCAACACTCTATGTTGATCATGTGGTTTTGTTTCCATCACTCTGTGCTGATGATGTGGTTGTGATTCCTACACTTTGTGCTAATGATGTCGATGTGGTTGTGATTCCAACACTTTTTGATAATGATGTTGATGTGGTTGTGGTCCTAGCACTTTGTTCTGATGATGTTGATGTGGTTGTGGTCCTAGAAATATATGTTGATGATGTTGATATGATTGTGGTCCTAGAACTATGTGCTGATGTTGATGCTGATGATGTTGTCTTATCATTACATGTTGATGATGATGATGTTGTTCCAACATCTTTATGCTGATGATGTAGATGATAATCTAGAATTTATTTGTTGATGATGTTGTTTTAGCACTAAGATGATAATGATGTTTTTGTTGTTCCAATATTTACATAGTGATGATGTTACAATTGATGTTGTTTGAGTATTCACACATTGATGTTGCAGATGAGAATGATGTCCCAGTATTCATATATTGATGTTTCAGATGATGATGATGTTCCAGTATTCACATGTTGATGTTGTAGATAGTGTTGATGTTCTAGTATTCACATACTGATGTTTCAAATGATGATGATGTTCCAGTATTCACATACTAATGTTTCAAATGATGATGATGCTCTAGTATTCACATACTGATGTTGAAAATGATGACAATGTTCCAGTATTTTCATATTGATGTTGCAAATGATGATGGTTTTCTGTGATGAAGATGATGCTTATGATGTTGTTGTTACAAAACTTCATATGACATATAGACTCACCAAACAGTTGTACAATTTTTGGCGTTGTTGTTGCTGTTGCTGTTGTTGTTGTTGATGATGATGATGATGTAGAATACCTTCCTTGTTTAGAGGGAGTGTTGAAATAATGTAAATGTAGAATATATTCTATTGTACTTATTATTACTATCCCTCCATTCCAGATATGTTGTTACTCCAATTAATGATTTCATTGATATAATTGGTCATGTAAAAGTCATGAGGTAAAACCTTCATTGTAAGTCGGGGAAATAGTACCCATAAAAGTATTTTATAAATTTTATTTTGAATATTCCTAGGTAGGTCGGCCCCAAGTAGAGAACCTATCCAACCTAGTTAGGTAATTGAGTCACTCACATGATGAATATAAATAGGTCAGGCTCCTCCCTCATTTGCACACTCCTCTCACTCAAGCATTGTGAAATGGGGAGAGAGAGAGAGAGAGAGAGAGAGAGAGAGAGAGAGAGAAGAAGTCTACTGTAGAAAGGGATATTGCATATTGTCCTTGTTACACTGTACTTGGTCAAATTCTATATCAACGAAGTTTTATTTGGTTTTCTCCCCCACACAGGTTTCTCGAGATAAATATCTATGTCCTTTTGTGTGGTCGTGCTTTAATTTCTTTTAGTGATACTTTTCTTATGGTTATGATGTTATGATAATAAATGTTTCATTTTCTTGTATAACCATCAAAATTCTAACAAAATATCTCTCACAAGATAAAGCCATCCTAGGCTCATGAAATTATTCAATATGTAGAGAGGTATGGTGCTCCAGAAGGCTCCTTGAGACATTGCAATAATTAAAAGCCATTTTTTAGTTATGTGGCTTTGATGTGTGATCTTGTAGATAAAGAAATTACTTGTTTTGAAGCAGTTGTTAAAAATAAAGAATGGGTAGAAGCCATGATGGAAGAATACCAATCCATAAGGAAGAATGATGTGTGGGAAGTAGTTCCCAAACTAGAAGGAAAAAGTTTGGTATGTTCCAAATGTATATAAAGATAAAAACATGCAACTAATGGAAGTATTGAGAAATACAAATCCAAATTTGTGGCCCATGGATTTTATAAAAAACAAGGAATTGATTATGAATATAGATTTACTCTCGTAGAACGATACACTTCTATTAGAACATGTTGCAGCTGCAACCTTTTTCCCAAATTTGTAAAATTTTGGACCCTCCTTTTGATTTTATCTAGCCCAGGTTTGTTTAATTTCTTTAAATCTATCCTGGAAGTCCAGTTTTTTCTGCTTAAGAAATTGATCGTTTGAAGTCGGAAGCTTAGTCAACTATTTTTTCCCCTATTTCGGGAGTTGAATGATCTAATACTACCGTCTTCCTCGCCGACACTACAGAAACCGTGGAGTTTTGTTTTATTTGAAAACTTAACTTTTTTATTGTTCAATGATTTTTTATCGCCGTTGGAATTCTGTTGATGAATGAATCGGGGCATTAGTCTTCTATGTCGCCGCCGTATCGAAGGGAAAATAGAGAACGTTCCAACGGACAGTTATTTTTCTCGTTGAATCCATGGCCTCTATCTTTATGGTCTTATTGTTCAAACCTTTTTTATTTTTGATGACTTTGTTTTTCTTTTCTCTATCAGAATGTTTTTTGACAAGCAGTCAGAGGTTTAGTCCTCTACGACGCCGCCATTTTGGAGGGATTATCGTTTGTATCGCCGACACTGCGGAGTATATTGTGTCTTGAAGTTTTGATGTGTTAGTGATTAGTTTTTCTGATCTCCGACACATAACTATCGGTGTGGATTTTAGTGCTCGGGCTCGCCGACACTATGGCAACATTTAGCTTTGAAGCACCGACACTGCGGAAGTGTTGAGGTTTGAATCGTCAACGCATAGTGCTTAAAGCTTTCGATTTCTGATGGTTTTATGATCCGCAAAACCCATAGTCTATTTGTCACCCACTGTTATGACTACCTAGTGAACTATCCATCTGACATGTAGTGCTTCCACCCACTGATAGGGGTTTTCCTGCCGATGAGAGTTTTTTCTACCGATATCTTTTACCGAGGGTTATTATATATAGTGGTGGAGCATTTTTTATTATTATCCTTGTAGAAACCATGTCTTCCTAGTCCTCATTGATCGAGTTGTACCACCATTCCTAGATATCCATATTTCATTCAATAGGCTTGCTATCGTGGAGGTTCTTGGGTCATCCCACCGACTGCACAACATTTTTGCCAGGTAGGCCAACCACGGTTTCTTCTTTTTGATTTTATTGGTAATTTTGAGAACCATGGTCTTCCCTGGTTAGGTTTTCCAGTAGGTTGTCTAGTCATCCATTTAAAATGAATATTTATCCTCACGGCATGCTTACCATCATAGGGCATATCAGCTAGTTTGACTGTTTTGGCGGTGGGGGTTTTTTGAGCCTGCGTTTTGAGCTGTTATGGATGCTCTATCCCTATTTGAAATATTAGGTAGTTCATGCAGACAAGTGTTACGCTGTCTACACCACCTATTTTTGGGTTGTTCATGGCCGTCCGGGGGGGCGGGGGGGTTTCATTTTTTCGTATGCATCTACCCTCTTTTCGTGGGGCAGCGGGGGTTTCGGTTTTTTGTTCGAGTTGGGATTTTCTGCGATGAGGATCAGGATAGGGTCTATATATTTGAGGTTTAACAATGGCAGCAAGGCGTTCCATGTTTATTGAGGATTTAGATTATTTTGAATGATGAGTTTTTTCTATGAGTGTTGTGTTTTTAGTTGCATATGGTGGACTTAAAGGATTTCTTTTTCCTTGTCATTTTTTTCTATGCATTAATACTCTGTATAGTTTATTTGTGAGAATGCATATGGAAGAGGTAAATAGTTTGTTACAATTTTTCTTTATTACTACAACACTAACTAAAATCTCAAATGGTCTAAGAACATGCTGTGTTTATGACAGAGTGACTATTTCAAAGGAGATATGTCTAAAAGACAAAAGAAGAAGGCTCCTGTTGCCGAGGGAGAAGGTTGAAATCATCACCAAAGTTGAATACATATATGAAGATACCAAAGCCACCACCAGGGTAGAGCTAGATTATAAATGGGGTGAAATATATAGGATGATTGTAAATCAAAATGTGTCTGATGTAGGATTTGAAGGGCTGACTATTTATGCAAATATCGAGAAATCGACTCTTATGAAGGTAGCCAGAAGACCTGAGTTGTTCCCATGCTCAGAGGTGATCGGTTGGATTCTTCCCAGGGAAGATGTAACTACGATGATCCTTGAGAATATTTCTAAATAGAGATATGCTACATACAGCCATGATTATGTCTCCATGGCATATCACTTGCCTCCTGCTCATATTTACCTAAAAGAAAGCTGGTTGAAAGAAACAGATTTGGACCTGGTTGAAACAGTTAAAAGAATGATGGTACCAGGGAAGAACTTTAGAACCAGACCCTCAAAAGAATATGATACATCCACTCTCTGGACCCCTTATAGATTTATAGCACTAATGCTGAATAGAATTTTTGGGAGAGTTCACGGAAAAAGCTTCCAATTGGGATGGATACCAATTATTTTCTATGTGGCCACTCAAGGAGCCATATTCAATTGGTCAAACATAGTGTCCAATAGCCTCTCAGCATGCATGGCTTCATCTTTGGGAGGGGTGTCACAAAAGAAGTTAGATTTCTACATGAGCTCTATCTTAGTGGACTGTATACTGTGTACCCAGTATTTTCTTACCTTGAGATGTAATTGGGATAGGGATAGGACCCCTATATACACTGCATATAAATTATTTTGGGCACACAAATACCATGGCTACTATAGAGAAATATGTGAACATTTCATCATGCCATTGTACACTCTAATTTTGCTGACCAAATGCAACTGCATGTCCGAAGAGGCGTTCAAGGTCATTGAGGAATATGGAGATTATTATTTAACTGAGGAAGGAATGTATATCAGAATGTACGGTGGCTCCAGGGAACCTTCTTTGCTTCCCAAATATGCCACTGATTATGTGCTACATAAAGAGGCAGTTAGGTAGGTATATCTTGATGGTGTGGGGAGTTTTTTGTTCGAGCATAAAAAGGCAACATTTCCTTCCATACATTTATGGCTAGGGATTTATAAGTTTTCAAAGGTAAAACAGACTGCAGAATTTGTGCGGGAGCTGGAGCATTTCCATTTTGGTGAGATGAACTTTCACAGGAATGACTCCCGGAATAAGGTAGAAAAACACTGCAAAGAGGCAAACATTCTTTTTGAGTATACTAACTTCTAGGACAAGGATGAAGAAACCTTCAAGAGTGTAAAGAATATGACTGCCTTAAAGAAGAGATTTAAACAAAAGATCACTACTATAAGCGGACAAGGAAAAACTGTAGAGAAGACTAAGACAACAGAAGAAGAAGAGGCCAGAAAGAGAGAAGAAGATGCTAGAAGACTACCAAGAGGTAGAAATATGGCTAAAGAATGAAGAATAAGAAAGAAAGAGAGTTGCAGAGGAAGCAGCAACGAAGGAAGAGGAGGAGAGAAAGAGAAATAAAGAAGCAGATATGAAGAAAAGACAAGATGAAAGTGAGGGTCTGAGATTAACAGGATCTAAAAAAAGATCAGCAAACTACTAACTAGATGGATACACAGGGGGAACATGATCATATAGATCAAGGGCATGGACAAGATAATCCTGATCCCCAAGAGCCTGCTGCAACTTATGGTAGCACTCAAGGGCAAGCTATTTTTTCAGGAATGAATTTGATCCCTTTCATGCAGAAATAAGGGGAGAAGGTACCTGATTTTAGAACCATTTTCTATGACAAAGAGAAGAAAAGGATTGTCAAAAGAACTGAGAAAAAGGTTGAAACAGGAGGAAAATCAAGAAAGATGATAACTGATAAGACTTTGGTGTATGGAACAGATGTAGATCCGAGATTGACAACGAGAGTTGGGGTAGCACTAACCCAATCTACTGAAGATAATGTATATAGGTTGATGATGGATCTCAAGCAATCAAGAAAGAACGCAACTCAATTAAAAGAAACATTGAAGGAAGAGAGGGATGAAGGGCTTAAGTTGAAGAGGAAATTTGAGGACATGCAGAATGAAGTGAGGACTTCAAAGATAGAACTCCAGACTCTACAGGAAAATAAGATGGCTTTATAAGTTTCTGTAGAGAAAACAGAAAAGGATGCTCAGAACAACTTAGTAGAATTACAGAGGCTACAGCTAGAGCATCAAGTGTTGAAAACTAATAAAAATGACCTTCAGGCATCCTATGAAACTCTAAGTATAGAGAAGGTCCAGTTGCAAAACAAGGTCGTTGAGTTAGAATCAAAGAAGGCTGCAACTGAAGAAAAAGAGAAACAATATCAAATGTAGGTAGCAGTTTTGGAGGGACAGAATGCTTCATTGATAGCATCACTAAAAGATGCCAGGGAATAGAAGAGAGATGTCCAGCCTTTGAAGGAACATGTTCTAGCTCAAAGAAGAAGGATCCACCAACTGCAAATACACATTGAGGAAGAAAGGTGTAAGATTTTGCAAATAAATAGTAGATTAGAAGAAATCTTGGACACCACATCGTATTTTGTGGACATATCTCAAGAGATTCTGGAGATTCTAACAAAAAGAATAATGTGGATAGAGACAAATGAGGAACCCCCTGCAGAGCTACCAGTTAAATATCGACAAAGTTTAAAGCAGGATTATGATTTGTTGGAGTTTGCAATCAATACTATGGAAGAATTAAAGAAAATTGTAAAGAAAATGAAAGGAGCATGTGTGGAATACTGCAGAAGAGTATTGGTCACATACAATAGATGCCAGGTTTCTGTAGAGAAAATATTGGATGTGATACTAGAACATGAACTGTTCATAGAACATCTACAGAATAGGTATGAGGAAGATGAGTAGGAGATCCAACAAGTCATGTATCTAGATGAATAGATTATGAAGAATGTAGTGGCTCATGTAGCAGTAAGGATCCACTTCCTAGAAGACCAACAACGCCTGAGTCCGACGAGAATAAAATTAGTTAAGAATCAGGCTTCTAAGTATGAGATAAATATCCGTTTTCTTGAAACCTCTAATTTTGAAGGCATAGCAGCAGAGGCCCAGGCATGGAAAAAGTTCATAAATGACCAAGCGGGCCCCTCTTCATAAAGTGTTCTATTAAATTTTGATTTAAAATGTAATATATTGTATAAATTATGAGCACTTACTATGAGACAAAATTTTGGGATCGAAAGGTTGGGGAAGCAGGCCAAAGGTTTTTCTTTTTTGTATAAATATAGGAGAGTTTAGATGTAGAAAGGACTTCTTTCCCAAGCAATTTTTGAGAGATATTGTAAGAAGAACTACCTCCTTTTGCAATAAACTCATGCAGCTTTAATGAAAGGGTTATGCACTTTAAAGAAAGAAAGGAAAGAAAAAGTGCATAATTTCACTCAAAGATTTGTTGCTTATCTTAAAAATTTTACTGTAGCTGATAATCCATCTGAAAAAACTCAGATTGAATACTATACTTCAGCTCTAGGGCCTGACTTGGCCATGTTTGCCAAAATATTAGTCAAACCTACATTATCAGAAACCTATGAAGAAGCTGAGAAGGTAGAGGTTGAGATGGAGAGCATAGAAAATTATCCTGTGCAGTCGGAAGAAAAGAATTTCGGAGGTAAGAAACCTTTATTGCTGACTAAACCTAAGGATGAGCATTCACAGGATTTTGAAGGGATGTTGAAGATGATGCAGAAGCTATCCAACAGAGTAATATATTTGGAAAAAGAAAAGGAAGCTCATAAATCATATAAGCCTTACTATAAAAGGAGGGAGGACAACAATCAACCTAAACCACCTCCACACAGTCCTGCAGCAATGAATTTAACTGATGTAGGCATGGATAGTTTTTTCAATTTTCATCAGCATCCTCATTCTCAGAAGAATTACCCCCAATGGATAAATTCTATGACATTGGTAATGAATCAATTATTGGACTCCAATAGAAACTGATAAGGAGGAAGAAAAGGACAATCAATCCACAGAAAAACAAGAGGAGGATACTCTGGTTTTATGGGATTGTGTCTCAATGTTTGATACAGAAGAGGAAGGTTCTCTGAAACAAGAAGAAACATCATAAACCAATGTGACAACAAGAAGTCAAGGTTTGTTAAAAGAAGACAAGACGATACTTCCTAAGATTAAGAAACTTCAAGAAAATGTGAAGAAGATACAAAAGAACACTACAACTGATAAAATACCTAAATTTACCATTTCAAGTCAAGATCCTAAGAAAATTAACATGCATGTTAAGCCTATTGAGACAAGGTTGATAATGTCAAGAAGAATCTCAAAGCACCTGAGATGGGGTATGATATTGTGGAAGACATTAAGAAGGCTAAGGAAAATATCTCATGGTTTGAAATGTGTAATGTACCTCGGTAGAAAGAAAAATTGTTAAAAGCACTTGAAGTATTAGAAGAAGAGCTTCCCACTGACAACCAACCTGAAGAAGAAATTGGTGAAGCAAGTGTGGGAGGTAAGTATAAATTTAAAACCCCACCATTTCTCCTAACTTTTGGGATTTTTAACTATAATGTGCACAACTATTTAGTAGAATCAGGGGAATCAATCAATGTTATGCCACTTTCAGTCTACAAGAAAATCAATGGACAACCTAAACCATCTACCTGGCAGGTTCTTCAGTTAGACAAGATAGCTGTGAAAGTAATCGGGGAAATGGAAGATGTTCTAATTCGCTTATCTACAAATGAGAAGGTATGTCAGTACATCAATATTGTAGTAGCACACATACCTGATGTTTATGGACTTGTTTTGAGTCGAGACTAGTTGGCAAGGATTGATGGATACTTCGCATCAGATTGGTCACATCTGTGGTTTCCTCATAAGGGAAGTCCCAATCAAATAAAAATATTAAGAGAGCCTGAGATGAAGTACAATGTTACTCAGTTGGAGGGAAAAAATGAACCAGTGAATTCTTTGTTGGGAAATTACTTCATTGAATTGGAACCGGGAAATGCTGGAGCTAATTTCCAAAGGGCCATGGATATAGCTTTCCATAGTCTGATTGGCTATAGTGTTGTGGTATATCTCGGCGATGTCACAATATTTTCAAAAAAGAGAGAGGAACATGCATTCCATCTAAAACAAATTTTTGAGCGTTGTTGAAAATATGGTATTTCACTGAATCCTAAGAAATGCGTGTTTGCGGTCATAGAAGGAAAGCTACTGGGTCACATTTTTTCTAAGAAAGGGATCTCCATAGACCTAGAAAGGATTAAATCCATAGAACAGATCCCTTTACTCCATAACAAAAAAGGTATGCAATCATTCATGGGGACAATTAATTTTGTGCGAAGGTTTGTACCAAATTTTGCTCAAATTGTCAAACCTTTGTAGCAGATGGTTAAACAAAGTGTACAATTTAAATTGACTGATGTGGAAAATAAATCGTTTAGTAAGATAAAAGCATCTATTGCTCATGCACCATCACTCAGAAGTCTAAATTTTGAAAAATATTGTATTCTTTACACTTTTGCATCCTATGATTCATTGGCAGCAGTGCTTACGCAAAAGGAGGATGGAGGAGATGAGTACCCCATATCATTTATGAGAACTGGTCTGCAGGGAGCTAAATTGAATTATCCAGCTATTGATAAAAAAGCTTATGCAGTTTTCAAAGCGATAAAGCAATTCAAGCCATACATACTTAGGAACCGTACTAAGGTAATAGTTCCACACCCAGCTGTAAGATCTCTTTTTGTACAAAAGGAATTAGGAGAAAGAAGAGGCAACTGGGTAACATCTTTACAAGAATATGATCTTGATTTCAAACCAGCCTCCATAGTAAAAGGGCAAGGACTGTGTAAACTAATGGCTGAAGTTAAAGACAATGAATCTGAACTACATATGGTGGATGTATGTCCTATATTCACAACTCCAGATTCCTGGTATCGAGACCTAGTTCATTATCTTCAAGAAGGATATTTGCCAGAACATTGGAATTCCAAACAACGAAGAGAATTATGCCTTAAATCAGCCTCATATCAGATCATTGATGGAGTATTATTTAGAAATAATTATGATGGAGTTTTTCTCAGATGCTTATAACAAGAAGATGCAAAGAAGGTCAAAATAGAATTACATGATGGGCCTCCAGGAGGTCATTTCTCCAGAGATACAATAGCCCATAAGATTCTTAGAGCCAGGTATTACTGGACCACACTGTTTAAAGATGCTCATGCTCATGTCAGAATGTGTGATGTTTTCCAAAGGTGTGTTGGAAGACAAGCCAAAGAAGCAGGGCCTTTAAAACTAGTGATGATAACAGAACCTTTCAAGCAATGGGTGTTTGATATCATTGGAGAGATAAACCCAAATTCATCCTTGTAGCACAAATACATTTGGACGACAACTGACTACTTCACCAGATGGGTCGAGGCCATTCCGTTACGCAAATGAATGAAGATGCAGTCATGGATTTATTACAAGATCAAATTATGACCAGGTTTGGGGCTCCAATTTCCTTGGTTTTTTATAATGCTACTTACTTTTCTTCTATTAGATTAACTGCATTTTCTAATGAAAGAGGAATCAAGTTGCATTATTCTGCAAACTATTACCCACAAGGAAATGGTTTGGCAGAATCTACATATAAGAATTTGATTAGAATTCTAAATAAAACTATGATAGAAAATCAAATAAGTTGGCACTTAGTGTTACCTAATTCTCTTTGGGCTGATAGAGTCACGCCCAAGAATTCCTTAGGTGTGTCACCATACACTCTTGTTTACGGAAAAGAAGTTATTTTCCCTCCCAACATTCGGTTACCTTCTTCCATAATAGCTCAGGAATCTAGAGGTACTGATAGAGAAATCCTACAAATCAGAATCTATAATCTTTTGAAGTCGGAAGAGTCTAGGTCCAAAGCCAAAGAATGATTTAAGCATCAACAGGAAGTAGTGAAATGTTGGTTTGATAAGCATAAAGCTGGAAACAAGGAATTCAAAGTGGGAGATTTGGTTCTTAAGTGGGATTATCCACGTGATGAAAAGGGGAAACACACTAAGTTTCAACAGTTATGGGTAGGCCCTTTTCAAATTGCAACCAAGCTTGGCCCCTCAACATACAAGTTGCAAGATTTACACGGGTGGGAAGAGAACTTACCAGTTAATGGTTTAGTTCTCAAACCTTATTTTTCTTGATTTTTATTTCTTGGTTATCTTGTACATAAATAAACTGATTGGTTTGTTTTATTTTTTATTTATTTTGTTTGTTTATTTAGGGTTTGTTTGATTTTAATAAAAAAGCACAACTTTTGGTTGCATGGAGTTCATAAGAATTTTGGATTAACTAAAATATTTAATTATGAGACTGTGTACTATTGATTTATTTGAAAGAACTTCTTCTAGTATAGTAGTTTTCTTAAATGACTATGAACACATTGAAGTCCTACTTAATCCTTGTAAAATAACTCAGGATCAAAATGTCTGGAATACTATTTTGAGGCTCCACCCATTTCACATTAAAAATGTCTTAGGGGGTGACAGCAAAAGACCCATGGAGAGGAAGCATGGTAAACAGTATATTATATTTTAATGATCCCATGCCAAGAATTGAAAGCAAAAAGGCAAATAAGAGTCAAAATATCCTAAGGAAGCAATATGTATAAAAACAAATTACTGAACCATATTAGTACAAGATTTCCAAAGTTCTTCTCCATCCGTGAGCTGAAAATTAAATACATCTCTCACACAAAAGGACACTATGGATAGAGGAGCCTGAATAAAAATTTCAGAAAGAAGGCAAAAAGGAGGACTCAAAAGAAAGGAAAAAATTCCAAAAGCATGAAAGTGCAAAATGGCATGGGAATGAGGAACAAACGAATATTTATGTTTACCATATGTTACAATCCTGTGTTGTCCAATCTGGGAGCTACCCGAAGACAGAAGTAAAAAATGAAATTCATATCCCTAGCCTCAAAAGAGTTATCTAGACTTTGAAATCTTGGTTTCCATTTTCCCTAAAATTGGACTATCATCAATGATTAAAAGTACATATATCTTCCATTTGGGAAATCCAGACATCTAGAAGAATTCAACATGTTGGTATTTATTGTCAAATAGTCTTTTACTTAAAGAAGAATTTGTCTAGAGATTTGTGTTCACCAGGTAGTCACCAATTGTTGCAGCTGCAACCTTTTTCCCAAATTTGTAAAATTTTGGATCCTCGTTTTGATTTTATCTAGCCCATGTTTGTTTAATTTCTTTAAATCTGTCCTAGAAGTCCAGTTTTTTCTACTTAAGAAATTGATCGTTTGAAGTTGGAAGCTCAGTCAACTATTTTTTCCACCGTTTCGGGAGTTGAATGATCTAATACTACCATCTTCCTCGTCGACACTGTGGAAACCATGGAGTTTTGTTTTATTTGAAAACTTAACTTTTTGATTGTTCGATGATTTTTTATCGCTGTCGAAAGTCTGTTGATGAATGAATTGGGGCATTAGTCTTCTATGTCGCCACCATATCAGAGGGTAAATAGAGAATGTTCTGAGAGACAATTATTTTTCTCCCTGAATCCATGGCTTGTATATTTATGGTCTTATTGTTCAAACCTTTTGATTTTCGATGACTTTGTTTTTCTTTTTGCCATCAGAATGTTTTTTAACAAGCAGTCGGAGTTTTAGTCCTCTACGATGCCGTCATTTTGGAGGGCTAGTCATTTGTATCACCGAAACTGTGGAGTATATTGTGTCTTGAAGTTCCAATGTGTTAGTGATTTGTTTTTTCGATCACTGAAACATAGCTATCGACGACATTTAGTGCTTGGGCTCACCGACACTACGACAGCGTTTAGCTTTGAAGCACCGACACTGTGAAACTATTGAGGTTTGAATCACTGATGCATAGTGCTTAGAGATTTCAATCACCAACGGTTTTATGATCCACAGAACCCATAGTCTGTTTGTCACCCGCCATTGTGGCTGCCTAGTGAACTATCCGTCCAACATGTAGTGCTTTCGCCCATCGATAGGGTTTTTCCCGTCGATGAGAGTTTTTCCCGCCGATATATTTTACCGAGGGTTATTATATATAGTGGTGGAGCATTTTTTATTATTATCCTTGTAAAAACCACTTCTGCTCAATCCTCGTTAATCGAGTTGTACCACCATGCCTAGCTGTCCGGATTTTAGTCGATTGGCTTGCTATCGTGGAGGTTCTTGGGTTATCCCACCAACTACACAACAATTTTTCCAGGTAGGTCAACCACGGTTTCTTCTTTTTTATTTTATTGGTCATTTTGAGAACCATGGTCTTCCCTGGTTAGGTTTTCTCGAAGGTTGTGTAGTCATCCAATTAAAATGAATATTTATCCTCGCAGCATGCTTACCATCGTAGGGCATATCAGCTAGTTTGACAATTTTGGCGGTGGGGTTTTTTTGAGCCTGTGTTTTGAGCCATTATGGATTCTCTATCCCTGTCTGAAAGGTTAGGTAGTTGGTTTAGACAAGCATTATGCTATCTGCACCACCTATTTTTGGGTTGTTCATGGCCGTCCGGGGTGGGGGGGGGGTTCATTTTTTCGCATGCATATACCCTCTTTTCATGGGGCGGCGGGGGTTTTTATTTTTTGTTCAAGTTGGGGTTGTTTGCAATGAGGATCAGGATAGGGTCTAGCGATTTGAGGTTTAACATTGGCAGCGAGGTGGTCCACGTTTATTGAGGAATTAGATTATTTTGAATGATGAGTTTTTTCTATCAGTGTTGCGTTTTTAGTTGTAGACGGTGGACTTAAAGGATTTATTTTTCCTTGTCATTTTTTTTATGCATTAATACTTTGTATAGTTTATTTGTGAGAATGCATACGGAAGAGGTAAATAGTTTGCTGCATTTTTTCTTCATTACTAAAACACTAACTAAAAGCTCAAATGGTCTTAGAACATGATGTGTTTATGATAGGGTGACTATTTCAAAGGAGATATGTCTAAAAGACAAAACAAGAAGGCTCCTATTGCCGATGGAGAACTAGAGATTGAAATCATCACCAAAGTTGAATACATATATGAAGATACCAAAGCTACCACTGGGGTAGAGCCAGATTATAAATGGGATGAAATATATAGGATGATTGTAAATCAAAATGTGCCTGATGTAGGATTTGAAGAGCTGACTATTTATGCAAATATCGAAAAATTACCTCTTATGAAGGTAGCCACAAGACCTGAGTTGTTCCCATGCTCAGAGGTGATCAGTTGGATTCTGCCCAGGGTAGATGTAACTACGATGATCCTTGAGAATATTGCTAAAAAGGGATATGCTGCATACAACCCTGCTTATGTCTCCATCGCATATCACCTGCCTCCTGCTCAGATTTACCTAACATAAAGCTGCTTGAAAGAAACAGATTTGGACCTAGTTGAAACAGTTAAAAGAATGATGGTACCAGGGAAGAAATTTTGAACCAGACCCTTTGGAGAATATGATACATCCACTCTCTGGACCCCTTATAGATTTATAGCACTGATGC
This sequence comes from Pseudotsuga menziesii, assembly GCA_001517045.1. NCBI lineage: Eukaryota > Viridiplantae > Streptophyta > Pinopsida > Pinales > Pinaceae > Pseudotsuga > Pseudotsuga menziesii. The sequence continues at coordinate 495,108 of LPNX010175453.1, forward strand.
TGAATAGAAATTTTGGGAGAGCTCATGGAAAAAGCTTCCAATTGGGATGGATACCAATTATTTTCTATGTAGGCACTCAAGGAACCATATTCAATTGGTCAAACATCGTGTCCAATAGCCTCTCAACATGCATATCTTCAGCTTTGGGAGGGGTGTCACAGAAGAAGTCAGAGTTCTACATGAGCTCTATCTTAGTGGACTGTATACTGTGTACCCATTTTTTTCCCACCTTGAGGTGTAATTGGGATAGGGATAGGACCCCTGTATACACTGCATATAAATTATTTTGGGCACACAAATACCATGGCTACTAGAGAGAAATATGTGAACATTTCATCATTCCGTTGTACACTCTAATTTTCCTGACCGAATGCAACTGCATATTTGAAGAGGCATTCAAGGTCATTGATGAATATGGAGATTATTATTTAACTAAGGAAGGAATGTATATCAGAATGTATGGTGGCTCTAGGGCACCTTCTCTACTTCCCAAATATGCCACTGATTATGTGATGCATAAAGAGGTAGTTAGGTAGGTATATCTTGATGGTGTGGTGAGTTTTTTGTTCAAGCATAAAAAGGCAGCATTTCCTTCCATACCTTTCTGGCTAGGGAGTTATAAGTTTTCAAAGGTAAAACAAACTACCGAATTTGTGCAAGAGCTGGAGCATTTCCATTTTGGTGAGATGAAATTTCACAGGAATGACTCCCGGAATAAGGCAGCAAAACACTACAAAGAGGAAAACATTCATTTTGAGTAATCTAACTTATGGGACAAGGATGAAGAAACCTTCACGAGTGTAAAGAATATGACTGCCTTAAAGAAGATATTTAAACAAAAAATCACTACTGTAGGTAGAAAAGGAAAAACTGTACAGAAGACTAAGACACCTGAAGAAGAAGAGGCCAGAAAGAGAGAAGAAGATGCTAGAAGACTAGCACAAGAGTCAGAAAACTGGCTAAAGAATGAAGAAGAAGAAAGAAAGAGAGTTGCAGAGGAAGCAACAAAGAAGGAAGAGGAGGAGAGAAAGAGAAATGAAGAAGAAGAGATGAAGAAAATACAAGATGAAAGTGAGGGTCTGAGATTAACAGGATCTAAAAAAAATCAGCAGACTACTGACCAGATGGATACATAGGGGGAACATGATCATACAGATCAATGGCATGGACAAGATAATCCTGATCCCCAGGAGCCTGCTGCAACTTCTGGCAGCACTCAAGGGCAAGCTATGTTTTCAAGAATGAATTTGATCCCTTTCATGTAGAAAGAAGGGGAGAAGGTACCTGATTTCAACACCATTTTCTATGACAAAGAGAATAAAAGGATTGTCAAAAGAACCGAGAAAGAGGTTGAAACAGGAGGACAATCAGGAAAGATGATAACTGATAAGACTTTGGTGTATGGAACATATGCAGATCCAATATTGACAGTGAGAGCTGGGTTAGCACTAACCCAAGCTACTGAAGATAATGTAGATAGGCTGATGATGGATCTCAAGCAATAAAGAAAGAACGAAGCTCAATTAAAAGAAACACTAAAGAAAGGGAGGGATGAAGGGCATAAGTTGAAGAGGAAATTTGAGGACATGCAAAATTAAGTGAGGACTTCAAAGACAGAACTCTAGAATCTACAGGCAAATAAGATGGCTTTAGAAGTTTCTATAGAGAAAATAGAAAAGGATGCTCAGAACATCTTAGCAGAATTACAAAGGCTACAGCTAGAGCATCAAGTGCTAAAAACTGAGAAAAATGACCTTCAGGTGTCCTACGAAACTCTAATTATAGAGAAGGCCCAGTTGCAAAATAGGGTTGTTGAGTTAGAATCATAGAAGGCTACCACTGAAGAAAAGAGAAACAATATCAAATGCAGGTAGCAATTTTGGAGGGACAGAATGCTTCATTGGCAGCATCACTGAAAGATGCCAAGGAATAGAAGACATATGTCCAGCCTTTGAAGGTTGAACATTTTCTATCTCAAAGAAGAAGGATCCACCAACTGCAAATATGCATTGAGGAAGAAAGGTGTAAGATTTTGCAAATAGATAGCAGATTGGAAGAAATATTGGACACCACGTCTTACTTTGTGGACACATCTCAAGAGATTCTGGAGATTCTAACAAGAAGAATAATGTGGAAAGAGACAAATGAGGAACCCCTTGCGGAGCTACTAGTTAAAGATCAGCAGATTTTAAAGCAGGATTATGATCTGTTGGAGTTTGCAATCAATACTATAGAATAATTCAAGAAAACTATAAATAAAATGAGAGGAGCATATGCAGAATACTACAGAAGAGTGCTGGTCACATACAATAGATGCCAGGTTTCTGCAGAAAAAAGATTGGATGTGATACTAGAACATGAACTGTTCATAGAACATCTACAAAACAGGTATCAGATGAGCAGGGGATCCAACAAGTCAAGGATCTAGATGAATAGATTCTGAAGAATGTAGTGGCTCATGCAGTAGTAAGTATCCACTTACTAGAAGACCAGTTGCGCCTGATTCCACTGAGAATAGAAGTAGTTAAGAATCAGGCTACTAAGTATGAGATAAATATCCATTTTCTTGAACTCTCCGATTTTGAAGGCATAGCAGCAGAGGTCCAGGCATGGAAAAAGTTCATAAATGACCAAGCGGGCCCCTCTTCATAAAGTGTTCTATTAAATTTTGATTTAAAATGTAATATATTGTATAAATTATGAGCACTTACTATGAGACAAAATTTTGGGATCGAAAGGTTGGGGAAGCCCAAAAGTCATTTGGGGGCAGCCCAGAGGTTTTGATTTTTTGTATAAATATAGGAGAGTTTAGATGTAGAAAGGACTTCTTTCCCAAGAAATTTTTGAGAGATATTGTAAGAAGAACTACTTCCTTTTGCAATAAAGAATTACAAGTTTCTGCTGGAGAAAGTTTGGTGGAATACTTCAAATGCTTGACTATGGATTAGTTGAATGTGAACTATTTCATTTTCAGCTTATGTCCATTAACTGTGAGATCATTCTAAATCATTACATTTATGTTTATGTTATGAATGTCTTATAGTTTATTCTATGAAATTTCCACTGTGAGTAATGAAGGTTGTCATAAACAATAAGTGATCTTGCTGTCCATATTTCTATTAATTTTCATGTGTTCTGAAATAAATAACAGCTATCTATAATTTTTCTTAATACATGCACAGAAATACATTACTCATTGATAACTGATAATTTTTGCTCCCTGGGGATAGTTTAGTTAGTTGTAGTTATTTTCTAGTTGTTTGTGATTTAGATGCGAGAGAGGTAAGATGAGAGGTAAGAACCTGTACATCACATTGTGACTCTCCTCGTTATCTCTATCAGTTTGCATTTTTAGATAGACACTTGCACATCATAAATTAAACACAAAAAACTAAAAATATATACGGTGGACCTGGCCGTAACCGGTAAAACCTTTTAATTTGTTACTTGACCTATGGTAACCGGACTGTAAACCAGATGGATTCCCCATACCAAATATGAATGGGCTAGTTGGAAACATTTATTGGGGAGAATCCCTAACTGTTGTTACCTGCGATTTTCCAGGCCTCAACAGAACCATTATAGAACTTGTAGCCAAGATGGAAAGGAAGTTACACTAGATGGATGTGAAGACAACCTTTCTAGATGGTGTTATTGAAGAAGAAGTGTACATAGAACAAACAAAAGGATTTTAATTTGAAGATAGAAAGACATGTGTATGCAAGCTTAAGAAGGCTCTATATGGGTTGAAGCAAGCTCTAAGAGCTTGGGATGAAATAATAGATATTTTTCTAACGATCTTGGGATTTACCAAACGTAAAGATGATCCTAACCTTTACCTAAAGATTATGGATGAACAACCTATCATATTATTGTTGTACATGGATGATTTATTCCTTACATGTAATGAGAAGCAAATCTCAAAGTGTAAGAAGAATCTCGCTGCATAATTTGAGATGAAAGACCTTGGCTTGATGCACTATTTTCTATGCCTTTAAGTGTGACAGAGCCCAGAATGAATCTTCCTTAACCAAGGGAATTATGTAGTAGAAATATGTTACCACCTAAGTTGTACTTGGTGGTTTTTTATCAAGTGATCCTAGTGAACCAGACAAATATTTTTTGTTTGGACTTCAGAAGACCTTCGGAAGTGCTTCTGGGAAGTGCTTGTTATACTATATCACATGTTCATACCCCCTTAGGGGAGTTGTAATAAATGTTATAGCATGATAGTGTCTATAAAATACTAGGTCTCATAGAATTGATTTGTCAATCCGATCAGTCATGGGTGTTTTTTCCCTTGGTTATTATTGGTTGTTGAATAAAAGACTTATAATTTCTGAGTTTTTCACTCAATACCTCCAAAGTTGGGGTGGTCGGCTTGACATTTAGGCCTATTGAGGTTATTAGAGTCTATGTGTCAATGTGTAAACATGCTAGGCATTATGGTTGAGTCATATGAACATGTCTAAGTCCCCCTAGGTTTTTTAATTTAAAAAAAAAATTTAAATTTTTTCACTGTTTTTTATTAAAATTTAATTTTTCCAAAACTTAGGCTATTTTTTAATAGTTTAATTGGGAAAATTGGTTTTGTAATAAAAGTGGGCTCGGAAGTCATATTCAGTCATGTAGGTGCTCATTTTCAAGCTAAGAGCACCATGTAAACCCATGGACCCACTTTTTTCAGGTTTTGAGTGATTTTCCACCACTCAAGTAAAAAAACTCCAAAAAATCAATTATTGATTATTTTAATTAATAAATTGATGAATAATGGAGCAAATCCAAAATCCTATATCAATGATTCTCAGCCAATTTGATTGAAATCAGTCAGATCTAAACCAGATTGACTGGATCTGACAAATCCTTGACTAAAGGAGGTGATATGGATAGATCCAGAGTTGAACTTCAGCATCATTTATGGGGAATTGCACCCTCTCTCTCTCCTCCACATGTGTGGGCTCTCCTAGAAGCTCTGTGGATTGATGTGTCAGTCTATGGGTTGATGTGTCAGCTTAGTCAGCCCCCCGATTGACAAGTAGGCTCAATGGAATTTTAGTTCAGCTTCAGACTGGCATTAATGGACTCTCCTTCAGTTGTAGTGGTCTGTCTCCTTGGGATTTGTGCCCCCCTAGGATGTATCCCCTATTTTTTGTATAAATAAAGCTCAGATAACCTCTTCCAAGCTATTTAGAACTGGGATTGAGGTGTTTTTGCTCTTGTACTATGTTATTGTTTATTATTCTGGAATAAAGAAGCTTTGGAGGAAAGATCTATGGTGTAATGCTCTTCATGTGTGGATGGTGATTGTCAAATGCTTATGAGGTATAATCTATGTTATTTGTCGTTTCTTTTGCTGGTTAATTGTTGGCCTTGAAGGAGAGAGATCCCTCCTATTAGGGTAAGAGTTTATTCTAGTTTTATTTATGCTCTTACTATTTTATTGTTTCAGATTCTATTGGAGTTGTATGTATTTTAAGTTTAATTGCATGCTTTCCAATTATCTTTTCCAGCAGCACCTATGTTTTAACCATCTATTTGTGCAAGGATTTCTAAGTTGCAAGTGATATTTATTGTAGAAGAGGTTGAGCTGGTTTGCATATTCCATATCTTAAATATCTTCTCAATGACATAGTCCCTTGGTGTTCCACCAAAGCAGACTCCAAAGCCCAACATTCCTAGGCTTCAAGCACTCTTTCTCTCTCTCTTTCTCCTTCAAAAAATCAATTTTCTTACCTGGTTACTGTGTTCGGAAGATTTGTTATCATTTGGATATGTTATATTAAAGTAAAATTTACATAGATATTCTATTTCAAAGATCATAGTCTAGATCTCATTTCTGAAAAGTATCATTAAGCATTCTAGATCTAACATAAGGAAATCGTCCTTTTTGCATGGCAAGTTAAAGAAAATCAGTAGGGTGCATGCTCTAGATTTCCTTTTCTGTTTTAAAAAATATATAATCTAGAAATCAGTGCATATTTCATTGGTTACACAAACAGAAATCCAATATCCCAAAGAAATCTTTCTTTCCTTGGTTCCTTTTTCACCTGTTTAGCTAGTTTTAACTTAGTCTTTTTTGAGTTAAGGTAGGTTAACCCAAAGGTACTCTTAAAGTGATTTTGGGAATATTTTATTCTAACATGCTTGCTGATTTTTATCAGGTGTAAAATAAAATAAAATAATATGCTGTTCTAAAGTGGCCTCGGGTGCGTTCAAATCCCCCCAGGGGTCTCCCCTTTCACTAAATTTTAAAAATTTTGGAAAGTTGTAAGATATTGGTTTCACCCCATATAAGAACCAAGAGATTTATGATATTTCATTTTTCTGATATTGTAACCAATAATAATAAAATAAAATCTTTTTTGAGTAGGCTCTTTCGAGCCAGCTCCCCATCCCCCCAGGGGGGATCTGCGTGCATTTCACTTTTTGCATTTTTCCCTTTTTTCTGCTCTAGTTTAGTACTGACATGCATGATTGTATACTTTGATATAATTTTGCATTATTCCATATTTTAATTTCAAAATTAACCGTACTACTTACCCCATGACTTCCGGATTAACCCGCAAGGGGAAAGAGATGCGTGGTAGGACTAATTAGAAAACTGGTGTTGTGTATCTTTGTTTCCATTTTCATTAATTATTTTGTTAGCCATAATAAAATCAACCTCTCCTTGATTCCTTGATTGAGGTCCACTTGGACCGAAAGAGGTTCCTGGAGGGTTTTCTTTTTAATAAGAACACCTCTCCTAAAATTTACTAAAAATAACGAAGACTCCAGTGTGTATGCTCTATACTTGGCTGTGGTTTGTTCGATCAGTCAAGCTGCATAAAAATCACTTGAGTGACTAGATTAATCAGTCCTCATGTCCCAAGTTGACAAACCATCAGGCGAAAATCCAACACCTCGAACGAACTGTAAGCGGTGGCAAAATACCCAAAGGAGTGGGAACAACTGGAAAGTGACATCTTTTTATTCCTAAGTATGACTTTTGTTTTCTTCCTTTTTTTTTCTTTGTTTGATGAATGCTTAGAGTATATCTTTAATTTTCATCTAGCGACTCCACTGACCTTTTTTAGTTTTTTACAAAGAAAAGCAAAAAATATTTTTGTGAGAGTTCTTAAATGTATATTTTTATTCTCACATGGCAATTCCATTGAAGGGATCAAACCCTTGTTTCTCACAATTTTTTTTTGAGATTGATTGTGTGTAGGTGAGCCCATGTAATAGTGAAATATAAAGCTCAACTCCATTTTTCAGTTCCAAACATTCTCCATGATCACTTATTCTTGATATGGATATTAAAAGAATAGAAATTACTGCTCAAGCTTCCTATGATTGTCTTCCCTTTGATTTCTCTAGGATCCCTAGATTTCCTAATCGTCTCATTAGTGAAATGACATCTACTTCCCTTCCATGCTTTTGAGGGGATGATACTGATCACTCAGCCAGATTCCATGTTATGATTTTTCTGTCATATATGAGTCAAAACAACATTCAACATGAGGATAATATGATGGCGATGTTTTCTCATTATCTTCAAGGAGACTCTTCATGTTGGATTCATGAGTGCTTTCCTGAGAAATCTATTACTTCCCTTGCAAAATTATTCGAAATATTTTTAAAGCAGTGGCATTGTGATGGGAATGATATTAAATCATTCAATGCTAAATCATTCATTAAGACCAATTTGAAGTACTTCTTTCCTTGGAAAGAGTTTCATATGGAATATCCTAAGATATGTAGTAGCAACATGGTGTACAACACCCAACATTCAAAAATACATTATGATCCCATTGAGTTTGTGCATGAAGAGCCATTAATTGAAAAAATTGTTGAAGACCCTCCTCATGTAACATCAACAGAGAATAGTGATGATTGGGAATGCTTTCATGATTATTTTAGTGATGATGATCACATTTGAACTCCAGATCTACCTAAGGATGAAATCATTGCAGAATATTATAGTGAAACTTATGATGAAAACCGTAATGTGCATGATGGGACTCCTACCTGTTCTCCATATAATGATGACAGTCTAGAAGATTTACTACCTTGTTCCCATTTTTCTAAAGAATATGAGTATGAAAATGAGGACAAGTATAACTTGGATCATGATACAAGTGACGAAGACTCCCTTATGTCTGACAAAGACGTTGAATAGGAGTCCTGGACATTCATGAAAAATCCAATCTATGAGGAAAATGCTATGTTCAATTTACTGGAACACTAGCTCCTTTACAATATTTGAGTACATCATATGATACGGGTAAAAACCACGTATATTACAAAGGTGGATCGAAGCCACAATATACAATAATGATGAGTCTTCAAAGATCTGGAAGCTATGTAGATTGATAGAACATAATCTTGTGCAACTTAGTCCATAAGGGTGAACTAAGGTCTTCATAAAGGATCCCAAAGAACCAATACAATCCAAGCCATGCGAATAAGGGTAAGTTGAAGTCAAACATGGAAAGGATTCAACAGTTTGTCAACCAATAGGTGATAATTGACAACTGAAGCAAAGGAATTCACCAATGATGAAAGTCAATCCTGATGTACAATCTCCAAAACTCTAGGTCTTCGCCATCAGGAAGTACTGAAAATGGAACCATGCTATGATAAGGAAGGCAACAGATCCTCCAACAGATCACAATAGTGACTAGGAATTGGGCAAAAGAAGGGAGACACAAATAGATAATAGATATAACAATGATGGGATCAGGTTATAGATCAGATATTGGATAAAGTCCTTGAACAGTGAGCACAACACAGAGGTGACCCAAGGCAACGTACAACAGATAGATAGAACAACTAGACTTATCTGTCATGTAGAAGACATGATCAGATTCCCCAGGTATAATGGACAAGAGGAGGAGTCAGAAACCCAAAGTGATAGCTGAACACAAGTGTATACTGAAACATGGATATTGGAAAGCAAAGAGTGTTATGTTCAAGGATGACATGCTACCATTACTAAAAACAAGAGAAAACTTCTTCCTTACCTTCCCTGTTAAATTTTAACGAGTCCAGGAAAGTAAACTCGGTTCCCTCTTCATTTTTTAACAAGCTTGAAGAGATGGGAAAATAATGCTTGATACACTGATTCGTGGATTTAATGAGCCCAAACTAGTGCATGTTCAGCCGGTATTTTCACATTTAGAGAGTCTGAAAATGCCAAAGAAGACTCTAGAGGGGGCCTTTTTCATCCAATTTAGTCTCTTGAGGCCGAAAAAGTATAAAACAAACCACAGAAGAACTCTCTTAACTTCCAAAGAAGAAAAGGTGAACCTTTTTCGTACTTAGTCAGGGAGGTCCAAAAAAGGTTAAATTACCACCTACCCAACGCTCCTTCCAAAACAACATAGAATATCTTGAGTTTTACGAGTGTGAAGGAAAGCAAGAGCACTCGGAAAGATCCATTTGGTTACGAGAAATGGGGCTTACAACAATAAACTCATTGCTTTGTTCTTTAGTGTTTAACGAGCATGACAAAGACACAAAGTACACTCAGAATCTTTTTCATGTTTGGGTCCAGAGCACGAAAAAAGAGAAAAATAAGCTCAAACTGGGTGTTCCTTTTCCGTAAATTTAGTCCCTCAGGTCCGGAAAAGTGATAAACCTATGCCTGAGAATACTCTTCTCAATTCAAAAGAAAAGAGAGTGATCCTTTCTCATATTATTCCGCATGGTCCGAGAAAGAGATAACCTACCACCAATGCGGATGCCCGTTCACATATTCTTAATGAGCTTGAACGGACGAGATAACTCGGCAGTGAAGTCTATTTTGAAGGAGTCAGACCCGGGCCTAAAGAAACTCCATAAAGGCGGGGAGTCCTATAAAGGTATAGCTTGTAAAAAGAGATTCAGAAGAATCTCTATTTGGCGTGAAAAATAGCTAAAAGGACACCCCTGGACCTGAAAAAGTGGCGGCATGAGTAGCAAAGGATGTCAAAGGCATAGAAAGATGATACTCATGAAATAAGGGCCTTAGCCATGGAAGAACAATGGTAGAGACAAGGGACTAATGGCTTAGAATACCATAGTCCGTGGCAAAATGTTAAATACTAAGGTTAATGTGGAGTGATAAGATGCCAAAATGTGTTGGAAATAGCAAAACCACCCTATTAGAGCAACAACATTTTGTAAAAGTTGATAAACCTATTCCAGGGGACAAAAGTATGGCATTAGTTGATGAGCATTCCAAACTATAGAATAAAAACCCACTTTATGAAATATTATTTCTATAAATAGAATGGAAATTAAAACATTTCATACCATTTGAACTTTTTGAACCATAAAGAGCAAGAATACCCTCTACCTTTGATCGATCACCGAGGACAATTGGACCATCATAATCAGAATTCGTCAGCTTCAGGTAACTCTACACCCTAAGCCCTTTAATTTGATCCAAGCAAATATTAAAATTAATGGTGATTTCGGTATTTATGAGCATCCCAAAATTACTACATTACGCATTCGCGGGTTGCTAAATAGGAGAGTCGCGAATACGTGTTTCATTCGCGGGTTTTCTAACTAGATAGCCGTGAATGACTCACGACCTGTCTAAAGAGACAGTCACGAATGCTGCACAAAAGGGAAAACTTAAAAAATATGCAACATTTTTAAATTTTTAATGTGAAATACTGAATCCAAATTTCTTGTATTTGCCAGGTAAACATGGTTCTGGAGTGGAGAGAGAGAGAGAGCATGAAGTAATGGATAATGCGGCGCTCCAAAGTGTGCCCACAATACAAGCATTGAGGACTTGTGGGCTACTGAAGTTCTTTTGTACCTCGCCCATGCGGGCCAATGTCCGCATATTGGAATTCATGGTCAATTACTGGGACCATGAGTTGGGGATGTTCAATATTCAGGGTGAGACCTTAGAGCTTACCGTGGAAGATATATATTTCATTACCAGGTTGTCACAACGGGGAGCACCGGTGAACTTGGAGGGCACTGGCAGGGGAGGTGACCCCTTAAGTGTTCAAAACTATGTAGAGATGTTCTGCATACCAGGTACTCAGAAGAAAGGAAGCAGTGTTCTCATTGCAGACATCCAGGATTTCACTCTCCAGGTATTGGCTAGTACTATTGTGAGACTTGCAGGATCATCAGGGTTACATATGGCCACCAGGAATCAAATAAGGGTGGCAGTTGATTGCTTTAGAGGAACTCTCTATGATTGGTGCTCGGGAATCACCCCCATCATGAAAAGGAAATTATCCGACTGCAAGAGAGGAAGATGCAAGAACTTTGGCTATGCAAGCATACTAGTAGCGTTCTTCTTCTTCGAGAGTGCCAGCTATGAGCCCTGCTATACCACTACAGGTCCAATCGCCACAACAGCCAAGGCTGAGCCGGTGGGGAGACAACTTCCTCTGTCACGAAGGAGGAGACGTAGTACAGAGTGTATATGATGATGACTTTGACACATGGTGGGAATGACAGCTGCTAGCATTGGAGCAATTTCCATATGCTGGGTTAGACTTCCGAGGTGACCTCGACCTCATTCTCCCTCCAGGAGCAATATGGGGCGATATGGGTAAGTAATTTTTAATTTTTTATCATTATCAAATTTTTATGAATTTTTCAAATGATAGTGATATACATATGTACAAGTCTTAATTCGATTTATGTGTCAAAATGCAGATATTGGACCAGTCCACCCTGAAGGGCACCCCCGCATGTTCATGCGTCCGGTTGTAGGAGGAGACCCAGGATTGGTCTGGGTACTCGAGGGGAAGCTGGCTAGGCTAACCCAATGAGTACCCACTATATGGATCGAGCATATCCCTACAGCCATGCAGGAGTTTGTAGTTGGGGTTCCACCAGTTTGGCTACATCTTTTCAGAAGAGTAGCTAGAGCAATACTTGTATACAAATATGCGGTGGAGACTGCCGAGGCCGAGGAGGCTGAGGAAGCCAGGGTGCATAGAGATCATGGGGACCAAGGTGGTCCTAGTGGCTAGGGAGGGTAGGCTTAGTTCTAGGGCATTTTGATGCATTATGATCCACATTTTTGTACTTTTGTTTATGACGGGATCTACAGATCAGACTCGATCTATCTACAGACAGATATTTTACATATATATATATATATATTGAAGTTTGGTTGTCATCTTATTTACAAGTGTTTCTTATATGTTTGCTGTATATTTTTATGAAATGTGTGTGAGATGCCAATCCAAAATATAATTAGCATATTCATCAATCAATGAATTTTGGTTTAGTGGAATATGCTTGAATGTAATAACTTCAAAATGTCTTTCCAATAAACGAATTTGCATAAACTGACGTAACAATATAGTATTTCGTACCTGATAAGTTCTATTGAGCTGGGAAACTACCAACTAAGAATCCAAACGGACTTCAAGTTGGGTGATGCCACGTGACAAAGAATCCCATAGGAGCTCAATAACAGCCCTATACTCAGCAACATTATTAGAAGCAGGACCAAGACAAGTGCCACCCACGGCAACAAGCTGTCCTGTGGGAGAATAGATAACCCATGCTCCTGAAGCTAGGTTACAAGTGTGACGACTGGCGCCATCAGTGAAACCTACATACATTTTGGAAGACATCTGCAACAACCAACAGATAATATAAAAAACAAAATTGACAACCTATTGTACATAAAATACATACAATAAAAATACAAGAAAAAGTGCTAAGCCTAAGCATAGTACTTCTTTAGGTAGAGCCCATTTCTAGGCTCAGGAAGCTTATTCCCATCATAATCTACTAAATCATATGCACCTTTACTTAAAAAATTCGACACGACATAGGGTCCTAACCACATAGCCTTGAATTTTCCTGCCCCCAGGGGTTCTTTATCTTGGTCCCAAAGCAAGACAAGTTCCCCTTCAGAGAAAACCCTAGGTTTGACCGTTTTATCATATTGATATTTAACCCTATTTTTATGAGCCTGATTGGCAGTCAACGCATCTCTACGTTGCTCATCAAGGTGTTCTAGATGTACTAGACGTTCTTCAAGCTCAGTTGTATCAGGTAACACATGAATGGCTATCTTCAAAGACGGGATTTCGCATTCAATCGGAGTAACTCCTTCCACCCCGTGGAAAGGTGAATAACTTGTGGCAGTCTTAACATTAGTTCTGTAAGCCCAAAGAGTAGGATATAACATGATGTTCCAATTAGAACGGGCTGCATCAATTGTCCGTTTAAGGATAGTTTTCAAATTCTTGTTTACAGCCTCGACCTGACCATTTCCTTGCGGATAGTATGGAGAAGAGTGTTCTTGTCTAAATCTGAGCATTGTAGTCAGTTTCGTCATCATATTATTTTGAAAATGATTGCCATGGTCAGTGACAATCACTTTGGGAATACCAAACCGTGCGATAATTTGATTGAAAACAAAGAAAGCTGTTGTTTCCCCGTTGTCTTTGAAAGTAGGCATTGCCTCTGCCCATTTCGTAAAATAGTCAACAGTGACAATGATGTATTTATGCCCCCCAGCTGAGACTGGGTTGCACGTCATGTAATCGATCCCCCATTCCATGAAGGGGCCTACCGAGACAACAGGAAATAATGGAGCAGGATACGACCTCATTTTTTTGGTGTAAAGCTGACACGGATGAAAGTGCTTCACGGCTTCCACACAATCCTTGAAGATCGTGGGCCAGAAATATCCAGCACGCAATATCTTTTGGGCCGTTGCTAACCCAGATAAATGACCCCCACATGATCCACTATGGGAATCATTTAGGACAATCTCCGCTTCCTCATGAGTAAGGCAGCGACGTAAGACGGAATCTACCCCTCGTCGATATAATGTATCTCCTATAATGAGGTAGTTCTTGGCATGAATGCGTAACTTATGTCGTTCCTCCCTAGAGTAAGCAGTAGGATACTTCAAAGTCTGGAGATATATAAGAATATCTCCGTACCAAGGATCAGAGGTGGATATCAGAAAGATGTGCTCATCTGGGAATGAGTCATCTTCAACAACTACATTCTCTTCAGTGGGAAATTCTGCTATTAGCTCAGCAAAAACTAAGGAATTTTTAGACTTAGCATATTGGAAATCCAAGTCAAACTCTTGGAGAATGACTATCCACTTGTTAAATTTCCCCCCAACAATCCGTTGGGATAAAACATATTGGAACGGATTCACATCCACCACTATTGTTTTGGTCCTCAGTAAAATGTAGTGGCGCAACCTCTGCACAGCATAAACAGCTGCTAAGGCTAACTTCTCGACGTGGGAGTATCTAAGCTCAGGTCTGGCCAAAGCACGGCTAAGATAATAAACGACATGCTCAACAAGCTTATCTTCCTCCTGAACTAGCACTACCCCAATGGTCGACTCCGACGTGGCCAGATATAATATAAAATCCCTAGAATAATCTGGTGGATGTAATAAAGGAGCCGACATCAAAGCTTTTTTCAATGCCTCGAACGCAAGTTGTGCAGTTTCATCCCATACGAATGGGGTGTCCTACTTGAGCAAGCACATGAAACCTTTAGTGATCTTGTCATAATTAATGATAAAACGTCGAAGAAAGTTGGACTTTCCTTGCAGGATTTGAAGTTTCCTGAGATAACGAGGAGGAGGCAGATTTACAATGGCCCCAAATTTTAATGGATCCACTTGGATACCTCTACTAGAAACAATGAATCTGAGTAATCTCGCTGACTCGACGCAGAATACACACTTGTGGGGATTCAAGCGGATTTTATAGTATCTGCATCTTTCAAATATCAACCTCAAATGATCTGGATGTTGGACCCTCTTGCGAGAATGTGTAGGAAGATCATCAAGGTAAGGTTCGACAATGGATTTTATGTCATGAAAAGCAAAGTTCATAGCTTGTTGAAAGGTAGCCCCAGCATTTTTCAATCCAAAGGGCATTTTTCTATACACAAATGTACCCCAAGGGAAAATGAAAGTCATTTTATGTTGGTCTTCCAGTTTGATTTGGATTTGATTGTAGCCGGAGAAACCATCCATAAACGAGAACACCTCACTCCCCGCACATGCATCTATGATCTGGTCAATAAATGGTGTGGGGTAATTGTCCTTGGGACAGGATTTATTGAGGTCTCTAAAGTTTGTACAAACGTGAATAATCCCTTGCTTTTTATCAACAGGAACAGGGTTGGACACCCATTTAGTCAAAGCGATGGGATATATAAAACCAACTTTCAACAACTTTTCAACTTTTTCCTTCATAGCCGCCGCTTTACGCGGGTTCACAGGTCTTAATTTCTGTCGAACTGGCTTGGCATCAGGATAGGTTTGGATTTCATGTTGAACAATAAATGGATCAATGCCTGGCATCTCCTCATATGACCAGGAAAAGATATCACGGAATTCCTTGAAAAGGGCAATGTAGATGGCAATCTCCTCCAGAGAGTAGTTTGCACCTATATAGATATTTTCCACGACATCTGGGTTTACAAAGATCTTGATGGGTATAGTGGTAGAAATGTTTGCCATATTCCCCTCAGCAAACACCCCTTCCCTAGGAAAAGGGTTGATAGGTACCTCAACATATTCTGACAGTCTCACCTTAAACTCTTGGTTTTCTATCTTGCTTAGACCTAGAAGAAAATAGGATCGATGATGAAGATCCTCACAAATCTTATCACATCCACTCATGGCTTCCAGAATAGCTTCATCAGAAGGTAAAACTGTATCTAAGCAATCTATGGAATGTAAAGAGTTTTCTGCCCATGTGGGCAAATAGACTTCTTCCAGATCATCTGAGACTGATAGAGGATCTAGAATGGGATCAACAGTGGCTTCAGTAATGGCTTGATAAGCTACCTCCACTATCGATAAGGGCACTTCTGGTTCATGGGGAGTTGGGAGGACCCAAGGATCATTCCTATTGACAACCATAGCAATGGACTTCCCCACAGTAGTAGAACCAATGTAATTCACCGGGTCTGGAAGATCGAATGTGCCCATTAATGATGCGTACATTCCTATCCCCAAGCTCTGTGCAGCAGGTTTGGCCTGATCAACCAATGGCACAGTGGATTCCTTAGACTCTAAACGGCCTTTTAGGGTAAAATCAAGTTGGTCAACAGTAACCAACTTTCCCTCATGTGGAAAAACCACGACACGAAGAACAACCAATGCAACAGCAGACATTGCATAAGTCCAATTCCTTCATAGAAGCAAATTGTAGTCCAAGGGAGCATCAATCACTTCAACTTCAACAGACACTGCTTTTCCTGCTAACTTAATCTCAAAAGATGGCAGGATACCATGAGGACGGAAGGATCTTCCTTTAAAAGCAGTAAGTAAAGTGTTTGATGGGACCATCTCTAGGGATCCAAGAGCTTTCCAGCAGGCCAGGGACATAACACATGTAGAGGCTCCCTCATCAACAACTGCCCTTCCAATGGTCTTACCACCATGGACGACATCTATTGATAGGGATACATTGTAAGGCAGGTGAATTTTGACATCAGATAGATTGAATTTCGCCATGAGACTCGAAGAATCCATGCTACCTAAAGCTGCTAAGAGAGCATACCGCTAGGCAAGACAACTCTGTAACACCTCTAAAGCTGACATTGCACACGGGGTTTGAGCTAAATATTCAACCACAGAGTAGTTTGAAGTAGCCCTAGCATTGGGGTTATGCAAATTCTTCTTGAAAACACCTTTCGGTATCTTCGGCATAGTTTCGGCAGGCTTCTCTATTGTGAGAGGGTTGGAAGGTTCACCTACAGCTTTACCCTTCTCAAGAGTCTCGTTCTCATATTTTTTGTTCCTGGTTTGCAACAAAGTTGAAGATCGAACCATGTTGATATAATTAGGGTCAAGGGAAGCTTTAGTGCCCCCTGCTACATTAGAAGCTGAAGCAGAGTTCTGTCCTTGGGGAAACGGGTCCTTCAAGACAGCTGGTTGTTGAGCTTTGAGCAGCTTCTAGGCTTGATCCATAAGGGGACAAAGGTGAGCAAGGTGGTCCTCTTGGTACAACTTACAAGGGAACTTGAACTTATTCTTTTATTTTTTTCCCCCATCAGTATTGTTCGCGGGCTTTGTCTTATTTTGGTTTCCCTCTCCCTTCTTACCTTTCTTTTTCTTCCCGTCAGGCTACTGATTTCCCTTCTGAGAGGTTTGAGCAAAGACATTTGCATTCTGGGGAGAGGGGGGAGCCTTTGCTGCCTTCGTCGTAGACTGTTTTATAGACAACTGGTGAAGTTGCTTAGTTAAAGACTCTACAGTGGGAGAATTAACAAACCCAACCACACCATCAGCATGGGGTCCAGGCTTAGGCTTCTCCGCTTCGTGCGAAGGCCTCGGTGCCTCAGGGATGATCTCATACAAGATCCCAGACTGTGAGTAAATCAAGTCTAACTGTTGGGCCTTGAGTATGGCTTCTTCTTCACTCATTACTTTTGATGTGGAAACGTCCTTAGATATGTATGGAAACAGTGATTTAAGGAACCATTCTAACAGAAACTCAGGAGGAATGGTGGCTTTGATAAGGCTCTTTCGCCTCCTCCACTCTTGGATATGATCCGAGATGTGGGTAGCCTTGTTTTGTCTAAAAGTAGACAACAAGTCCGTTCCGAAATTGTGTCGAACCAGAAGCTAAAAGTGGCTAAGGAAAGCACTAGCCAAATCCCAGAAACTACTAAAGGTAGCAGAAGGCAATTCAATATACCATTTTGTCGTCATACCTATCAAGGTCCTCTGGAATAGCCTTAATCTAATTGAATCCTCATTCAACGAACTGGAAGAACACCATAAGTGAAAAGTGGTGGCTTGTGCCCCAGGATCTTCACCAGTTTTTCCTTCGAACTTAGGGATGTCCGACGGTAACTTGGTGGGAACAGGTGGCCACAAGGGGTCATGCCTCACCGGGTCATTCATGAATTTTGACAATTCTGGCAAGTTTAAAGTTGCCAGAAAAGGAATTTTGGGCCTAACCAGGGTAGTAGATGTGCCAGCTTGGGTATTAGAAGGACCTTCCCCTGAATTCCCATGGGAAAAAGTGGGGTATCCCCTAGCCACCGGTTGTGAAGTGGGAAGGTTGCTTTGAAACGGGTTCCATCCGTAAGCCACAGGATTGTGTGTGGGAAGTGCAGTGTAAGAGGTTCGGGCCGTCCCCATACAAACAGGAGACTGAAAGACAGGAGCAGGTATCCCTCCGTTAAACAACAAAAAGGGAGAACTCGTGTATGGGACCGAAATAGGGGTTTGGAAGCTTTGCCCATAAGATGTGTTGCTCCCAAAATGCACTCCTACATATGAAGGAGATGGACCTACATATGGATTTGATGGGGGAATTTGCCCCCCATTCCAAGGAAATCCTTGGACATAAGCCGAGGATCCTACCAGACCACTCTTAGTAGTGTAAGGAAAGGAAGAAGGAATGGTAGCTATACTGGGAATCCCAGCAACCGTGTCACCAGAAGTACCTCCTATGTTGGAGTGAACCGATGGTTGAACCACCCGATTCCCTGGAGTCAAAGGTGTAGAAGGCAAACTAGATCTAGGGGCATTTACCGGGGGAGGTAGTACCCCTTCAACCGGAAGGGTTGAGGTGAACACAAAAGAACTTTCTTCCGCAGAAGACATGACTCTACTCATAGGGACACCTAGCACTGGTGAATCAAAAGGTCTAACCTGGATGATCACAGGATTGTTTAAATCAGTCAAGGGGGAGTTAAAATTTCTTGCAAACTCATCAGTCTGCAATTCTTCTATCTCAACTGTGTCAATATTGAAATGGTTAGCAACGAGTTCTGGTTCACCAAGAACTTCACTTATTCCTACAGGTTCAAATGAACCGTCTGTGTCTAATCTCTGCCTTTGAGGTAAAGGTGGAGGCTCCAATGCAGTGATAGGAGGAAGGTTTCTCAACCTTCTTGACCTTCTGACAGGTTGGTCCTCCAGAATTAAAAATTTAACAAATCACACCCTAAGGACAACTAAACACAGGAAAAACCACAGAGCATACACTAAAAAGTTCCTAGAATCTCAAGCAATCAAACCAGGGTAAAAGATATACTTTCTCGAAGAAAGCCGATGAACGATTACTTGGTGTCCTTGAAGTGGTTCTTAGGCACAAGCAGAGGAATCACCCATCGCCCTCCTACACTTTCAACAAGGGTTACCTTCCAAGCCCGTTCAAGGTGAACTAGAAATAGCCTTCCGGTTTACCTAGGTATGAACCCTAAAAAGACAAGAGACTAAAGGCTACCTTGGCAATACCAACAGTCTGGGGGGACAGTCGTCAGCCGAAATCGTACGCATGGGTAGGGTAGCTGAGCCTGAAACTCTTTCTAGGACAGAATCCCCAGATGTGTAAAAGTCCTAGGTTACGCTTTGACAAGGATTCAGAGGGTTATCTCCTCTGTCCAAGCCTCCACAAGGCCTAGTGCTTAACTCCCGTTTGAGAGGAGCTTCCCAGATACAGTGATAGAGTCAAGGATTTACCTAAAGAAATTTCTACTACGTCTGAGTTTATAACTTGTGGGAAGTTTAAACTTCCTATCCCACAAGTCTAGCCTAAGCTAGTAGGTGAAAGGCCCCTAAAAAAAAAACTTACTAGTAAATTTTAATTTATGCGCTCATTTTACAGGGTTGTTCTTTACTCAAGAGGAAATGGAGTGGTATACTGTATGGTGTCTTGACTCAAACAAGAAATAAATGAAAGTAAAGGTGTATTCAAAGCAAACTACTACTATAAAACAAACTTCTTTTCATTTTTCAAATATGTATTGATGAATTAAATGCAACAATAAGAGAAACTAAGCCTATATTTTTGTATATTTTGAGATTATGTTTTTAAAATGAAACAAACACTACTTATGCAAAATCACAATGCAAAAGTTTATCTATGTTTTCTTTTCATGTTTAAAAATGCTCAAAAATATACTATGCATCTACAATGCACTCTACTTGAGTAAACTTGAAACTTATAAACTGTAAAAAAGCAACGATGGGAAGCAAACAGGCTGACAGAACCAATAGACCACCAAGAAGAGGAAGGCTAGGAACTCTATCTTGGGTGCAAACAATGATAAAAATCACTACAGACTTACAAAGGCAAGTGACAACCAGCCACTGTTAGAAGACAGACTGGGAAAAACAGAGCCCAAGACCCTGATCACTGATCTGGACTAAGACACTTTAACCCACAACCCAAACAGGCCAAAATACTTCAGGATGCAAACAGTAAATAAATCAAGCACAAAAGACTCAAGGGCTTTCAAGAAGCACAAAGTGTGATCACCTGAGGCATTCAAACAAACTCTACAGCATTCTTAAAGAAAATCTTCTCAGAAAACAGGGATTATACCAAGAAAAGGAACAAACAAACTCTTACTTAAAAATCCCAATTTCCAGGAGTATTTGCAACTATGTATAAGAGCAGGTCGCAAATGATGCGCGACTGTCTAGTATAACAACCCGCGAATGCACAGTAGTATTCGCGACTGTCTAGAAAGACAACCCACGAATGGGTATTAAATTTTTCTCAAAAAATCAAGAAAAAACCCAAGACTTTCAAATGCTGAAGAAAATAAGAACCAGGATAAAAATCACAAACAGACTCACAAGCAAAACTGGTCAAGATGACAGAAATGACCTACAACAGTCTAGGCTATCCCCAGCGGAGTCGCCAGTTCTGTTGTATAGGATTATGCACCTAATAACCATAGGTCTGGGGTTACCAACATACTCAATCACTTGCAGACAATTGACTTCTAAAGTACAGAATAGGAAATAGGAGGGTTAGAAGGACTTACTTGTTAAACGAAGGTCAATCCTTGCTATCCTCTTCCTCTCTGTTCCACTTCCAAAGTCTTCAAGATTGCTCCTCTTTCACCTGTCAAGAAACACTCTTCCAGATACAAGATGATTCATGTACATACAGGCAGGTTAGATAAAACACATATCATGCTGAAATATAAACATTTATCAAACCACAAGACATGAAACACATATGGAAGAAGTAATCTCTTTATTATCAATAATGGAAAGAGTTTAAGGTTACAACCCAATGTCTGAAACAAGGACTCCTCTGCAACCAAAGGATTCTAAGTTTCACTGCTCCAAAGAATTCTATATAAACTCCACCAGCATAACTTTTCTCTCCCAGTTTCCGTCCCAACACCCTCCCCAAGGCCTGTATTTATATGGGTAAAATAAGGTAGTTCTCGAAGGTTGGGGAAGTTGTAGCAGTTAAGGAAATTAAGTTAAATGGATTAACTAATCTCCCATTAGCACGTGTTTTTATGTTTTCATGTTAAGATACACATTCGCGGGTATGTAGTAGAGCAACCCAAGAATTATTCGTGACTAAGCATAAGGGAAACCCGTGAATACAAGGATTCACGACTTGCGTCAACCGGGACTCATGAATGACTCACGATTTGTATAGAAGAATAGTCGCGAATACATCTTAACATGGTAAAATAGCAAAGTAACCAGCTGGGTATATAGGGAATGTACTTCATCATAAGCCAAGCTATAGTGTTTTGGGCAGACCTCTATCCATAAGTGTCCTTTTGTGTGCCAACATGAGGGATGTCGGCACTCGGACTGAGAGGTGCCATTCAGGTGTATAACAAAAATAATGAACTAGAAACTTTGGATGGTTTTGTTGATTCTCCTGTCTATGGTATACCTAAAGGAGAGAACATGGACCTTGTGGCCTTGGAAATTTTTGATATGGAAAAGCAGCATGCAGTATATCCATATGATCAGTCTGAGCCATATATCACTATCAATAATGAAGACAAAGAGAACTTGATATCATAAAGTAATATAAACAATGGAGAATCCATAACATATGACATAGATGGAGGTGATGACTATTGGAATTTTTGCGAATATATTATTAAGAATCCCATCTATTCTATATCCAGCAAGGTGAGTGTCTATTTAGAAATTTGTGGAAGTCCAATTTACTATACTTCCACAGAGGGAAGCATGGATCTGGAGACCTTGGAAAATCCTAGTATGGAAGAGGAGCATTCAAAAATATTATGTGATTATTCAGAGTCATCATTCAGAGTTGTACAAAGGTGTCAATAATGAAGACATTGAGAAGCAGTGTTGTGAAAAGACAGATGTGATGCAGTCAGTGGAATATCAGTCTCAACTATCATCTTCACATATGGATTTTCCTTATAATTTAGAGCCACTTGGGGCTTATTCAATGAGTTATCATCCGATAAGCCTTGCTGATCAGTATGATGGTGTAGTCAATCTGCCTCATCATTCCGATTTGTACATCAACCCTGTCTAGTCATGGATAGAAGTAGCCTGCATAAGCACTTACCAGTTTGGGAGGAAGTTTGATGACATTATTCATTCCTATGATTTCCCATCCATCCCGCCCCTTCCGGATCATCACGCAGGTTTGCATTTTCTAAATAAAGTATCCCTACTTTGGCTGGTAACCAAAGAAAATAAAAAAAAATTTATGTTAATAAAATGCTTAGGTGGTTACATTGGATTTCTGATTACACTTAACCCATTTTATATCATGCTTAGAGTTGGAATATAAGCTCCTTGAAAAAGAGCAATTAGTTTCCACATTTTTGTTTCGTACTTAGCTATAATAAAACATTTTTTTCATTAGTTAGTTACATTTATTTTGTTTAAATAAATCAGCTTAATGGTTCATTTGGTTTTTATGTAAAGCTTGTGCTATTGAGGTTTTCTTGTCAAGTTGAGATGTTTTTACAGGGTGTATAAACCAGAGATTCCGGTGTTCTCGTATCCTCTCCTTGCCCTATGACCAGATCGAGCACACGTCCCACAATTGGAGCTAGAATGTTACCACCTAAGTTGTACTTAGTGATTTTTTATCAAGTGAGCCTAGTGAACCGAACAAAGATTTTTTGTTCAGACTTCAGAAGACCTTCAGAAGTGTTTGTTGACTATATCACATGTTCATACCCCCTTGGGGGAGTTGTAATAAATGTTCTAGCATGATAGTGTCTATAGAATACTCGGTCTCATAGACTTTATTTTTCAATCTGATCAGCCCAGGGTGTTTTTTTCCCTTGGTTATTATTGGTTGTTGAATAAACGACTTATAATTTCTGAGTTTTTCACTCATTACCTCTAAAGTTGGGGTGGTTGGCTTGGCATTTAGGACTATTGAGGTTATTAGAGTCTATGTTTCAATGTATAAACATGCTAGGCATTATGGTTGAGTCATATGAGTATGTGTAAGTCCCCCTAGGTTTTTTAATTTTTTTAATCTTTTTAATTTTTTCAGTGTTTTTTATTAAAATTTAATTTTTCCAAAACTTAGGCTATTTTTTAATAGTTTAATTGGGAAAATTAGTTTTGTAATAAAAGTGGGCTCGGAAGTCAGATTCAGTCATGTAGGTGCTCATTTTCAAGCTAAGAGCACCATGTAAACCCATGGACCCACTTTTTTTAGGTTTTGAGTGATTTTCCATCACTCAAGTCAAAAAACCCCAAAAAATCAATTATTGATTATTTTAATTAATAAATTGATGAATAATGGAGCAAATCCAAAATCCTAGATTAGCGGATTCTCAGCCGATTTGATTGAAATCAGTCATATATGAACCAGATTGAATGGATCTAAAAAATACTTGACTGAAGGAGGTGATCTAGATATATCTAGAGTTGAACTTCAGCATCCTTTATGGGGAATTACGCCCTCTCTCTCTCCTCCACATGTGTGGACTCTCCTGGAAGCTCTGTGGATTGGTGTGTTAGTCTGTAGGTTGATGTGTCAACTCAATCAACCCCCCAATTGACAAAAGGATCAGTGGAAGCTCAATTCAGCTTCATATTGGCATTAATGGACTCTCCTTCAGCTGCATTGGTCTGTCTCCTTGGGATTTGTGCCCCCTGGGCTGGATCTCCTATTTTTTGTATAAATAAAGCTCAGATCACCTATTCCAAGCTAGTTAGAATTGGGATTGAGGTGTTTTTTCTCTTGTACCATGTTATTGTTTATTATTCTGGAATAAAGAAGCTTTGGAGGCAAGATCTATGGTGTAATGCTCTTGATGTGTGGATGGTGATTGTCAAATGCTTATGAGGTACAATCTGTGCTATTTATCATTGCTTTTGCTAGTTAATTGTTGGCATTGAAGGAGAGAGCTCCCTCCTGTTAGGGTAAGAGTTTATTCTAGTTTGATTTATGCTCTTACTTTTTGTTTGTTTTAGATCTATTGTATTTGCATGTATTTTAAGTTTAATTGCATCCTTTCCAATGATCTTTTCCAGCAACACCTATGTTTTAACCATCTATTTTTGCGAGGATTTATAAGTTGCAGGTGATCTCGGTTGTAGAATAGGTTGATCTGGTTTGCATCTCCCTCATATTCAAGATATTTTGAATGACATAGTCCCTTGGTGTTCCACCAAAGCAGACTCCAAAGCCCAACATTCCCAGGCTTCCAACACTCTTTCTCTCTCTTTCTCCTTCAAAAAATCAATTTTCTTACCTGGTTACTGTGTTCGAAAGCTTTGTTATCATTTGGATATGTTATATTAAAGTAAAATTTACATATATCTTATATTTCAAAGCTCATATTGTAGATCTCATTTCTAAAAATTATCATTAAGCATTTTAGATCTAGCATAAGGAAATCATCCGTTTTTCATGGCAAGTTAAAGAAAATCAGTAGGTTGCATGCTCTAGATTTCCTTTTCTGTTTTAAAAAATATTAAATCCAGAAATCAGTGCATATTTCATTGTCTGCACAAACAGCAAGTCAATAACCCAAGGAAAGCTTGCTTTCCTTGGTTCCTTTTTCACCTGTTTAGCTAGTTTTAACTTAGTCTTTTTTGAGTTAAGGTAGGATGACCCAAAGGTACTCTTAAAGTGATTTTGGGAATATTTTATTCTAACATGATTTCTATTTTTTATCAGGTGTAACAGAAAATAAAAGAAGCTGCTGTTCAAAAGTGTTTCCTTGGTTCCTTTTTCACCTGTTTAGCTAGTTTTAACTTAGTCTTTTTTGAGTTAATGTAGGATGACCCAAAGGTACTCTTAAAGTGATTTTGGGAATATTTTATTCTAACATGATTTATTTTTTTTATCAGGTGTAACAGAAAATAAAATAAGTTGCTGTTCAAAAGTGGCCTCGGGAACCTTCAAATCCCCCCCAGGGGTCTCCCCTTTCACTAAAATTTAAAAATTTTGGAAAGTTGTAAGATATTGGTTTCATCCCATAAAAGGATCAATAGATTTCTGATATTTTAACCAATAATAATAAAATAAAATCTTTTTTGAGTAGGCTCTTTCGAGCCTGCTCCCCATCCCCCTAGGGGGGATCTGCGTCCATTTCACTTTTTGCATTTTTCCCTTTTTTCTGCTCTAGTTTAGTACTGACATGTAGGATTGTATAATTTGATATAATTTTTCATTATTCCATATTTTAATTTCAAAATTAATCGTACTACTTACCCCACGACTTCTCGATTGACCCGCGAGGGGAAAGAGATGCATGGTAGGACTAATTAGAAAACTGGTGTTGTGTATCTTTGTTTCAATTTTCATTAATTGTTTCATTATTCATAATAAAATCAACCCCTCCTTGATTCCCCTATTGAGTTCCACTTGGACCGAAATAGGTTCCTGGAGGGTTTTCTTTTTAATAAGAACACCTCTCCTAAAATTTACTAAAAATAACGAAGACTCCAGTGTGTATGCTCTGTACTTGGATGCGGTTCGTTCGATCAGTGAAGATGAATCAAAAGCACTTGAGTGACTAGATTAATTAGTCCTCACCTCCCAAATTGACAAACCCTCAGGCAAAAATCCAACGCCTCAAACGAACTGGAAGCGGTGGCAAAATACCCAAAGGAGTGGGAACAACTGGAAAGTGACCTTGAGGCACCGATCTCTGTCACACCCTGATGGATGTGTTATGAACAATAGTCTCCAAGACTTTGTTCCATCCCACAAACACCTTGTGGGTAGCCATGAAAGTTAACTTTTGGACATACTCCAAGTACCCCTCGGGTATATCTGGAGTCCCCTTTTCACCTAATTTAATTCATTCACATTCCACATTAATTTTAAATATACCAAGAGGCATTTGCAAAACATTCATTCAAGTGCATGCAAGCACATTATTTTCTTTGTTGACTCCGTTTAAGGCACTGGTGATTTATTTTATCATTTCTTTCAATTTTATATCTATATTGAGTGTCATTACTATGCTTATATGCTTTAAATCTTGCATCTTCTTATCTTCTGATTTCACTAGTTAACTTCAAAACTTCTAAACAACTTAATCATTATAACACCATTACACTAAGTAATTAGCCTTAGTAATTTAATAGGGTCTACCCCCCTTGGCTTCGTTAGGAGTTAGCCTAAACGGAGGAGTCAAGAACAAGGTGACAGCCTTGAATCAAGACTTTCCCCCAAGGACACACCGAGTGGCTTGAAGATTTCTCCCATGTAACCCAGGTGTGTGAAAGGAGGCAACAAAATCCTAAAAAGGTTTGATATGTTGGAATTTAAATCCATGGCCAGAACCATGGATTCAAATTTGAAGTTGTTGGTCGACTCTTTGTCAGAGTTAGTGGACATGACACTATACAGACAAATTATTGGTTTATTGATGTATCTAATGAATACCTGGACATATATATGCTTTGTTGTGAACACCTTGATTCAGTATCTAGTTGAGCCCAAACATGTTCACCTGGTATTTGCAAAGCATGTGATGAGGTACCTAAGAGGTATGGTAGACTATGGTATCATTTATACTTGAGATCGTGACTTCATACTGTACAATTATACAGATTCAGATTGGGAAGGAAGTGTCTCAGAAAGATAGAGCACTTCAGGTGGATGTTTCAGTCTAGGATCAACCATAATTTCATGGCTAAGAAGGAAGTAGTCTAATGCTACTCTTAGAAAACCAAAAGGATCACTGAAATATAGACAAGCACAACCACACAAAATAACACAAATATTTATCCTGTGAAACCCTCATGGGGAAGAAAACCCAAAAAAATTTCCTCTATATAAGATGTATAAAAAGTACAAGACAAGACCCTAGACAGGTATGCCTCCCTCCATCAGATATATATAAATATATATATCCTATGTGCTATACAAAAGTGAGTGTGTGTTCAAATGAGGAACACGTCTCCTCTATTTATACTCTTTTTTCCACTTAAATTTAAACCTAACAAGTCGGCCCCACTTAACTAACTAGGTCAACTTCACTTAGGAAGACTCAACACAATATTATATTATATTCATTAGATTAATATTGACTTGACTTACAATGGAGGCTTTACCTCATGACTCTATGATGATGAATTACAATAGTAACACCCCAACATAGGAATAATAACATATCCCTTGGGTTACATCAGTAAAATACATTTAGAATATGCTTTGAAGTTACAATATTCAACAATCCCCCTTAACGAGAAGTCTATTCTCCTGACAACATCATGATAGACTATAGGAGAATAGAGAGACAATATCTACAACATCATCGAGGTTATACATTTATACGTCATAGGAAGTTTTCACAATCAGTAACTGGAATAGTTACTCTTCAATGTATTCATCATCTGCATCACATGATCACTTGATCCTTTGCAGCAACTCTTCGACCTTTTGATCCTTCGTAACAACACTACGAGGTTCTGATCCTTTGCAGTAGTACTTCAATATTCTGATCCTTTTCAACAACACTCTAATCTTCTGATTCTTTGCAGTAGCACTTCGATATTCTTGATCCTTTACAACAACACTTTGATCTTCTCGATCCTTTGCAGCAGCACTTCGATCTTCTCGATACTTTGTAGCAACACTTTTTTCTTCTCAATCCTTTATAGAATCACTTCAATCTTATTGATCCTTTGCAGTAGCACTTTGATCTTCTAGATCCTTTGTAGAAACACTTCAATCTTCTCGATCCTTTGCAACAGCACTTTGATCTTCTCGATCCTTTGCAGCAACACTTTGATCTTCTCAATCCTTTGTGGCAACACTTTGATATTCTCGATCCCTTTCCACTGTACTTCAATCTACTTGGCCCTTTTTCCACCACGCTACCTGCAATACACATCATCTCTTTGTGGGATGATCAATCCCTATCATCTTAGGATGTGATTCCAAGGATGATGAAATCCTCCATCACCTTGATCCATGATATCGATCAAGTGAATTTTCTACAACTAAATGTAGATCTTGACTACACCTAGATGCAAGCCCTATCATCTATGAGGACTCATCATGGATCACCCATACCACTAAGGTTAGGACTGCTCCCAAGTGAGTGTTATACTATGGTATCTGCACTCATGTGTAGGCATACTCTTCCATGCAAGAGTATTGTATACAAAGCAGATCTCGACCGCATACAAAATGTTGGCCCTCATCATAGAAAATCCTTACCATTGAGGTTAGGACCACTCCCAAGTGAGTGTTATACTACGAAGTTCATGAGGACTCATCATAGAGAATCCATACCACTAAGGTTGGGACCACTCCCAAGCGATTGTTATTATATGGAATCTAGATATGAATGTAGGCATACTCTCCATACAAGAGTAATGTTTGCATATCAGATATTGACCGCATAAAAATGCTGACCTTTTTGTCTGTGAAGACTTATCATAAAGCATCCTTACCACTGAGGTTAGGACCACTCTTGAGCGAGTGTTATTATATAGTGTCCACAACTGAATGTGTGTACTGTCCATACAATAGTAACATCTACAAGGCCATCTTTAGCTAGTAAGGACCACTCTCATGCACAAAGTGTTATACCTTCCATCCTCAAGAGACGATACTATCATCCAAAAGTGAATGTGGGTACTCTCCATGCGATAGTAATATTTGCAGGTCCATCCTTAGCTAGTAAGGAGCACTCTCATGAACATATTTTTATACTTGCCATCCTCAAGAGAGTTTACTATCATCCACAAGTGAATGTCTCACCTTGTCAGCATCATTAAGCGCACTTGGCCTCTTTCATGCTAGAGCATCATTGTCATACCATCATTTATGTTAGTCTCATCATCACTCCCCATTTTCTGGGAGGATCCATATTATCAACCTACTCCCTGCTCCCCCTCTGTACGAGGATGGTTCATATCTTCAACCTTTTCTTCCTTTCCAAGGATAGTCCATATCTTCAACTTGTTCCTCCTTTATGAAGAGATTGCATATATTCTACATGTTTCTCCTTTCCGAGAAGGGTCCATATGTTCGACTTGTTTCTCCTTTCCGAAGAGAGTCTATATCTTTGACTTGTTCTTCCTTTCTGAAGAGAGTCCATATATTCGAACTGATTCTCCTTTTCGAGAAGGGTCCATATCTTCATTGTTTCTCCTTGCGAGGAAATATCTAATTTATCATCATTGTTCCTCCTTATGAGGAAAGTCTGTAGTATCATCATCATTTTTCCTCTTTGCGAGGAAATTATTTTTGAACTACACCAATCTTGTCACAAATATTGGTCAACATATCAACAACTTGCTCATCAGTACTCATATACTAGATTTTTATATCTCCCTTCAGTACCATATCCAACAAGATTATTTTTCATCTTTATGTAACTCTGGTTGTCACAAAGAATCGTTGTGGTATCCAACACCATGTCAAATAGTCTAACATCAGTTTCTAAAGCCATATCCCTTAACAACTAGTGGAGCAAGCTGTAATGTACTCTACTTCAGCTGTGCTGAGAGCAACACTGGACTGTTTCTTACTAAACCATGATATCACGGAGGATCCTAGACATTAACATCCACTCGAGGTGATTTTCCTATCTGTGGCACTTCATGCCTGTACCAGGGATTTCTCCCTTCCTACAGGGCAGGAATGGATACCTTCCATCTATAGGACAGAAGGGTAGGGTCCCTGGTGGTTGTGCAAGAAAAACGAAATAGAAATGAAATAGAACGGAAATGAAGAAACCGCTCTGCACACAAGGTTATGGGTTAAGCTGCAATACCCTGCATACAACTTGTTAGAAACATCCAAAGACCTGCAAGAAATCAATGGAGACCTGCAAGAACATGTTAGGCCATACACCTGCAAGAAAAAATATGTTAGAAAAACTAAAATAAACAACAAAAAATAGAAATTATACCTTCTATGGGTGGAAATTGGCCACCATGCCCTAGCTTGGAAAAGCACCTCTCTTGCGAATGGGGGAGCTATGGCTCAATGGGAGGATGGATGAGAGGGAGGGTGAATGGATTGAGAGGAAAATGGTCTCAAGGAACTCACTTAGGAAACATAACAGTATGCAAGGAAGGAATGATTTGAGAGTGGCCTGCACCCCTTTATTTATAGCTTTTTTAGGGTTCTAAGCCCTTGGTTAGGAATTTAGCCCCTTTTTTGGGATTTTAGACCCTTTCTCTCAATATTTAGCTCTTTTGGGGGTTTTAGGCTCCTTTGAGGGGTTTTAGCCCCTTTTTGGAGGCTTTAGCCCCTATGAGAACTATTTTGGCTCTTTTTAGGGGATTTTAAGCTCTTTTGCATATTTTTAAGCCTTTTGAGGGTGTGGGGTTCAACTGGGGTCAAATGAGGGTTTGGTATGAGTGTCCTTGGGTGGTGTAGGCCATGTAGAGCTGAGTGAGGTATTTTTTGGGTTAACAATTCCCAATTAGAATTCTTATAGTCATGATCTCTACCATAGTAAAGTCTTAAGTCTATCGTACCTTTCAGGTACCTTATCACATGCTTTGCAACTATCAGGTGAACACATCTAGGTTTAACTAGATACTGACTTAAGAGGTTCACAACAAAGCATATATCTGGACTTGTATTCGTCAGATATATCAATGGCTGAATAAACTGTCTATACTGATTCATATCCACTAACTCTGATGTGTCATCCGATAACAACTTCAGTTTGGTGTCAATGGGTGTGGCCATGCCTTTACAATCCAACATATCAAATATTATTTAAGATTCCCACAACATACTTTCCCTAGTTTAGAAAGATTCCTTCTAGGATATGCCACACTTCCAACCCTAGAAAATAATGTATCAATCCAAGATCTTTCATCTCGAATTCCTCAACTACATTCTTCTTGCAATCTATGATTTGTTTCTCATATCTTATCAGAAATAAATCATCCACATACAAAAATAGTATGACAGGTTCATCATCCATAACATTAAGGTAAAGGTTAGGATCAGCTTTACTTTTGTTAAATCCCAAGTTTGTCAATAATCTATCTATTCTTCCATATCAATCTCTGTTGGAGTAGGGTCCCATAGCTACAAAAGAAGCTGCTATTTTGGCGGATAGACAGTTTTGGCGGAGATATAAGAGGTAGAGCTACGACACTATAGCATGTTTCCAGCTATAGAGCAGAGCTAGAACCCATGACGTAGAAGGCAGAGAAGTCAAGGAAGGCGATGGTACATGAGCGGCTGAGAAGAGAGAGCTCACCCACTACATTGAAGGCAGCGGCAGAAGACATGAGGGCTCAGCTACCCTCATAAAGGAAAAGGAGCAACGAGGCTGAGGCATTGAAGATGAAGGATAGAAGGGAAGCAGCGCTGGTACCCATGGTCAGCGCTGGGAAGCATGGAAGACTACAGGAAGCTGTGGTGAAGGGAAGCGGTGCATAGTACCCATGATCAGTGCTGGGAAGCATGGAAGACCGCAGAGAGCTGTGGTGTGACGGATAGCAGCTACTTCAAAGTACAGATACACCAACTATCACTAGTTAGGGTTTGGGTTACTGTTGGGACAGGCCCATAATGTTGTAATGGCGAGACCTTCGGACCGCCTATAAAGGGAGATATTTTGTACTGTAAAAGGGTTGGTTAGTGGGTCAGTTGGTTGGTTCGTTCAGTTGTAGTTGTTTTGTAGATTATTAGACAGTTGTAGAAGCCAAGCTCTGGTTCTGTTATTAGCTGTAGCATCTTACTGTAACCAGGAGCTGGCTCATAGAGCATTCATGTAATGATCCGCAGGGATCGACAGAGAGGGAAGAGTATATTGTAAGAGGTGCAATATAGAGGTAGAAAAGAGATCTAAGAGAGAAGATCTTAAGCTGCATATGCGGTGTAGCAGAATTATGTTTACCTTCCCCTGAGCTATAATAGAAACACAGTTATGTGGATGAACTTCCATCCTGGAGGTGAACCACGTTAAAATCATGTGTTATGTGATTGCTTTCTGTGTTGTGTTTATTTGATGCATCTGTCAATTATTTTATGAGCCTGGTTTACAGTTTAATGTATGTATGCATTGTTCAGTTCACAGTAATATAAAAGGATAGACGTAAGTTGAAACCATTGATATGTTGTATGCGGGTTAAGTTATACTTTGCTTGAAACAGTCACTAGTCGCGGGGTTGAATAGCCTGGTACATTGAGTCTTTCAAGTCGACACGAACAACACTAAGTGCGTTGAGCCGCGGGGTTAGGGTATCGTAGGAAGGTGATACCACATCGGCAAAGGAGCTACGGTGCATGATACCGTAGGTTAAGGACTTAGTGTTGGGAGGAAGTTACATGTCGCCTGGTGCGCAGCGACGCGGTAAGGCTGGGGTCACCGCGAGTTGGTGGAATTTGTGCGACGTAGAAAGGGACCGCACAACAGGAAAAGAGAGATCCCACAGATAGAAGAGCTACAAGATAGGGGGATCGCGCGACACATGCAGAAGGGTCACGCGACGCGCGGAGATAGAGGCCTTACGGCTAGCAGAGCTACGAGTCCCATGTAGGATGCATCAGAACCTGGTCCAAGATGCTTGAGTCCTTGGCAAACCTATTAGATCACTTCGGGTGAGACTTCAGGTCGTTTCATGGTCTGTCACCGCAAGGGCCAATGAGCTAGGGGTGTTGTTGGTTAAATACAGTAAACCCGGGTCTGCCCATGATAGCCAACAAGTGGTTTCGTTGCCGTCTTTGAACAAATGGGAGCTGATGTTTTGGTGGCGTCCTACGAGAGACGAACTCAATGAGTGGGTTTGGTCTAACCAGAAAGAGTTTGCTGAATGAGAGAACAGGAGTCCTAAACTGAGTACAGAGGCCTGGTTACAGAAACATATCATTACAGACTTGCATGCGATATTTTTTACGACCTTTGGGAATGAGCTTTACGACTGGTTATCAAAGTTAACTAATACGAGCATATTCAAAAATAAAAGAGACATTGTCTAGACACTGGAGCTGATTCAGACCATGAGGAACCTGGATAATCCTATCACGAGGGCAGTAGACTTCTGGCTTGCGAGCATGCTATAAGTCTTTGTCACAAAGTTTGCAGTTGACCAGACAAAAAGCTTCAGCGAGGCTGAGTGCCATTTCTTCAAAGGATATCGTGGTAAGTACCTAAGATCTTTAAACTTGTCCATTAATATGCTATTACATGAAAAAGGAACAATGGATCTAGTTTCAGATGAATAAGTAGAAATAGTAATGTCACAAGAGTTTGAAAGTGATTTTGATGACATTGGATGAACACGTAGTGGAAAGAAGTATAAAGTAGATTTCAGCTCTCCAATATTTGAAGACAGTTCAGATAGTACTAGACAGCAGAGTCATAGTACCACAGAAGGAACAGAGTGGGGTATCCCTTACCACCCTTACACTCCACAGAAACAGACCGGGACTCAGAACAATCCCGTAGGAACTCCATCCAGTAGCTCACAGACAGTACCTACCACCGCTACATCACCTCCACCTACACCGCCAAGTGGTAGTAACACAGTAAATCAACACCCACCACATAGAAATAACATGGGGGATGACATGAAGCTACCTATATTTAAGGGAATAGGGGAAGAAGACCTAGAGCAGCATTGGTTTCTCTGTGAAGCCATGTGGACCATTAAAACAATCAACGATAATAACCTTAAACTTGTACAGTTGGTCACCACACTAAGAGATCGAGCCTTAACATGGTATATTAAGTATACCACAGTACCCAAGACACTTGCCCAGGTCAAGACCGCCATGATTAAAGAGTTTAAGAAACCTAAGTCTGAGTCACAGTGCATTACAGAACTCAAAGACATCAAGCAGTTACCTACAGAGTCGGTGTGGGACTTTGATAAAAAATTCAAATCCCTTATTGACCAAGTAAGTTTTGAGTTCACACCGGAGCAGCATAAGGAATGGTTTATTGCAGCACTGCTCCCTCACATTAGACTGTCGTTAATGCAGCAGAAACTCCAGATGCAGGATGACGCGTTGGAGATGGCGATGAAACTAGAGGCTTCACCTCTAGCTGAGAGCAGTACAGGCATGACAACTTTACAAAACCAGTTGGCTAATCTCACATTACAGTTGCATGAACTTAAGAAAGGGAAAGAGGTTGTGCAAGACATATGGTGCATAAAATGTAAAGCACAAGGCCATAGTAAAGATAATTGTCTGGTCTTTGTAGAATATATAGCGACAGGGGCTCGAAACCCCTTACCACAGACCCACGGGCCGTGGTGTGAGATATGCAAAACGCGAGGACATCTACCTCACCAGTTCCCTCTACTTCAGAAGTACGTGCAGACACCTAAAAACTTATACTGCGTCTTCTGCAAGTCGGTAGGCCATGATGAACACGATTGCAGAGCCTATGATCTCATGGTCAGAGCAAAGAAAGACTTGTACAAAGTCCAGTCAGAGACACAGGGTCCAGCAGTAGGACCACAGTAGGATCCGGCTTATGGAGGCCGTGGAGGAGGCTTTGCGCGCAGAGAAGGCTCCAGGAGAGGAGAGGGTTTTGGCCATGGCTGTGGACCAGTTACTTGTTACAACTGCGGAGTTGTAGGACACTATTCTAGGGACTGTCAAAACCCCACTACCACTTGTAACTACTGCAAATATTATGATCATACTATAGAGGAGTGCCCTACCTTGATAGCTAAGATCAGAGAACCTAAGCCAGCAGTGCACCAGAACATCCAATTTATTGCTGCTGAGAAGGAAGAGCCAGAATCAAGATTCAATATTGTGACTCGCAGTGGTGTTTCTACCAGTGGGACATCATAGGAAACGGAAAAGACCACACGTCAGGAGTGGGTGCGCAGAACTCCTAATAAAGCAACACCACTCGACCTGCAGAAGAACAAACAGACATTTCAGGAAGCTAAGGCTTTCTTTGATGACCCTACGCAATTAAGATCACAGGTACCGCCATCTAGGGGCATACTGCAGCAAGCACCTTGTGGCGATATCCTTGTACAGACATCGCAGGCTACCACATCAGGAAGATGCGATGAGGACGAGATGACAGGAAGTGTACATTCCTTCCTGCAAAGTTGTCTAAAACTTGTAAGAAATGAGCAAGCTATCACAAAACTTCAACGTATCATAGATCAGTGTCAGCCATCTTCTTCTGTGAGTAGTACACAGCGTGCTATTCATAATATTACGGGACATACAAGAACAGGAAGAGAGATGCGACTTACAGCACAAGTTGGAGAATTTGAAATGGACGAGGTGATCCTAGATCTAGGATCAGACGTGAATGTTCTGAATAAGCAGACATGGGAACAAATGGGTAGCCCTAAGTTAGTCAGATCGCCTATCCATTTGAGATTAGCTAATCAGCAGCGTGTATCACCTCTGGGTCGGTTACCTCACCAAATGGGCAGAGACCAAAGCAGTAAGAAATTGTGATGCTGCTACAGCCGCACAGTTCCTTTTTGAGAACATCATTAGTAGATTTGGCTGCCCTGTAATTTTGATGAGCGATCAAGGCACACATTTCTTAAACCGCACCATTGAGGCCTTGACAGAAGAATTCCAGATTTAGCACCATAAGAGCACTCCCTACCACCCACAGGATAATGGTATGGTGGAGGCCTTCAATAAGATTTTAGAAAACACTCTTGCTAAGATCTGCAACAGTCAAAGGAATGATTGGGACCTCAGAGTTAACACTGTATTATGGGCATATAGGACCACATGCAAGAAACTTACAGGACACACACCTTTCAGCTTGGTGTATGGACAGGAGGCTGTTATGCCTATGGAGTATATTCTTCCCAGTTTAAGAATCGCTCAGATCACCGAAATGACTGATACAGACACAGTGGAGGAAAGGCTAGCATAGCTGCTTTCCTTAGAGGAAGTCAGTTTCATCACCGGATTCCAATAGAAAGTGCAGAAGGCATGAGAAAATGCTTAGCATGACAGACATATTAAGAGTAAGACTTTCCAGACTGGAGAACTAGTACTCCTCTATGATAGTAAGTTCATTAAGTTTCCAGGGAAGTTCAAGACGCATTGGCTGGGGCCATATCAGATACAGCAAGTTACAGAGGGAGGTGCTGTTCAGCTCAGCCAGCTGAACGGGGAGCTTCTTCCCACATGGATTAGTGGTAGTAGGCTTAAGCTCTATAGAGATAGCCACCCCACCTCTCAGCCCTAGCTTAGCCAGTTTATGGGCGTGCAGATGTCCAATGTAGTTGAAAGGAGGCATCGCACCGGAAACTAGTCTACACCGGCAAGTATTATAAGTATCAGGAATCGCATAAGGTCGGTTCATTTTGTGCAAGTAAATAAATGGCTTGCGGGAAAGAAAAGAAAAAAAAACCATTTGTTTGTTTGTGCAGGTGATGCAGTGTTTCAGCCCAGCAATGCGATGTTTCCCCATGCCACGTATCCAGTTTTTGCAACCGACAGAGGGCCAGTCAAGTCTCCTTCTGACAGGCAGTTAATGAGGAAATGACCGGTGTACCTTACCATAGATTTGGTAGCAGCATAATTAAGTTTCCATATTTGGAAAATCTTCAACGAGATCGGCGCCTGTCCACACACGTTTTGGGGGAAACGTGATCAAATTTAAGCATTTATGGAGGATCGGATGACGGGTGAAGTCTTGTCCATGTAATTATTACGACCTACGGGTTCAGTCAAGATGACCGTTGTGTCTGGGATTTTTTCCTTCAGTATAAAAGCAGAAATTGTTCATTCGAGAGGGTTACATTTGCAGAAACCTAAGAGCTACAGAGTAACCTGTTAAGAGCCCCCTGTGCAGAGTTCACCCCGTTACAGAGTGCTGTGATTCCCAGAGTCCGAAGCCATTGCATGCCTAGGAGATTTATCTAAGTTGGTTCTGCCCGAGGATGAACCTTTAGAAGCCATGCCGAGACGCTTCGACCCTGGTGGCCGTAGGTCCGCTATGATGACGCCGCCCAGGGTTGTGAAATTAGGTACATCACAGGTCAGACAGCCACCAAGGATGAAGAGTCAAGTGCTGAAAGTAGAATTTATCACCAAATTATTTGCTAAGAAGAAGAATAATGTAGAAATTTAGGCCATCAATATATTAATTTTACCCACAACAATTATCAATTGATCATGCAAAATTGCTAACGATGGAGACTAAATATGGAGCTATAACACAAAATTATATTAACTGAGTGTACAATAGCCAACCCTATAATAACATAGGTTTTTGAATATATAGAATACATCAAGAGATCAAATGCATAAGGAGGCATCCAAAACTAGCATAAAGCAGGCTTACCCAAAATAGGCAAATCCCCCATAGGTGTAAAAAGATGATCCCAAATATGTCATGAGGCTCACGAATTGGCAAGGGCGCATGGGCAAGCTAATGAGTGGTGGAATGGCATCTCATACATTCTTTTGCATGGAGGAAAGAGTGGAGGATGAAAGGGGCCAAAAACAAGTTCACCTCACCTAGTCTTGCTTTCCTATGTGCCTTAAAACACTGAAAAAGAAGGAAATAAAGCAGAAAAAGCAGAAGGGCGCCTAGGAGGCCAGGAATAAAGCAGATTTGATTCCTAAGGCTTTCCCAAGTGCTACATGAGTCAAATATGGCAAGTTTGACCTCTATGGATAGGCAATTAGCAACTTGAACATGGTGGGACTCATGAACTAGGCAAATAAGACAAAAATAAATGAATTAATGTCTAAGTGGGTAATACTATGGGTTTGATTATTCTAACACCCCCCCTTAATCCTGACTTTATGAGTAATAAATCAAAAATATAGGGCCTAGCAACAAGGCTTATTCACCCTTTTACATACTGCAAGTCCATATGAAGCAAGGAAAGAGGCAAAACCAACTTGGGAAAATCCTCCCTTAAACATGGACTGTAAAAAAAATTGTAGAATCTTGTCTCCACTCATGCCTTTACAGCATGATCAGCAATCCCCAGCAGTGATTTGAGATTGCTGAAGGTCTTCTCACAAAATTCTTTGGTGAAGATATCAGCTACTTTTTCTGAAGATGAACAGAAGAGTAGGTGAATGGTGCCATCATGCACAAGCTCTCTGATGTAGTGCATGTGAATCTCAATGTGTCTGGTTCTCTGCTTCTGAACTGGATCCTTGCAGATTTGAATGGTACTCTGGTTATCACAGTAGATGGTAGTTGAGTACTCAGGTTCGAAACCACATTCTCCAAGTAAACCTTGCAACCATAAACACTGAGTTGCTGCATTGACAACTCCTCTGTACTCAGCTTCTATAGATGAGAGTGCAATGGCACTCTGTTTCTTGCTTGAACAGCTGATTGGCCCTTTTGCAAGCATGAACACATACCCTGAAGTGGACTTTCTATCTGTGCTATCACCTGCCCAATCACTGTCAGTAAATCCAATCAAATCAAGATCAGA
>LPNX010175453.1:535939-581133 GCA_001517045.1 Pseudotsuga menziesii
CTACTTCTTGTCTCTTCTTTGCTCAGGTGGCTTTTTAGCTTTATTTTTTCTTTTTGAATCCACCCTTGAATCTCCAGCAATCAAAGCTTTATCTTTGGATGGTTTGATGGTGCCCATCATCACCGGCTTGTCATGTTCTTGTGTGAGAGATTCCATGAAATATGCAAGGCTAGGCATCTTCTAGGTTCGAGCAATGAGTTTTGTGGCATAGAAGGTTGAAACAAATATTGAGTAGTCAGGTCCTAGCTTTGAGAGGATGGCCAATACGAGCTGATCATCTTTCTTTTCGATACCACACTGCTTCAGCTGCAAAACTAGTGCTTTGAACTTGGAGAAATATAGCTGCAGGGATTCAAAGCTACTGGGACTCAGAGAAATCAGCTCATTTTTGATCTGATGTCCCCTCATCTCATCTATCTTTCCAAAAATATCAGAAATCTTCTCCCATACTTGATCCGGTGAAGTTAATCCATCGAGATGGAAAAGGAGGTCTCGGGAAATACTGAGACATAGGAGGCCATAGGCCTCATCTCTCCGATTGTGCCATTTGATCTTCTCTGTAGCTGCATTGGGCTCTGCTTCTGTTGCCATAGTCACCCTGTAGAGGCCTTTCGCTCTCAACAAGATATCCATCTCTACTTTCCATTCAAAATAGTTGAAGGGAGTCAAGATAGTTTTTGTGAATCCATAGCTTTAGAAAATTTGTCCCGGCTGTCAGTAGAAGGCTCCCAGTCTTGATGTCGAACCTGCAAAAAAATTTTTGAAGGAGAGTAACAACCTACAATGGCTCTGATACCATGTAGAAATTCAGGCCAGCAATAGATTAATTTTACCCATAACAACTATCAATTGATCATGCAAAATTGCTAACAATGGAGACTGAATATGGAGCTGTAACACAAAATTATATTAACTGAGTGTACAATAGAAAACCCTGTAATAACATAGGTTTCTGAATATATAGAATACATCAAGATATTGAATGCATAAGGAGGCATCCAAAACTAGCATAAAGCAGGCTTACCCAAAATAGGCAAATCCCCCATAGGTGTAAAAAGTTGATCCCAAATATGTCATGAGGCTCACAAATTGGCAAGGGTGCATGGGAAAGCTAATGAGTGGTGGAATGGCAGCTCATACATGATTTTTCATGGAGGAAAGAGTGGAGGATGAAAGGGGCAAAAAACAAGTTCACCTCACCTAGTCTTTCTTTCCTATGTGCCTTAAAACACTGAAAAAGCGGGCAATAAAGCAGAAAAAGCAGAAGGGCGCCTAGGAGGCCAGGAATAAAGCAGATTTGATTCCTAAGGCTTTCCCAAGTGCTACATGAGTCAAAGATGGCAATTTTGACCTCTATGGATAGGCAATTAGCAACTTGAACATGGTGGGACTCATGAACTAGGCAAATAAGACAAAAATAAATGAATTAATGTCTAAGTGGGTAATACTATGGGTTTGATTATTCTAACAAAGAACGCCGAGTCGATCACTGAAGATAAGAAAGCAGAGCAGAAGAATGATGAGAAGAAATATCCCACCAGGAAGAATGTAAAAATGAGAAAAAGAAAGCAACGGGAGAAGGAAGATGACCTATCTCATCAGCTAAGAGCAGAACAAGAGGTTCCAGAGCTCAAGAATGAAAATATGTGGAACCAGAGTCATGTGCATACCTGGAGTGAGTTGTTGAGAAGAAAAGTGAAAGGGAAAACAAACCGAGCAAGCAAAACTTCAAGATGCAGACAAAGGATTGTTCTTGGAATGGAATTCATGGTTTGTATCTCTTTCATATAGAGGGCTCCAGACTGAATGAAATGTTTGAGAAGGCTGGAAGATACAGATTTTCCTTGTGATAAAAGTTCTAACCCAAATAAAGAGGAAAGGATATCTGTGGAAGACTTTTCAAACATCAGAAGGTTCTTAAAAACTTTCAGGAGCGACGAGAGCGAGACCATGAATAAGGGCAGGAAAGATAAGAGAAACCAATGAACCAAGTTATAGAAACTATAGAGAGCGTGTTGAAGTGATGCAGAAAGAAGTCACAGGACTTCATGACAGGTTGCAACGGACTTCGCAGGAAGCCAAGGAGAAGCTACAGCAGGAGAAGCCCGCTGGTAGTGGCTCGAGGGCGAGCCATAAGTAAGTGTTAGGGGACTGTTGGAGTAGGGTCCCGCAGCTATAGAAGAAGCTGCTATTTTGGTGGAGATATAAGAGGTAGAGCTACAACACTATAGCATGTTTCCAGCTATAGAGCAGAGCTGGAACCCATGACATAGAAGGAAGAGAAGTCAAGGAAGGCGATGGTACGTGAGCAACTGAGAAGAGAGAGCTCACCCACTGCATTGAAGGCAACGGCGGAAGACATGAAGGCTCAGCTACCCTCATAAAGGAAAAGGAGCAATGAGGCCGAGGCATTGAAGATGAAGGAAAGAAGGGAAGCAGCGCTGGTACCCATGGTCAGCGTTGGGAAGCATGGAAGACTAGAGGAAGCTGTGGTGAAGGGAAGCGGTGCATAGTACCCATGATCAGCGTCGGGAAGCATGAAAGACTGCAGAGAGATGTGGTGTGACAAATAGCGGCTACTTCAAATTACAGATACGCCGACTGTCACTAGTTAGGGTTTGGGTTACTGTTGGGATAGGCCCACAGTGTTGTAATGGAGAGACCTTCAGACCGCCTATAAAGGGATATATTTTGTACTGTAAAAGGGTTGGTTAGTGGGTCAGTTGGTTGGTTCGTTCAGTTGTAGTTGTTTTGTAGATTATTAGATAGTTGTAGAAGCCAAGCTCTGGTTCTGTTATTAGCTGTAGCATCTTACTGTAACCAAGAGCTGGCTCATAGAGCATTCATGTAACGATCCACAGGAATCGACAGAGAGGGAAGAGTATATTGTAAGAGGTGCAATATAGAGGTAGAAAAGAGATCTAAGAGAGAAGATCTTAAGCTGCATATGTGGTGTAGCAGAAATGTGTTTACCTTCCCCTGAGCTATAATAGAAACACAGTTCTGTGGACATAACTTCCATCCTGGAGGTGAACCACGTTAAAATCATGTGTTATGTGATTGCTTTTTGTGTTGTGTTTATTTGATGCATCTGTCAGTTATTTTATGAGCCTCGTTTACAGTTTAATGTATGTATGCATTGTTCAGTTCACAGTAATATAAAAGGATAGACGTAAGTTGAAACCATTGATATGTTGTATGCAGGTTCAGTTATACTTTGCTTGAAACAGTCACTAGTCGCGAGGTTGAACAGCCTGTTACGTTGATTCTTGCAAGTCGACACGAACAACACTAATTGCGCTGAGCCACGGGGTTAGGGTATCACAGGAAGGTGATACCGCACTGACAGAGGAGCTTCGGTGCGTGATACCGTAGGTTAAGGACTTAGTGTTGGGAGGAAGTTATGTGTCGCCTGGTGCGCAACGACGCGGTAAGGCTGGGGTCACCGCGAGTTGGTGGAAGTTGTGCGACGTAGAAAGGGACCGTGCAACAGGAAAAAAGAGAT
Source organism: Pseudotsuga menziesii (assembly GCA_001517045.1). Classification (NCBI taxonomy): domain Eukaryota; kingdom Viridiplantae; phylum Streptophyta; class Pinopsida; order Pinales; family Pinaceae; genus Pseudotsuga; species Pseudotsuga menziesii. The sequence continues at coordinate 539,445 of LPNX010175453.1, forward strand.
CTCGCGGATAGAAGAGCTGTGGGACGGGGGGATCGCGTGACGCATGCAGAAGGGTCACGTGACGTGCGGAGATAGAGGCCTTGCGGCTAGCAGAGCTGCGAGTCCCACGTAGGATGCATCAAAACCTGGTCCAAGACACTTGAGTCCTTGGCCAAACCATTATATCACTTCGGGTGAGACTTCAGGCCGTTTCACGGTCTGTCGCCGAAAGGGCCAGTGAGCTAGGGGTGTTGTTGGTTAAATACAGTAAACCCGGGTCTGCCCATGATAGCCAACAATCTCTAGGAGCTTGCTTCAGTCCATACATATCCTTTTTCAACTTAAATACATGAGTCACTATGTCTTTGAATTCAAATATTTGTGGTTGTTCGATGTAAACCTTTTCCTCTTCATACCATTCAGGATGGATGTTTTTACATCCATCTGGTGTAGATACCACTTCATCATGGAAGCAAGTCCCATGATGGTTCTGATGGAAGTGTACCTTGCTACTGGAGAAAATGTATCTTCATAATCAATCCCCTCTTTCTGAGAGAATCCTCTAGCCACAAACTTTGACTTACTTCCATTATCAGCATGTTTTATCTTGCAAATCCACTTGTAAGATACCACACTCTTGCTTTCTAGTTTGGGTACTATATCCCAAACATGACTGGTATTCTTCCATCATTGCTTCTACCATGAGTTCATCCTATCATGTCATCGACATATCCCAGTCTTTCGCATTCAACCTTGAAGGTTGGAACCCACTTTACTCTTGGTAAAGTCTTAGTCCATTAGGAAGTTTCCCATTGTGTATTACCATGTCTAACTCGGAGATCTTCTACAGTCACCCCCCTGAAGCGTAGAATCATCCTCCCTCTACATTATGTACTGTAGTAATAGGTAGCATCCTATGCTATTGATCTTCTATGTATCCATCTCAGGTTACTAGATTCCAATATCCCTTCATCTTGAGCTTTGTCAAAAATTTCATCTTGCACCCATCTGTGAGCTTGTTATCTTCTATAGGCTTCCATCTTCAACCTTGGAGCAAATGTTAATATATTCATCACTCTAGGTGATATTTCAAGCTCCTCGATGTGTTGATCTATGGGTGCTTTTTGAGCTCGTAAAAATCCTATTATGTATAGGTGGTTCTGTTACCACCTAAGTTGTACTTAGTGGTTTTTTATCAAGTGAGCCTGGTGAACCAGACAAGGATAACTTGTTTGGACTCCAGAAGAACTTTGGAAATACTTATGGGAAGTGCTTGTTGTACTATATCACATGTTCATACCCCATGGGGGAATTGTAATAAATGTCTAGAATGATAGTGTCTATAAAAGACTCAGTCTCTTAGACTTTATTTGTCAATCCGATCAGCCGAGGGTGTTTTTTCCCTTGGCTATTATTGGTTGTTAAATAAACGACTAATAATTTCTGAGTTTTTCACTCCATACCTCCAAAGTTGGGGTGGTCGGCTTGGCATTTAGGCATATTGAGGTTATTAGAGTCTATGTGTCAATGTATAACCATGCTAGACATCATGGTCGAGTCATATGAACATGTCTAAGTCCCCCTAGGTTTTTTCAATTTTTCATTTTTTTAGTTTTTTCAGTGTTTTTATTAAAAATTTAATTTTTCCAAAACTTAGGCTATTTTTTAATAGTTTAATTGGAAAAATTGATTTTGTAATAAAAGATGGACAAATAATCAGTTTCAGTCATGTAGGTGCTCATTTTCAAGCTAAGAGCACCATGTAAACCCATGGACCCACTATTTCCTAGTTTTGAGTGATTTTCCATCACTCAGGTCAGAAAGCCCCAAAAATCAATTATTGATTATTTTAATTAATAAATTGATGAATAATGGAGCAAATCCAAAATCATAAATCAGTGGATTCGCAACCGATTTGATTGAAATCAGTCAGATCTAAAGCAGATTGACTGGATCTCACAAATCCTTGACTGAAGGAGGTGATCAAATCAAAGCCAGAGTTGATCTTCAGCTGTCTTCATGGGGAATTGTGCCCTCTCTCTCTCCTCCACATGTGTGGACTCTCCTAGATGATCTGTGGACTGATGTGTCGATTTATGGGTTGATGTATCAGCTATATCAAGCCCCCAGTTGACAAGTAGGCTTAGTTCAGCTTCAGATCTGCATTGATTGACTCTCCATCAGCTGATTTGATCTGATTCCTTGGGAATTGCGCCCCCCTAGGCTGGATCTCCTAGTTTTTGTATATATCCAAGCGCAGCAGCCTCTTCCAAGCTAGTTAGAACTAGGATTGAGGTGCTGCTGCTATTGTACTGTTGTTATTGTTCATTTGAAATAAAGAGAAGCTTTGGAGGCAAGACGGTGTTGTGCCATTGTATGTGTGGATGATCATTGCCATTTTTTTACTGAGGTAACCTGTATCTGTGTTCAAAATTTGCTAATTGCTTGTGGATTTGTTGCTAAGATTGATAATAAGTTTATTATGATCTTGGTAGGAAAGGTGCTTTTCAATAAGTTTATTGGCCATCGCTTTCCTTTGATGCATGTTTAGAGATCTAGATTTAGCATGTTCTATAGGCTTATATGCATGTTATTCTGAATCTCTGTGTATGTACTAATCGGATCTCACAAGTTTTTTCGGCAAGTTTTTTTTTATTTCAGCTGAGCTGTAAGTTCCTAGATTGGAGAGGATGCCAATATATTTTGTTTCTTCACTCTCTCCAAAACCTTCCAAAGGCATATTCCCTCGACATTCCACCTGAAAGCTCCACTATGGATCTTCAAGGCTACCAACATTTCTCTCCTCCTCTTCCTCCCTCAAAATCAACTCTTTTACCTGGTTACTTTGTTCATAGCTTTTATTTTGTTTAGATATATCATCTTAAAAGTAAATTTAACATATATCTATCTTCTCAAATCCCATAGTCTAGATCTTTCTCTTAAAAGGTTTCATAAGCATTCTAGATCTAGCTTTAGGGAAATCGTCCTTTTTGCATGGAGTTTTAAAGAAAATTTGTAGCTTCCATGCATTAGATTTATGTTTGCTGTTATAAAATATAAATATAGAAATTAGTGCACATCATATTGGCTTCCTAAAAGGCAATCCAAGATCCCAAGGAAATCTTGCTTTCCTTGGTTCCTTTTTTACCTTTTTTAACTAGTTTTTACTTAGCATTTTTTGGTTAAAAGTAAGCTGACCCAAAGGTAATTTCAGAGTGATTTTGGGCATCTTTTATTCTATTAATCTTGCTGGTTTTTATCAGGCATAACATAAAAAAGGAGGATCTTCTGCTTGAAAGTGACTTTTGGGCTTCTAAATCCCCCCAGGGGTCTCCCTTTTTTAATGGAATCTTTAATTTTCACACTTTGTAAGATCTTGATTTCATTCTATATAAGAATCAAGAGGCATCATATCAGTTTTCTGATATTGTAACCTCTGGTAATAAAAATATTTTTTGAATAGGCTCTTTCGAGCCCATTCCCATCTCCCCTGGGGGGATTTGCGTCGATGTCAATTTTTTTACTTTTTGTTCATATATTTTCAAACTAGAATAGCTCTAATATGAAAGGTAGTATACTTTGATTCATTATCAATTTCATATTCCATATTTGAAATTTCAAAGTAATCTTAATGCTTACCCCATGACTTCCCGATTGACCCGAAAGGGGAAAGAGATGCGTGGTAGGACTAATTAGAAAACCGAAATTGTGTATCTGTGTTTTCCTTTTCATCATTTGTTTCTTTAGATTTTATAAAATTAAACCCTCCTTGATTCCCTGATTGAGATCCACTTGGATCAAAAGAGGTTCCTGGAGGTTTTTCTTTTTAACAAGAACACCCATCTTAAAAATTTACTAAAATTGACAAGACTCTGGTGTGTATGCTCTGCACTTGGCTACAATTAGTCCAATCATTCAAGCTGTATCAAAATCATTTGAGTGACTAGTATAATTAGGATTCACTTTCCCAAATTGACAAACCATCAGGTGAAAATCCAACACCTAGATCAAACCATTACGGTGGCAAAATACCCAAAGGAAGCGGGAACTTCTAAAAAGTGACCTCGGGGCACCAATCTCTGTCACACCCTGATGGGTTTGTTATGAACAATATCCCCAGAGACTTCATTCAGCCCACGTATTCCTTGAGGGTAGCCATGAAGGTTTAATTTTGGACATACTCTAAGTACTCTCGGGTATATCTAGATTCCACCCCTTCGCCTAATTTTAATCAACTCATATTTTCACATTAACTTAAAACGTACCAAGAGGCAATTGCAAAACATTCACTCCAAGCACATACAAGTATATTTATTTCTCTTTGACTCCATTTTTAAGGCACTGGTTATTTTCTTGCTATATATTTATATTGTGTATCAGCATTGTGCTTTCATGTGCTCGTTTTTGTATCTTGTCATCTATGGTTGTTTATGGTTAATTTTCAAACTCCTAAGTAACTCATTCAGTTCAACATCACCTCACTAAGTAATTTATCCTTAGTAACTTAATAGGGTCTACCCCCCTTGGCTTCGTTAGGAGTTGAGCCTAAACGGAGGAGTCAAGAACAAGGTGACAGCCTTGACTCGAGCCTTAACACCAAGGACACACCAAGTGGCTTGAATATTTCTGCCATGTGACCCAGGTGTGTGAAAGGCAGCGACATTTTTTGGTGCTGTTGCTGGGGATAAGTATTTTTATTCCCGAGTATGACTTAGCTTAACTTTTTTCTAAACAACTAAAAAGATAAAAACTTTTGATTGATCTATTCTTTAAAAAACATAAAAATTAAAACTCGATCCATCTGGCGACTCCACTGTCTAACATCCCTTCAAGCATTTCTACTCGAAGAAACCACTGACAATTATTCAATCCTCTCCCTGATCCCGAAAAGTTCTTTAGGGAAAGATTAAATAGGCAGAATTCTCATAGAAACCTTGAAAATTTAGGAGACCAATCCCTCTTAGATATCCATCACATATTTGTAGAGAGTCATACCTTCCAATCTCAAGAAATGACAGAATTTTACAAACCCCTTGACTTTTCTCAGATAGGTGGTAGTCCTCATGACATTCTGAATGATGCTATCAAGAAGCTCCCCATATTAGAGGGAAATAATGCCATCACTGCCAAGTCTCACATCTGAAATTTTGATAAGCACCTGGTCAGTTACTGCAATAATGCTGCCTCTAACCATAAAGATGTCAAAATGAAGCTCTTTACTTTATATTTAGAGGATGATGCTACAGAATGGTACGTCGACCTTTGTTATTATTCATATAAAACTCTTAATGAATTCCTAGAGGGTCTTAAGAAGAAATGGGGGGAAAAGAAAGAACCAAGCCATCTACTTGCTACCCTTCATAATATAAATAATATGGAGAATGAAACCATTGATGAATTTAATACTAAGTTCAGGCGTGTGGTTGTGGACCTCCCTAGAGAAATCAAGCCAAGGGATGCCTCCATCCTCATATCTTACATCGAAGCTTTCACTAGTGATTTGAGGTACCAATTAAGGGACAAAGAGCCGACCGATCTAAAAACTGCTCAGGATTTGGCCAAGAAAATAGAAAAGAATATGCAGTCTTCAGGCAAATCCAACATTCCAGGTTACACTAGGGGTAACACTTCATACAACAAAGAGAAGGGAAAATCCATTGAATTAGAGGAAAAGGAAACCTCTAAAGACCCCATGGAAAAGGTAACTAACATGATAGAAAAATTGGTTACTAGTCAAAACCAAATCAAGGCAAATCAATCTGTACAATTGAGTAATATTCAGAACAAAATAATCACAATGGAAAGAAATAATGGACCTAGGAACTTTCAGCCTAAACATAATCAAGTGTATCATAAGAAAGCTCCTCAACAAGAACCTAGGATTCCAAACCCGTTAGACTCAACTAACCTGGTAGAAGAATTCATTCCATGGTGTAGACCTTGTGATCAATTCCACCAAGAAAGCACTTGCTATATAGCAAACTGAGTTCAAGAACATGGAATGGCTGAGGTCAGTAATCAAGAAACAACATCAGGCGAGTCTGATCATGTGTACATGGTAGGCCGAACCTATACTCTATCAAACCAGCATTGGCAGTAGGCCACAGATTATGGTTATGAGAAGGATCTCCTCTCCAACTTTTATGGTGTAATGCCTTCTTCGGAATCAATTAAGGAATGAAGGAGGCTAGATTCAAGGGAGAAGTATATCAAAGAAGAGAGAAGCCATCATCATCTAAATAGTACAAGCCAAGGTAACTGCTCCTCCCCTCCCAGATCCTCCTATTGTCCCTGAATCAAATATTGATATGGGAGAATGGATAAGTAGTGCTAAGATTCATGTTTATGCAACTGATGTCCTTAAAATTCCTGGTCAAAAAGAAATTTGTTGAAAGCCTTAGAGGATAGTCAAAGTAAATCTCATAATATTGTCAAAGAGGATCCTCTTCCTAATAACAATGCTATATTTGAAGCTGAACATATTGAACCTATAGATATGCCTATAGTCCTCAACAGTGTTGATCCAAGAAGAGAAGATCACCAGCCTTGTTATGTCTCCCTCTTAGTTGATAACCTTCTCCTTCATAACTGCATGTTAGATTCAGGTGCTTCATCAAATGTCATGACAAGAAAAGTAATGGAACAACTAAATCTAAGGGTCACCCGACCCTACCACAATGTTTGTGCCATGGATGCAAGAGAAGTTGAAGTGGTAGGGATAATCTTAAATTTACAGGTTAAGTTGTCCAAGTATCCTGATATCAACATGTCAATGGATGTAGTGGTGATAGATGTTCCAGATAATTGGGGTATGTTGCTATCCAGAAAATGGGCCGCAACTCTTGGTGGGCACATTCAAATGGATTGGACATATGCTACTATACCTGCATCAGAGAACACTAGGGTGATTCTCCATAGAGAAAAGTTGAGGAAACGACATGTAGAAAACCCTAAGAAGCCCGAAAATGAATTTGTTCATTTCATTGATAACTTTGGAAACTATGCTATTTTGTCAAATTTCATGGCCCCTATTAAGGAAAACATTAAAAATGAAAATATCGATGAAGTTTGGCAAATGTACTTTGATGGGGATTATTCCAAAACCCGAAAAGGTGCGGGCATCGTGATCATCTCTCCTTTAGATAAAATCTACAACTTTGCATTTAGGTTAGAGTTTGAAGCATCAAACAATGTAGCCGAGTATGAGGCATTGCTCCTAGGGTTAGAAACTGCTAAAGATATGGGGATAAAGATGTTGAACATAAAGGGTGATTCAGATCTAGTTGTCCTCCAGATTAAGAATTAGTATCAATGCAAAAATGACAGACTAAGAAAGTATAGAAATGCCACATGGGACACTATGGAATGGTTCAATGCACTTAACATTCAAAAGGTCCATAGGGAAATGAATGGGTTAGCAGATAAATTGGCAGTAGCAGCATCCACCCTCCAGCCATTGGATGAAAATATTAATGGGAATGGAAATATAGAAATCAATTTCAGACCTTCAATTCTAGATAATGTAGACCACTGGCAGGTGTTCAAAGATGATGATCAACTCTCAAGATTCATCCATAATCTACAAGAGTTTGAAGGTTGCAAGATTAGTTATTAGCAGGAGGGTAAAGAGTATCAGGAGTGCGAGGATAATGAAAGGAATCACATCTCGAGTAGCCTTATAGCTTTCGAGAATCTTTTCGATCGACAGGATCATCATAAAAAAAAAAAAAAATTGGGAACTATATGGAAATAAACATAGGAACTGACAAAGACCCCAAGTTAATAAAAATCAGAAAAGGTACTTCAGAAAAGGAAAGGAACAATTTGGTCAACTTAATCAAAGAGTATAGAGATGTGTTGGCCTTTAGTTATGATGAGCTTAAAGCCTATCGGTAGGATGTGTTTCAACAAACTATTCCCCTCACAGGAGAAGCTAAGGAGGTCAAACCTTTCCGACAAAAACATAGGTGAATAAATCCTAAGTTGGCCCCCATTGTGCAGAAGGAACTTTAGAATATTTTAACAGCAGGGATCATAGCACCTACAAGACATTCATCTTGGTGCTCCAACTTAGTTGTTGTTAGAAAGAAGAATGGGTCAATTAGAATATGTATAGATTTTAGAAATCTGAATACATCATGCCTCAAAGATAATTACCCATTACTCGACATGGAAACTTTGCTTCAAAGAGTAACAGGATCAGGAATGATTTCCATGTTGGATGGATTTTCCGGTTATAACCAGGTGTTGGTAAATAAAGAGGATCAACATAAGACTACATTCACCACACCTTGGGGTACCTATAAATTTCTAAGAATGCCTTTTGGCTTATTGAATGCTGGTGCCACCTTCCAAAGAACCATGGATTTTTCCTTCAAAGAACTTACAGGAAAAATAATCAAAATATATCAAGATGACTTAACTATTTTTTCAAAAGAAATATCTGACCACATAAGTCATCTTAGGCAGGTTTTTATAAGATGTCAGAAATATGGTATTTCCTTAAATCCCGCCAAGTCAATCTTTGGAGTTGATGAAGGAAAGTTGTTGGGGCACACCATTTCTAAGGATGGTGTCAAGGTTGATCCTGGGAGAGTTGAAGCCATTAAGAAAGTCCCATTGCCTCAGAATCTAAAGGCTCTCTAGTCTTTTAATGGTCAGATCAATTTCATAAGAATATTCATCCCAAGTTTAGTAGAACTAATGAAACCCCTACAAAAGTTATTAAAGAAAGATGCTAAGTTTGAGTGGACGGATGAAGGAAGAATTGCATTCAAGTATATCAAAGATGCCATATCCATGTCCCCAGTCTTGATTAGTCCAGATTATTCCAAAGAATTCCAGATATTTTCCTTTTCCTCAGAAGACACCATTGCTGGTGTTTTGCTTCAAAAGAATAAGGAGGGACAAGAGCAACCTATAGCCCTTATGAGTAGAGCCTTGCAAAATTCAGAGTTGAAGTATACCACGATGGAGAAACAGGCCTATGCTCTTGTCAAGTCCCTTAAACATTTCAGAACTTATATAGGTTACTCCAAAATCATTGGATATGTACCCCATCCAGTTGTCAAGGTTATCATGTCTCAACAGGATTGTCTAGGAATCAAGGGTAAGTGGGTTTCAAAGATTCAAGAATATGACTTGGAGATAAAACCTACTAAGTTAATTAAGGGACAAGGTCTTTCAAAGATGTTTACCCAAGGAAATGAAAAGGCCTTAGGAATAATATACCAGAATAGTGATTCAGAAAAAAGTGTATCAGACGAGCTTCAGAGATTAGAGCAACACCCTTGGTACACCGAAATCATATTTTTCCTCCGCAACCTTACATGCCCCGATCACTTACTTGTCCATAAAAGAAGATCATTAAGGTTAAAGGAAACTAAGTATTGTTTGACAAAAGATGGTTTGGGTTGGAGAAACCCCAATGGTTTAATACTTAGATGTGTCGATGAACCTGAGTCCAAGAAACTCATGGTTGAGTTCCATTCAGGCTTTTGTGGTGGACATTTTGTAGCAAAAACAACCGCCCACAAAATCTTTAGAGCAGGATACTATTGGCCAACCCTATTTTTAGATGTGCACAAGGCTATTAGAGTTTGCCCCCAGTGTCAGTTATTCACCAAAAAACAACAAATGAAAGCCTTGCCTTTAAATCCAATAGTAGTCCAAGCCCCTTTCCAGCAGTGGGGGCTTGATTTCATCGGTAAGTTCAAAGATAACTCGAGCAATGGTTATTCTTGGATTCTTACCGCCATTGATTATTTTACCAAGTGGGTAGAGCGATACCCACCAAGAAGGAAACCGATGCTATAGTCATGGATTTCTTAGAAGATAATATTATCACAAGATTTGGTGTGCCAGCTAGAATCATCACGGATAATGGCCCGTGCTTTGTTTCCTCCGAGATGTCATCTTTTTGTTTCAAGTACAACATTATCCTATCCCACTCATCCAATTACTATCCCCAAGGAAATGGTGTAGCTGAATCAAGTAACAAGAACTTAATGACCATAATAAAAAAAATTGTGGGTGACAATAAGGCTTGGGATAGCAAGATCAAATTATCATTATGGGCTGACAGAATCACCAAGAAAAGTTCAACTGGGAGGAGCCCTTTCGACTCACTAGTCTATCGCCTTGATGTCACCTTACCAGTCCATCTAAAGCTTCCAGTTTATCAGTTTCTCCAAAACTTCAGCTCAGATTAAGAGGCCATTCAGAGTAGAATAAACTATTTAATCAAGCTAGATGAGAGTACAAGAAATTCTCTTGGCCAAAGTATCAAAAATTCAAACAAGGTCAAGAGAACCTTTGATAAGTCTACCCAGCCAGGGTCCTTCCAAGTAGGTGACACAGTTTTACGTTGGAACAAATGACGGGAGAAACCTGGGAAACATGGAAAGCTAGACAACTTATGGTTGGGACCGTACATCATCGATGAAATAGCAGGAACAAACTCTTTCTATCTAAATGACCTAGAAGGAGAAAGGTTGAGCCTGCCAGTGAATGGTTTCCTCCTCAAGTTGTTTTTCGTCGAGACAGTTTGACCCAGAGATTTCAGGGTCAATTTCTAAACCTTGTCGTGCATGTATTTCTTAATTTTATATATCATATTGTTGTATTATAGTTATTTTGTACCATGTTTGAAAATTTTTCTTTGTATATTAGTTTTGTAAATATTCATTTTTGCACATCATAGACTAATTATGTACATTAGTTTCCTTTTATAGTTAATTTTTTCTTATGTATACATGTTACTGACAAACTCTAATTACTATGCAGGACCCAGAGATTCCAGAGTTCTCACATCCCCTCCTTTGAATAGAAGATTAGTTAGAGAATGTGTCCCTAGATGGAGCCAGAATGTTACCAGCTAAGTTGTTATTAGTGGTTTTTTTATCAAGTGAGCCTGGTGAACCGGACAAAAATAACTTTTTTGGACTTCAGAAGACCTTTGGAAGTACTTTTGGGAAGTGCTTGTTGTACTATATCACATGTTCATACCCCATGGGGGAATTGTAATAAATGTCTAGAATGATAGTGTCTATAAAAGACTCGGTCTCTTAGACTTTATTTGTCAATCCGATTAGCCCAGGGTGTTTTTCCCCTTGGTTATTATTGGTTGTTGAATAAATGACTGGTAATTTTTGAGTTTTTCACTCCATACCTCCAAAGTTGGGCTGGTCGGCTTGGTATTTAGGCCTATTGAGGTTATTAGATTCTATGTTTCAATGCATAAGCATGCTAGACATCATGTTCGAGTCATATGCACATTTCTAAGTCCCTCGTAAGTTTTTTCAATTTTTCAATTTTTTAGTTTTTTCAGAGTTTTTTTATTAAAAATTTAATTTTTCCAAAACTTAGGCTATTTTTTAATAGTTTAATTGGAAAAATTGATTTTGTAATAAAAGTGGGCCGAATAATTATTTTTAGTCATGTAGGTGCTCATTTTCAAGCTAAGAGCACCATGTAAACCCATGGACCCACTATTTCCTAGTTTTGAGTGATTTTCCATCACTCAAGTCAGAAAGCCCCAAAAATCAATTATTGATTATTTTAATTAATAAATTGATGAATAATGGAGCAAATCCAAAATCATAAATCAGTGGATTCTCAGTCGATTTGATTGAAATCAGTCATATCTGAAGCAGATTGACTGGATCTGACAAATCCTTGACTGAAAGAGGTGATCAAATCAGATCCAGAGTTGATCTTCAGTTGTCTTCATGGGGAATTACACCCTCTCTCTCTCCTCCACATGTGTGGACTCTCCTGGATGCTCTATGGACTGATGTGTCGGTTATGGATTGATGTGTCAGCTAAATCAAGCCCCCGGTTGATAAGTAGGCTCAGTTCAGCTTCAGATCTGCATTGATTGACTCTCCATCAGCTGATTTGATCTTATTCCTTGGGAATTGTGCCCCCCTAGGTTGGATCTCCTAGTTTTTGTATATATCCAAGCACAGTAGCCTCTTCCACGCTAGTTAGAACTAGGATTGAGGTGCTGTTGCTATTCTACTGTTGTTATTGTTCATTTGAAATAAAGAGAAGCTTTGGAGGCAAGACGGTGTTGTGCCATTGTATGTGTGGATGATCATTGTCATTTTTTTACTGAGGTAACCTGTATCTGTGTTCAAAATTTGCTAATTGCTTGTGGATTTGTTGCTAAGATTGATAATAAGTTTATTATGATCTTGGTAGGAAAGGTGCTTTTCAATAAGTTTATTGGACATCTCTTTCCTTTGATGCATGTTTAGAGATCTAAATTCAGCATGTTCTATAGGCTTATATGCATGTTATTCTGAATCTTTGTGTATGTACTAATTGGATCTCACAAGTTTTTTGGCAAGTTTTTTTATTTCAACTGAGTTGCAGGTTCCTATATTGGAGAGGATTCTGATCTAATTTGTTTCTTCACTCTCTCCAAAACCTTCCAAAGGCATAGTCCCTCGACATTCCACCTGAAAGCTCCACTGTGGATCTTCAAGGCTACCAGCATTTCTCTCCTCCTCTTCCTCCCTCAAAATCAACTCTTTTACCCGGTTACTTTGTTCATAGATTTTATTTTGTTTAGATATATCATCTTAAAATTAAATTTAACATAGATCTATATTCTCAAATCCCATAGTCTAGATCTTTCTCTTAAAAGGTTTCATAAGCATTCTAGATCTAGCTTTAGGGAAATCGTCCTTTTTGCATGGAATTTTAAAGAAAATTTGTAGCTTACATGCATTATATTTCTGTTTTCTGTTATAAACGATAAATATAGCAATAAGTGCACATCATATTGGCTTCCTAAAAGGCAAGCCAAGATCCCAAGGAAAGCTTGCTTTCCTTGGTTCCTTTTTTACCTTTTTTAACTAGTTTTTACTTAGCATTTTTTGGTTAAAAGTAAGTTGACCCAAAGGTACTTTCAGAGTGATTTTGGGAATCTTTCAGTATAATAATATTGTTGTTTTTTAGAAGGCATAACACAAAAAATAAGGATCTGCTGCTTGAAGGTGACTTTTGGGCCTCTGAATCCCCCTAGGGGTCTCCCTTGTTTACTGAAATATTTAATTTTAGCACTTTGTAAGCTCTTGATTTCATTCTATATAAGAATCAAGAGGCATAATATCAGTTTTCTGATATTTTAACCGCTGGTAACAAAAATATTTTTTGAATAGGCTCTTTCGAGCCCATTCCCCATCTCCCCTGGGGGGATTTGCGTCGGTGTCAATTTTTTTACTTTTTGTTCATATATTTTCAAACTAGAGTAGCTCTAATCTGCAGGGTAGTATATTTTGATTCATTATAAAATTCATATTCCATATTTTATATTTCAAAGTAATCGTAATACTTACCCCACGACTTCTCGATTGACCCGAAAGGGGAAAGAAATGCGTGGTAGGACTAATTAGAAAAACAGTATTGTGTATCTGTGTTCTCCTTTTCATCATTTGTTTCTTTAGATTTTATAAAATTAACCCTTCCTTGATTCCCCTATTGAGATCCACTTGGATTGAAAGAGGTTCCTGGAGGGTTTTCTTTTTAACAAGAACACCCATCCTAAAAATTTACTAAAATTGACAAGACTCCGGTGTGGTTGCTCTGCACTTGGCTGCGGTTAATCTGATCATTCAAGCTATATCAAAATCATTTGAGTGACTAGTATAATTAGGATTCACTTTCCCAAATTGACAAACCATCAGGTGAAAATCCAACACCTAGATCAAACCATTACGGTGGCAAAATACCCAAAGGAAGCAAGAACTTCTAAAAAGTGACCTCGGAGCGCCGATTTTTGTCACACCCTGATGGGTGTGTTATGAACAATAGCCCCAAAGACTCCATTCATCCCACATATTCCTTGCAGGTAGCCATGAAGGTTTGGTTTTGGACATACTCCAAGTACTCTCGGGTATATCTGAAGTCCACGCCTTTGCCTAATTTTAATCAACTCATATTTTCACATTAACTTAAAACATACCAAGAGGTAATTTCAAAACATTCACTCCAAGCACATGCAAGTATATTGATTTCTCTTTGACTCCATTTTTAAGGCAATGTTTATTTTCTTGCTATATATTTATATTGTGTCTCAGCATTGTGCTTTCGTGTGCTCATTTTTGTATCTTGTCATCTATGGTTGTTTATGGTTAATTTTCAAACTCCTAAGTAACTCATTTAGTTCAACATCACCTTACTAAGTAATTTAGCCTTATTAACTTAATAGGGTCTACCCCCCTTGGCTTTGTTAGGAGTTGAGCATAAACGGAGGAGTCAAGAACAAGGTGACAGCCTTGACTCGAGACTTGCCCCCAAGGACACACCGAGTGGCTTGAATATTTTTGTCACGTGAGCCATGTGTGTGAAAGGTGGCAATAGGTTCTTTGCTTGATATATACTTCTACTAGAGAAGTGTGTTTAGTTAATAGAGTATCACATGCCATAGTCTATTCTTTATGAGACAAACCACAAACCTTTATTTGTATACTTGTTCTTGTAGATCCATAAGGAAGACACTACACACTTCCCTTCAGGTCTCAAAATCATATCCTAGACATCATTCCCCATGATTAATTGTTACTCTTTGATCATAACTTCTTCCATAGCTAGAAGGGTTTGCATCAATGATGTCACACAACTAGAGTGTGTTTGAGGCCTCTTACTTTGGTTTGGAAGTCCTATCATACTTTTATTAATCTTGAATTATCTCTCGTGCCCAATATGTTCTTCATCTCTCGAGTTGGATCTACCTCTCTCTTATACTCTTCTAAAGCTCTTTCTTCCGTCACAGTGTCTCTGACCCTGGGAGATTCAAGTTCATGTTTATCAAAGTCAATCTTGAATTTTCATCACTTTTTCTTTGGAACAAGTCTCATCCTTATTTTCTTGTAGGTAGTTGTACATGACCTTTCCTACAATTCAAATGCACCAGTTGCATGGTTAGAAACATTTCATATGACATATGCATAATGACAAATTCTTATGCATAAGGATACGATCATGCAACTATTTTAGCCAATACAACATTCATCCATATCTCACAAAAACTTTCCATATGCCTTCCATCTTTACCATAACATCATTGAAATTGTGCACTAATCCAATATTTCAGCAAAGAGGTTTCATTCTTGATAAGTTGCAATGGAGATTTGTATAGCACCATGGGATACTTACCCGTAACATGCATATTAGTAGTATATTGTCATTAATGCAAACATTCTATCATGCATAATACACAAAATATACAATAATTACAATTCAAATAATTATATTTGGTGTAGACTCATTCTTTTTTGCTTTCTTCATCTCCTTATGGTTCTGCAACTCCTCCTTTGACCAATGAGTTTGCTTCAATCTGATGCTTGCTTGAAAGTTGTTCTATAATGCTGCTTCTGGTGGACCTAGGGTTTGACAGAGAAACCCTAATTTTTCAACTTAGGTATCTTTCAGATATGATTGGATAGAAATATGTTCCTCCTCAATTAGAGCTAAGTAGCATACTCATTTTCCCAAAACTGTGATTAGAACTGCAAAATATATGATGCCCTAGTTTTCTTCAATTTCTTCTACAGAATTACCTGATATTGTTTCTACTATACATCTGAAAGTACTGCTCCTATATATTTGAAACTTCATAATGAGGTATAATTTTCTATATTCTTTCCAATCCCATAGGTTAGAGAGGAATTGGTTTAACCAATTGGGACTTATGAAAATTTTCTCAAGGTGACGTATTTCAGGACTGTTCAGATTAACGAACTTGTATAGATTTCCACATGTCACTGTTTCACCTTCGGGGTCTGAAAAAATTTCCACAAAAATTCCGGTCCATTCCCTATGTGGAAAATCTTGTGAAATTTAATTTGTACCTTTGTATCCCGAGATATAACAATTCTCCCTAGGTCACCTGTTTAAGGTTGAATCTTGGGAGAGGATGGAACTCTAATTTGGAAGAATTATATATCCTATATTATAGAGAATATGAGGCTAAAACGTTTACAAAGGGTACATCAGGATTTCATATTTGAATTGTAAAAGTTTCAGCTCCTTATAATTCTCCAATATTGATATATAGTGAAAGTCCCAACATGAATAGTTTTAGTCTTCTAGGGTTTTCAAGCATGAAACCCTAATCTTCAATAATTGTAGTTGTAGTGTTTCCAAAGACTTCTTCTAGGGTAGCTTTAATACCATGTCAAATTTTTAATGGGTATATCATATCTTATAACATTTAGCATCATAATAACACAACCATAAGCAAAAGGATCACTGAAAGATATACAAGCACAACCACACAAAATAACACAAAGATTTATCTTGGGAAACCCTCATGGGGAAGAAAAACCAGCAAACTTCCTATGTATAAGATGTATAAAAAGTACAATACAAGACCCCAGATATGTGCACCTCCCTCCAACAAATCTCTCTCTCTCTCTCTCTCTCTCTCTCTCTCTCTCTCTCTCTCTCTCCTATGCGCTATACACAAGTGAGTGTGTGTTCAAATGAGGAACGCATCTCCTCTATTTATACTCTTTTGTCACTTGACTTTTAACCTAACAAGTCGTCCCCACTTAAGTAAGTGGGATGAATTCAATTAGGAAGTCTCAATACAATATTATATTATATTCATTAGGGTACTATTGACCTGACTTATGATGGAGGCTTTATCACATGACTCTATGATGACCAATTACAATAGTAACACCCCGACGGAGGAATAATAACATCTCCCTTGGGTTACATGAGTAAAATACATATAGAATATCCTTTGAACTTACAATATTCAACAAAAACAATCAATTCACAAAAATTTGTCTGTTCAAACCTTTCCACCTCGACATGTGCACTTTTTCAGAGTTCGTCACTCCTGGATATACTTCTCTAGACATAATCCAGAGGGAGAAATGTTATGATTCAAGGAATTATGTGGAAACTCAAATGCTTTTGATGCAAGCATGGAGGTTTCAAAGGTTTGTTCTTGGCCTGAACATAGGCTCTTATACCATGTTAAATTTTAGAACCATAGATCTACAAGCCAATATGAGATCTATTGGAAATGAATTATGCAGTCAAATAATTAAGATCAATGTACACTGAGTAAAGAGTTCATGACACAAATTTCAAATTAATCGGACAAGAATTGCTCAGATAATCACAACACTAATATTCATTCATTAATCAACAATACAATGGTAGTAAAATAAATAGAATTTGAATATTGTGGATAGGATTCAACTCTACCAACTCTAACTAACTGTTTAGCTAACTCAGTGTGGAAAAATCACAGCTAGAGCTCACTAGTGTACTACGAATGACTAAATCAATCTATAATCAGTTAACTGGTGAGATAAGTGGAAAAAAGATGCCACATTCCCTTGAATCATGAAAAACTGGCACTAGGATAACTGATTGTGATCTAACTGATAGTAACTAGACAATAACTCAACATAATTGCTTGCCTACCAAGGTTTATTGAAGAAGACTATTGGTGGTACTTATAGTGGACTCCTAAAATGTAGGGATTAGTCCCTAGGGTGCATAAACTCATGCATGTAGACGCAGTAGGTGGAAGATAACCTCTATGTGTGTCCCCCATACTCTAGTACAGTGATAATAACCTCCTAAGTTAGGAAAAATGACCAAATAGACTATGTTGGATAAAGGAGGATTAATTAATCCTAACAACCCTTGAATAAAGAACTAGTTGTCAAATTCAATGAAGAATAGGATCATCAGGTCTACAGAATTCAAATGGAGAATGAGATTGTATAAGAGAGAGAAGAATTGAATAACTCAAATCAATAATTCATGGAAGATTAAAACACTCATGAGACCAATCATTGGAATAATTGATATTAGTATTAATCTACATATCCAGTAAATAATATGTAATACAATGGTTATACATATAGGAGAATTCAAATGCCTGAGATAGGATTCGAATCTACCAACCTGAATTGACTCAAGAACTAACTCAGTGTGGGAAAATCACCACTGGATCTCACTAATGCAACTATGGATCAATGATTCAATCTACAATTAGTGTGAAGAGAGTAGGTGAGTAAACGAGCCCGACTTCCCTAGATTCATGCAAACTGGTGCTAGAGTGACTGAGAGTGATCTAACTAATGGGAATCATAGCATAACTTAACATAACTAAACATTGGCTAGGGTCAATTGTTGGCCACTACTAGGTGCACTCAGATTGTGTTCCTAAATTATAGGGTTTGGTCCCTGTGACTCCTAAACTGATGCAAATAGTCACAATAAGTGGTAGGTGGTTCCTGGGTGTGTCCCCCATGCACTAGTGAAGTGATGACAAACTCCTAAGCTAGTAAAATCTCAAATAGACCATATTGTCAAAAGAAGTGGTCAAAGGTATGATTAATTAATAATCCTAAAACTAGTCTCAAGTCTTCTTAGCCAATTGGTTTTTATTATTAACTTATAAGTCGAACCATGATATTAGAGGCTTACTCCTCTAACTAGTTATTTTTCTAATCACTATGGAGAATCTACTAATTCCTCACTCATTGCAATTTTATATCATTTTTCCATTAGTGTCAAATGTTTCGCTAGTCACCATTGTTCCATGCTAATGTTCAAAGTTTTTCCCTAGCCTATGTTGACCATTCCTTAGATTCCTTAACTATACATGTCAACATTCCCCATTGTCAATTTCCCTAAGTTTGTATCATCATAACCAATGTTTGTACTCATGCTAGTGTAGAAGGTACCCATTAACTTCTCACTAATAGGGAATTTCTCATTGATGACAACACATTGCTCTAAGATTGACTTAGAATAGCAGCACCTTGGGACTATTTTCATCATCGATTGGTTACCTTGCAATCAGTGGTTTCTATATAATCATTTGCCATTGACTAAGTGGTTTTTGATAATGTTCTATGGTAATACTTTTATTCATTTTTTGGGGGATTTGTGTTGTACCTTAGATTCCATTTGTATCATTGGTGGAAGTCCTTGACTTTTCCAATAAATTTCCTCCTCGGTTGTTTCTCATAGGGTCTTTCTCATGCACTATTTTTCATCTAGTGCATGTATGAGATGTAATCGGTGGTGTGTTCTTGTGAAAATTTGGCCAATACCTTTCTAGTACAAATTAGTTCCTTATTATTGTAATCTCACAGATCACATAAGGTTACCAATAATACACATAGAAGCATATAATCATAATAGACACAAGAGACAAGAATATGTAATGAAGTAACAGATTATATTATAGCATTACATGAGGGTCCATACAAATACAAAAACTGAACCAAGTTCTCATCTGGCTCAACAGCCTAATATATATGATTACAAATTGTTACAAGTAACTACATGTTGGTTTGGTCACCCAACATGACTTATGTGGCCGACCTAATCTCCAATTAGTCGGCTATTAGACTAGTCGGCTCACCAACTAGCTCCTCCAACACCTCCCCTAGGAACAAAATCTTTCTTCGTCCTGAAGAAATAGGGGAGGAACTCAAAATTGTACCATCTGAGCTAGTTACTTCAACTTTGGTTTGGCTTCATGGACTATGTAGTCAGATGGATGGTCATTTATCCATAC
This sequence comes from Pseudotsuga menziesii, assembly GCA_001517045.1. Lineage (NCBI taxonomy): Eukaryota > Viridiplantae > Streptophyta > Pinopsida > Pinales > Pinaceae > Pseudotsuga > Pseudotsuga menziesii. Next base: position 558,994 of record LPNX010175453.1, read on the forward strand.
ATACTTCTACAATGTCTTCTGTTGTAATGGCCAGTTGGTGCTGAAACTTTGTCCAATTCTGTAGAACTTTTTGGATGTCGATAGTCAAGGCTGTGATGCTTGATAGAGTTGACATTTTCTCCTGGATTGAATTATTTGTGATGCTTTCCATGTTGGGCCCCATGAATTGAGTATTTTCATCTATTATATCTAATAGTATCTTCATCTATGGGCAGATTATGTCCATTTTGTCAAGGCTTGGTAGTGCTTGTTGTACCCACTGGTGTTCTTGTTTCTCTAGTTTCACTAATTTTGTTGTTTCCAATACAATCTGGTCTTGTATTGTACTCCTTGTTTCTTCTTCCAGGCCTCACCTCTTTTCTAGTGCTTGGATTTGCTTACGAGTCTGGTGGGTCTACTGAAATACTTTCCCATAGTAGATGTGCCAATTACGGAGTACTTCTTCTGTGATGATGGATTCTTCTAAGTGGTCCTGCAGTACCTTATGAACTTTAGAGAACGTTGTGTACTGCTTCCTCAGTAATCTGTATGTTTCCTCTTTTTGATATTATTTTTTAAGTTGTAGTTGTGCTTGTAGGGTCGACACCACACTTTCAAATAGCTAATATGATTTCTCCAGTGGCTTGTCGGTGTCGGCTTCTACTGGTCCTGGTATGGCTATTTGAATGAAATTTCTGTAGTTTGATAGAAATTCAATTTTCTCTTTCTTAATGTTGTCGAGTTGTTCTCGTCTGGTCTGGCTTCTTGTTGCTGCTTCTGTGGTGAGGGTTCCTAAGAGTTGTCCCAACTCTCCATCTTTCAATTTCACTGTGTGGACTGCAGTAGTAGATCCTAGTTGGTTGAGGTGGATCACTGTCGGTCTTTGTTCTTTGTGGGTGTTCCTTTTTCTTTTTATCTTTTCTCTTCCTTTTGTGTCTATGTTGGTTCACCTGTTGTTCTTCCTGTGGTTCTGCAAGTGGTTGATTTTCAGGTGGTTGATTTCCCAAGTACTGATATTCGTTGGGTTGAGCTTCATTATTTGGGGGAATTTCTATTTGAGCCTATTGGGTAGGGCTTGCATCTCGGTGTGTATTTGGAGGGGTTGAAACGGGTGGTTTAGGGTTTGGAAAAGATTATGGATTCAGAGGTGGTGATGAATATGGTGAGTGGTCTGGTGTAGGTAGTGTGGTTGGAATATTTTCAGTCGACGGGGGATATTCGACTTCTGGTGGTGAGTTGGTGTTGTTGATCTCTTGATTGATTACTAATGTGCGAGTCTTGTTCATTCTCTTCCACATCTCCTATTGGTTCATTTGCTGGTGGCAGATGCTTAATATTTGATGGGGTAAAGGATGAAGTGTGGCTTGCGACAACTTGAGAGGTTTTGTTGGGGTTCCTTAAGAATGTTGATCTGATACTTCCAACAGTTCTCAATTTCTGAGGTATTTGGCTGATTTGTTGTGATAGGGTCTGGTGTATTGAGCTAGAATTAGTTCATGTGTGTTTGGTGGTAATTTTCTGAGTAGCTGTGAATAATTCAGGGAGTTTTTCAATAAATTCCTGGAATTCGTCGTCGTGATCGAATCGTTCTTTTAATGTCTCCGGCATAGCATTTTTATAGATATCTACAGGACTGATGGTAGGTGGCTGTGGGATATCTTCTTGTGTGATCTAGGTTGGGGATGGGAGTGGGGCGGGTGGAAACTAAATCAACAATATCCTCATTGACTAAAGGGTTTGTAGTTCTTACCTTTTTCGGTCTACCTTATTTCTCTCCTGAGTTGACGAACCGCTTGAATTGTATTTCGACTGATATTTTATTTACTGTAGCATCTTCTATGATGTCGATAGTAGTAGCCCGTAGTCCTTCTTCATCTTTTGAATTTGAGAGGATAAGTTTATGCTTCCCCTTAACTTTTTCCTTATTTGCTTTATTTTTCCTTGAGGCTGCTATTTCCTTTGCTATTTTCTTTAAATTTTCTCTTGTCATAGTATACTTTGGATTATATAATTCAATATATTCTTCTATCTACTCTTCTCCTCCCTCCTATTGATGAGTCAGGATGATACTTTGTTCCTTTCAGTATAGCAGCTTGATGTTCCATCAGTGCACTTTCAATTTGGAGGGGTTCTGGAACAGTCATCTGTTGGAGCTTGCTGATATCCTCTGTTGGTGTATCCTCCAACATGAAGGTAATGATATATAGACGGAGTTCATAATCCTCCTCTTTTTCCTGGATAGTCAAGGGTTCCTCAATAGGCTTATTTGTTGCTTTGGCCCTTGCTGGTATCGACATCTTAGTATTGGATTGTCGAGCTAGCTCTTGGAAAATCTCATCGACTGAAGGATAATAGTAGAGAGGTTTTTCTTTTGCTTTCACCCCCTACATGTACCAAACTCCAGTGTGGTCGAGCTCTAGTTCAATGTGTGCTATTTTTGGTAGACTTCTTCGGATGTTCTAAGGCACCCTCCGTCTGGTTGTCTGGACTTTTAGAGTCTGAAACCAATTTTCCAACAATTCTTTGCCATTTTCCAGTTCTTTCAAAGTTCCATTCTATGAAAATGGTTTGTAGTAGGGATTTCTCCCTTGCTACAGAGCAGGAATGGCTACCTTCAGTATATAGGATGGAAGGATAGGGTTCCTAGTGGTTGTGAAAGAAAAATAGACTAAAATAGAAATAAATAAATAAAAACCCTCTGCACACAAGGTTAGGGTTTACACTCCAAGACCCTACATACAACTGTTAAGAGACCAAAAGACCTGCAAGTAAACAAGGGAAACCCATAAGAACATGTTAAACAATATACCTGCAACCAAATACTGTTAGAAAACTACAATCTACCAAAGCAAACATGTAAAACAGAACAAGTATACCTTCTGGTTGGAATGGGCCACCATGCCCTAGCTTGGGAGAGCACCTATCTTAGGAATGGGGAGCTATGGCTCAATGGAGGAATGGAGGAGAGGGAGGGTGAATGGCTTGAGAGGAAAAGGTTCTCAAGGCGCTCACATAGGAAACATAATGATAGGGAGTGAAGGAGTGTTTTGAGAGTGACCCCCACCCCTCTATTTATACCTTTTCTCAAGACTTTTAGTGTTTTAAGCCCCTGGTTGAGGCTTTAGCCCCTTTTTTGGGATTTTAGCCCCTTTAGCTCTTTTGGGGGTTTTAAGCTCCTTTGAGGGGTTTTAGCCCCTTTTTGGAGGCATTAGCCCCTTTTTGGAGGCTTTAGCCCCTATGAGAGCTATTTTGGCTCTTTTTAGGGGTTTTTAAGCCCTTTTTCATATTTTTAATCCTTCTTGAGGGTATGGGAGTCAAATGGGGTCAAATGAGGGTCGTGCATGGATGTCCTTGGGTGGTGTAGGTCATGTAGAGCTTAGTGAGGGATTTTTTGGGTTAACAAATTGCCCCCTAATGTGTGAGGGAAGGAGCTCATCATATGGCTGACGAACACCATAGGATTTTCTTGGGGAGAGGTGGTGCTTCCTGGGCTAGGGCATGGTGGATTTTGGTTTTTTTATTAATATGGTTCCCATCAATGGGTGAGATACAAATAATGTGTGACATGTATATGGATGAGGTGGGAATCCCCATGCTCGTAACGATGTCAAATGAATAATGTGATCTAATATCTATAATACAAGAGTTGATCATGTACAATTGTTGTTACAATAATGGTTGCCTCACTGAGAGGTTGAATACAATACTGATCTGAAGGACTATTACATTGGACCCATGGCATTCTCATGGAATGCTATATCTTCACAACTGATGGCCTACTGAATCTGGAATGGTACATAGCTGTAGGGACTCATTGAGGGAGAGTCAGAGTCTCTGTGGTACAAATATGCTATATCAATCATAAATCTATATAGAATCATTGCTGGGGCTTCTAAACATCGTCTCCAATGCAACCCAAAAATCATAAGGGACATGAACTTGTTTAGGTCCCTTGAATAGACTCATCAATATGCTAGATCCAGGTGACATTTGGGGTCTTCAACCAAATACTGCACAAACCAATACCCTGTACGAATCTCAACGGTGCGATGATGTGGCTAGAGTCGAGCATGTGAGAAACGACCGACCCAAGAGGCACTAAGGAATCCTCTCAAGTGGTCCAACGAACTCATCAACGAGGTTAATTAAACCAAGATACAAGGACCTCTAGAATACATGTGTTGTCATCGATAGAGGGAGACCTACCCCTGGTCAAGTCAATGGTGTTTCCTTAACCAGAATCATGAGGGATATAACCAAAAGATGTGAGACAATCTGAGGACTGGCCCACTTAATTGGGGGGGAGGGAAAGAGCTGAACATGGGTAGAGGGAGTGTAGTAGACTCAAACTTCCTTTGTTCAGAGTATGATGGCAGGGCGGACCAGGAAGCAGATGAAACAGACTCATGGGAAAGGGACCATAGCTGTAATACTGGGAATGTCAGTGCAGATGGGAAATATTTGGGGGAGGTATATACTTTTGGTATTGATGGGATCCAAGGAAGACAGATTCCAAAGTACTCTAAAAAAAGGCGACCCAAAGTGGGAATGATGTCAAACTGTTATATGTGGGGTGGTATCTACAGACACCGTGTTAAATTTTCATATGCTAAGCTAGATCATTATTATTTCATTTTGATTTCATAACAAAAGCATATAAATAGGATCACTGAAAGATAGATAAGCACAACCATACAAAAGGAACACAAAAATTTATCCTGGGAAAACCCTAAAGGGAAAAACCCAGCAAAATCTCCCTCAATATAGATGCCCCAAAATGTAAAAGATAAAACCAACAAGGAGATCAAAGCCTGATCCTCCTCCTTCTCCAGCTACTTATCTCTCTTCTCTACTAGTGCGCTACACAAGTGAGAGTGTGTGTGTCAAATGAGGAGTGCCACACCTCTATTTATATTCATCTGTTCACTTTAATTAACTCATCTAACATGTGGGCTCGAGTTAATCATGTAGGCTTGAGTTACACATGAAGGCTCAAGTAACCACACTAGGGTGCTAATGACCCACCTTTACAATTAGAGGGGACTACCTCATGACTCTTATTAGTTCTTATGGTTAGAATCATCAGGGTACAAAGTAATACAAGTGGTTCTCCTGGTAGGACCATCGGGGACCACAAAAGATACATATAGAATATTATTCGAAGTTACAATATTTCAACACTCCCCCTTAATGAGAAGTTTATTCTACAACAACATCAACAACAACAATAGTAGGAGAGAGATAGAGGACATCATCAACATCATTAGGGTAACACATCTATAAATCATTGGAAGCTTTTCAACATCATATAGTCTTTGTCTTCAGTCTTCAACGACAACAACTGTTTGATCAGCATCAACATATTTTGACCTTTTGATCGGCAACATCTTCAGCAACATATTCAGCACTTTGACCTTTTGATCAGCAACATCTTCTGTACTTTGACCTTTCGATCAGCAACATCTTCAGCACTTTGACCTTTCAATCAGAAACATCTTCAACAAAATCTTCAGCACTTTGACCTTTCGATTAGAAACAACATCTTCAACACTTTGACCTTTCGATTAGCAACATCTTCAGCACTTTTATCTTTCAATCAACAACAACATCTTCAGCATTTTGATTAGCAACATCTTCAGCACTTTTATCTTTCAATCAACAACAACATCTTCAGCATTTCGATTAGCAACATCTTCAGTACTTTAATATTTTGATCAACAACAACATCTTCAGCATTTTGTTCTTTTGATCAGCATCATCATCATATTCTGATCAGTAACATTGTGATCAGCACCATCATCATACTTCAATTCTCAAACAGCATTATCATCATCACATTCTAATCTTTCGATCAGTACATCATCATCACACTCTGATATTTCAATCAGTATGTCGTCATCATCACACTCTAATCTTTTGATTAGTACGTCATCATCATCATACTCTGATCCTTCGATCAGTACATCGTCATCATCATACTTTGATATTTTTATTAGTACATCATCATCATCATACTCTGATCTTTCTATTAGTACGTCATCATCATTATACTCTGATCTTTCGATCAGTACTTCATCATCATCATACTCTGATCTTTCGATCAGTACATCATCATCATCACACTCTGATATTTCAATCAATACGTCATCATCATCATACTTTGATCTTTCGATCAGTACGTCATCATCATCACACTTTGATCTTTCGATCAGTACGGCATCATCATCATACTCTGATCTTTTGATCAGTACGTCATCATCATTAGCAGCAACCTGCAATCCACATCTCAAAGACAAAAATTCTTTGGTTCTCTTTTGGACTTAAAGTCCAGGGATGATGCAATCCCACCAAATTCTTGACAAGCGAAGTTACTGGATTGATTATGGGATAATCAGTCCCTATCACTTTAGGACTAATTCCAAGGATGATGCAATCCTACCACATTCACCGGGACCGAAATATTCGGATACTTTTTGAACAGAGGTTCAGGGATGATGCAATCCCACCACTTTCATGGGGGCCAAGACCGCCAGATACATTTTGAACCAAGGTTCAGGGATGATGCAATCCTAGCACTTTCATAAGGGCCAATACCTCTAAATACATTTTGAACCGAGGTTCAGGGATGATGTAATCCACCACTTTCACGGGGGCTGAGACCTCCGGATGCATTTTGAACCGAAGTTCAGGGATGATGCAATTTTCTACTTTCACGGGGGCCAAGACCTCCAGATACATTTTGAACCAAAGTTCAGGGATGATGAAATCCACCACTTTCACGAGGGCTGAGACCTCCGGATACATTTTGAACCGAAGTTCAGGGATGATGCAATCCACCACTTTCATGAGGGCTGAGACCTCTGGATACATTTTGAACCGAAGTTAAGGGATGATGCAATCCTACCACATTCACGGGGGCCGAGACCTCTGAATACTTTTTGAACCAAATTTCAGGGATGATGCAATCCCACCACATTCATGAAGACCAAAGTCACTGGATCTATTTTGGACAGATGTCCTAGGATGATACAATCCCTCTTCATTCTCAAGGACCAAGGTCACCGGATCACTTCTGGACATATGTCTCGGGATGGTACAATCCCTCTTCATTCTCGAAGACCAAGGCCACCGGATCACTTTAGGGAACATGCCCAGGGATGATATAATCCTACTACAACATCACTACTCCCCCTTTCAGGGAAGGTCTTTTCGAACCACACCAAGCTTATCTCGAAAGTGTTCGAACTTTACTCAGGACAGAGGTTTCGTCAACACATCAGCATCTAAACCATCATCATCTACATATTCAATATGTGAATACTGAACTATCACCATCTGTATCTCCATTATGTGAATACTGAAAGCATCATCATCTATATCTTCAATGTAGAAATACTAAAAGCATCATCACCTCTATATTTAGTATAGAAATATGGAATCACCATCATCTGTATCTACAGTATGTAAATACTGAAACATCATCTATATCTTCAGTATGGGAATACTAAAATCATCATCATCTATATATTCAGTATGGGAGTACTAAAACATCATCATCTCTATATTCAGTATAGAAATATTGAATCACCATCATCTACATCTATAGTATGTAAGTAATGAAACATCATTATCTGCATCTTATCTCGTATGTATAAATACTAGATTTCTATGTGTTACGAAGGAACACAGGGTTCTCTGTCATCACAACTCTGGTTATCACATAGAATCATTATAGTATCCATCTTCAGGTCAAAGAGACCTGATATCAGCTTCTGAAGCCATATGGCTTCACACCTTAGCAGAGCAATCTGCTATGTATTCTGCTTCAACCGTGCTAAGAGAAACATTGGATTGTTTCCTGCTAAACCATGAACTCATAGTAGACCCCAAACAAAAGCATCTACCTGATGTGATTTTCTTGTCTGAGATACTTCCATCTCAATCTACTTCTAAGTACCCATACAATCTATACTCATGGCTACCATCATAGTATAGACCAAAGTCTATAGTCCCTTTCAGATATCTCATCACATGTTTTGCAACTACTAGGTGAACCCATCTTGGTTGAACAAGATATTGACTTACAGCAAAACATATGTCTGGTTTTGTATTTGTTAAGTACATCAAAGACCCAATGATCTATCTCTAATCAGTTACATCCGCTAATTTTGATGAGTCGTCAGCTAACAAATTCAGGTTGGAATCCATGGGTGTGGTCATGGCTTTGCATTCCAACATATTGAATCTATTCAATATCTCTACTGCATACTTTCCCTGGTTGAGAAAGATTCCTTCTGAACTTTGCCATACTTCCAAACCTAGGAAATAATGTATTAACCCAAGGTCTTTCATCTCCAATTATTCTGCTAGTTTCTTCTTACTTTCCATGATCTATTTCTCATTCCCTATCAAGAATAAGTCATCCACATATAATAACAGGATGACAGGTTCATCTTCTACAACCTTGAGATAAAGGTTAGGATCAGCTTTACTCTTGGTAAAGTGCATGCTCAATAGGAAACTATCTATTCTTCCATACCAAGCTCTGGGAGCTTGCTTTAGGCCATAGAGGGCCTTCTTCAAATTGCATACATGATTCCATCTGTCTTCAACTTCAAATCCTTGTGACTATTCGATGTAAAACTCTTTCTCAATCATACCATTAAGGAAGGCTTGTCTTTACTTCATCATGGAAGGAACTACCATGATAGTTCTGAAGGAAGTGTACCTTGCTTCCTGGAGTAAGTGTCTCTTCAAAGTTAATTCCCTCTTTCTGATAGAAACCTCTAGCCATAAGTCTTTCCTTACATCTATCAACCACATAATTTATCTTGCAAATCCATTTGGAAGATACCACATTCTTGTTTTCTGGTTTGATTACTATATCCCAAACATCATTCTAGTATTCTTTCATCATAATATATTCCATGAGTTCGTATTGTCAGGTCATCAACATATCCTAGTCTTCTACATTCAACCTTGAAGGTTGGAACCCACTTTACTCTTGGTAAAGTCTTAGTCCATCACGAAGCTATCCATCATGTCGTACCATGTCGAACTCAGATATCTTCTGTAGTCACTCCCCCTAAAGTGGAGTATCATCTTCCCTCTTCATTCTGTACAGGTAGTTCTATGGTTGATATATATTGGTCAATAGAGTATGTCATGTCATAGTCTATTCTTTCTGAGGAAAATCATGAACCTTGCTTTGTACACTTGTTCTTGTAGATCCATATGGAAGATACTACGTACTTCCCTTTATGTCTCGAAACCATATCGTATACATCATTCCCCATGATCAACTATTACTCTTTGATCATAGCATTATTTTCTTCATCTTGAGTTATCTCTCGTACCCATTTTGGTCTTCATCCTTCGAGTTGGATCTACCTCTCTCTGAATATCTTTTCTTCGTCATGATGTCTCTGACCTTGGGAGCTTCAGATTCATGTTTATTGAATTGTCATCACTTGTTCTTTGGAACAAGTCTCATCCTTCTATTCTTGTAGTAGGTTGTACAGGACCTTTCCTACAATTAAAATGCACCATTTGCATGGTTAGAACTATTTCATAAAACATACACATAATGACAAATTATTATGCATCTTGCAACTATTTAGTCAATACAACATCCATCCATATCTCAGAGAAACTTTCTAGATGCCTTCCATCATGACATCATTGAGATTGTGCACTAATCCAATATGTCAGCAAAGAGGTTTCATTCTAGATAAGTAGCAATGGATATTTGTATAGCACCATGAGCTACTTACCCATCACATGCATATTAGTAGTATACAGTCATTAATGCAAACAATCTATCATGCATAACACATCAACTGAATATAATCAAATGTATAACAAAACAATATCATGAAATGACAATTGAATACTTATCTTTTATTTGTTTCATGGGTAGACCCCATCTTGATCATTCTGCTTTATCATCTTCTTCATTCATGACATCATCATTTCTTATCCAAATGATAAGATGAATAAGAGGTTCTTCAAGAATTGAGTTCTTCATATTCCTCATCGATTGAGGGATCTTCTTTGAATGGTGAGAGCATGATCTTCAATTGCTCCCATCTTTCTTCTTCTCTTCTTATGAGACGAGCTTCTTCTTCTTCCCAAAGTCTGTTGAAAGTAATCACTTCCTTCTGGCACACATTCCTTGAATGAATTCTATGATCCTGGGAGACCATTCAAGGTGGCTATCACCACTTCTGCATTCTCTGCTTCTTCTTCTACCGCTTCAAGATGTTCTGCACTCTAGATCTTCACATTCTTCAACTATTTTCTCAAAGCCATCTTCTAATTTATGTTCTTATCTTCAAATATCTTGATCAAGGAATCAAACATCTTCAGTCTCTTGATTCGTGATTGAATCAACAATGATCTTCTTGGCCTTAATCAAGTTCTTCTTATGTAAGGCTTTGAGCCTCATCTCCTTCTGGAACTGGAACCTCTTTACTCATGAAGGTGTCCAATTCATTTTCTTCACAGAGATCAAATGCTTCCATGCTTGGAATTTTTCAACTTCACCAAGCTTATCATCAATCTGATGTGATATATCACTTTGAAATGAGAACCTCAAATGCAAATAGCAAAAGATTAGATCTTACCGATTTGAGGTGTCAGTCCTGCTTCTGGAGATGGATGATCTAGGGTTTGTTAGAGAAACCCTAATTTTCAAAACTTAGAATATTTTAGATGATTGAATAGAAAGATAGATCTCTTTAAATGGATCTTCCCAATATACTCCTTTTCTGAAAACAGTGGAGGGAAGCTCCCGGAACAGGAAGCCCTAGTTTTCCAAATTCTTCTGCAGAAATGCCTATCACTATTTCTATGATATATCTGAAATTGATACTCCTCTGTGTCTGAAATTTCTCAATGAGGTAACCTCACATGTCCCTGATCCAACACCATAGGTTTCATCAGAATTGGTTTCACCAATTGGGATTTATGATCCATTTCCCAAGGTGACCTGTTACATGACTGTTCAGAACAACGAAGTTGTATGGCTTGCCACATGTCACTGTTTCATCTTCTGGTTATAAACTTCAGACCACATAAATTAAATTCTGTGATATTTATGTAACATCTTTAGGAATTCCATTTGGACCTCTGTATCCCAAGATATAGCAATTCTCCCCATGTGTCCTGTTTAGGGATGAATTCTGGAAGAGTCTGGAACCCTAACTTGGAGGGATCATATCTCCCAGCATATAGAGAATATGAGCCTGAATTTCGGGCACAGTGTACATCCATATCTTATATTCGGCCTCTGAAATTTTCAGCTCCTGAACCTTATCCAATCGCGGGATATAGCGAATGTACCAAAACATAGTATTTTTAGTATTTAGGGTTTTTCTAGCTCGAGGTCAAACTAGGGTTTGAATTTCTCGGAGTTTCACCCAACCAAAAATCTTGATCCAGGTCTCTAAACTTCAATTTTGATGAGGAGAGAAATCCTATGCTGGGCTCACTCAAAAATTCTTCTTCTGCAAGAAGCCCTAATTTCCCGCACCGAAAACTAAAAATGCTTGAAATCGAATTCCGCTTCGACAGAAAGATGTGCCCTTGAATGGAGAGTCAGCCTAGCCTTCTTTTGCTGATCGATTGTGGAGAAAGAACCAAAAGTAACAAGCCCTAGATTATGTAGCTACATAATGCCTTCTTTCAAGGTGGCTCTGATACCATGTTAAATTTTCATATGCTAAGCTAGATCATTAGTATTTCATTTCGATTTCATAACAAAAGCATATAAACAAGATCACTGAAAGATAGGCAAGCACAACCATACAAAAGGAACACAAAGATTTATCCTAGGAAAACCCTAAAGGGAAAAACCCAGCAAAATATTCCTCAATATAGATGCCCCAAAATGTAAAATATAAAACCAATAAGGAGATCAAAGCCTGATCCTCCTCCTTCTCCAACTACTTCTCTCTCTTCTCCACTAGTGCGCTACACAAGTGAGTGTGTGTGTGTGTCAAATGAGGAGGGCCACACCTCTATTTATATTCATCCATTCACTTTAATTAAATCATCTGACATGTAGGCTTGAGTTAATCATGTAGGCTTGAGTTACACATGAAGGCTCAAGTAACCACACTGGGGTGCTAATGACCCACCTTTACAATTAGAGGGGACTACCTCATGACTCTTATTAGTTCTTCCGATTAGAAGCATCGGGGTACAAAGTAATACAAGTGGTTCTCCCAATAGGACCATTGAGGACCACAAAAGATACATATAGAATATTCTTCGAAGTTACAATATTTCAACACAGCGTTGTGGTACGATCTCATGGATTTTTGGCGAGCCTGAGAAAGTAAATGCTCAATGGTGATTTCAATTTTAGAGAATCTAAAAGTATGAAGAAGAACCCAATGGGGGATCTTTTTTGTTGGTAGTCTCTTGTGCCCAAAAAAGGATAAAATTATACACAGGAGAGCTCGCCCATCCTTTAGGGGATGAGAGACTTCTTTACCATTGGTAGTCTAGTCAGGCCAGGAAAGGTTAAACCTATACTGACTGGACGGTCATTCATATTATTTTATGAGCATGAATGAAACCAAGTTTGCTCGGCAATATTTTCTTGATGAGAAGGTTGGAAAAGAGATTAACAACAACCCATGGTGATATTTTTTGTAAAGTTTAGCCCCTCTTCCTGAGAAAGCATAAAAGTATGCAAAGGGGAACGGTCTTGGATTGAATGTGCCAAGGTGGTCCTTTTCATTTGATGGTCTACATAGTCCACAAAAGGAGATAAATGAGATGATGTAGATGCCCTTTCATATAATTTAACAAGCGGGAAAGGAAGCAGCTGCACTTGGCCATCTTTTCATTCTTTTAGGAGTCAGAAAAGAGCTTAAAAAAAACTCTGATATGGTCAAACTATTGCCGTGGCATAGGTGGTGCCCCATGTCAGGACAGTGGACAGTTGTCCAAAGGTCATCCATGTAGTATGGATGGAGCAGGTGGCTCTTAGACATACTAATACATGCACAGGATAGATCGTGACAAAGGCACATGAGTTGGTGCGATAGAGGAACGCAAACTAAGGTGGCTCTTAGACAGAGGTCAGGAGAGTCGTGTGTGAGTTGTGGTGGACAAACTTGACTATATGTGATGTGAGTGCAAGTCTGGAGTCAATTATATGCCAAATGCATGCAAAGGAAATGATCCATCCTCTAGATGATGGTCTGAAGATCCGCATAAGGTGCGGTGGATGAATTTGACAGCTATATGCTAAAAACAAAAATGATGTGCCTTATGGGAAGTGGCTCGAAAACCCGCATGAGTGGTGGTAGGAAAGCGTGATGCAAGCATAGGTCCAAAGACACTTGCATCATGATGTTATACAAAAATTGAGGTAAATTCTAAGAAGTGGTCCTAAAAATTACTTGTTAAACATGAGATGATGGCCTCATAAGGAGATAGAGGGCAGAATTCTAAAACTAGTGGTTTGAATAGCGTCTCAAACGGACTCCGTATAGTCTTGTTATGTCAAAAGGGAGAAAATAGGTCAGATGGGGCCTATATAAGGGTGGGGACCACTTTGTGAAGTGTCATTGTCATTGTTCACTACAGAGTTGGAAAGGTGGGCCCTAGATTTTCTTTTGTTGATTTCTCCTATTCCAACCGGTGGTTTTGAGTTCCACGATTTGAAGGTAAGAGCTTTTGCTGAATCTATCCTTTTTAGTGGTTTAAATTTTCAATTTGGTCACCTAGAGGGCCTCTATGAGCATGTTGGGGTTTCAATGAGCCAATTCACACCTTTCAAGGGAAAAAGAGAGACCTGGTCACACCTGTGAGGCATTTTTGAGTGACCTGGTCACTCTTTTTGGCCAAACAGGTGCGACTTGGTCCCTCGGTGACATTTTTTTATGAGAGCAGCGACTGACAGCTGTGTTTTGCTTATGCAAGATGGTTGAGATTAAGTATCATGAGAGAGACTGTAAAGACCTTCGAGAGGCGAAATTGTGGGACAGGAATGTGTGTGGTACACTGGCCCGTTGTGGTTTACTGAAGTTCATGCAGATACCCCTCATGAAGAGCTTGTGTTTATTGCTGCAAACATTGGCGAGCTTTTGGGATATTGGGGAGGAGGCCTTCCTCTTCCAGGGATAGTGTATTAAGATTACACTGGAGGATGTATACTTCTTAACTGGGATCCCTATGTTGGGAGTTGTTGGTGACTTGACACCGATCCTATCTCAGGGGGAGACATTGGAGGAGTTACGTGATAGGCACTGTTACACTACTGCGTATGTGCATGGCTCACACATCTTGATGTGTGACATTAAGGACTTATTGAAATGGGCAGTGGCGACATTACTGCTACGTATCTTGGGTTTCATGGGGAGCCACAAGATATCTGGAGGGCATCTACAGTTGGTAGAGCATGCTATGAGGGGTACTTATTACGGGTGGGACCAGATGTATCTTCAGGCTGTTCGGCGTCAGCTGAAAAATGCAAGAGAATCTGGGACAGGCTTTTGTTTTGGGTCCTTCTTATGTTCTTTCTTTTTTGAAAAATTACCTACTCTGTGTCTACACCGGGCAGTGCGGGATGGTGGTCCGCGGGAGCCACGGATGCACAGGTGGTGCCATATGACGGTACGAGAGGGTGGCGGTAGAGTGGGTTGCTTCTTCACTAAGGAGTTGCTTGAGCAGTGGTGGAAGCTCCCAATGATTATTAAGGAGTACCCTTATGTGGGTATGGATTATCATGGGGATCCCGAGATTCCCCAAGCTCCTAGTCAGGCCTGGGGACCAGCTGGTATGTATGTATGATGTCTTTATGTTCATCTTTATACATAGTGTAGTTGAGCTGGTTGATAATTATATGTATAGACAGATGGTGTCTTTGTCTATGTATGCAGATGTTGGTCCCCTCCTGCTTCACGGGTATCAGAGGCGAGTGGTTGCTATTGCAGGAGGTGGCAGTTCCTGCAGGGAACCCTCACAAGCAACGGCGGGAGGTGGATGATTTTTTTCCATATTTGGAGTGGCTTGCTGATGGGATCTCTGATGATGGCTGGTAACATTTGAACAATGATTTGATTGCTTCCATTCACAGTTTTCCTCCAGAGTGGACCTATGTGATGAGGAGGATGGTTGTGACCTACGATTACCTTTGTCGGGCGGTGAGAGGGGATCTTCCTATAGAGGATGAGTCTTCTGAGGAAGATGATGATACTAAGCCAGATGATGAGTATGGGTCAGATTAGCAGCCAGTGGGGTTGTCCCTAGTGCATTGGTGCACTGAGGAGTTTTTGCATCGCTATGTATATTCAGTTGAGAAAGCATATGTGGCTTCTCGTTTTGTACTGGACATATTTTGGACATGTGACTTATCTATCTATCTATATATATTTTTGACGCACGTGGATGTGCTTTTATGGTTTTATATGTGAGTATTTTTATGATGATGTGAAATGCAATGCCTAGATTATGTATTTTTACACTTGTGTGTGTGTTTTATATATGATTATGCATGATGTTGTGTTTTTATGTTTCCTATATGCGATTATGAATGTGCCAATTTATAATGTCATTAGCCATTTGATTTACTACACTATTGAGGTTTCTGGGAACATGTGTGAATGTGATGGATTCAAATGTTCTAACCATCTGTTTAGTGCACAGGAATTTTCTAAAGAGGCAGGGATCACATACCTGATAGTAGTTGTTCAACTGGGAGACAAGCAGCTGGGAGTCTAAGAATACATCGATATGGAAAACGCCTAACTGTAGAGCGGCATCCAAGAGGCCATGGACACCATCATATTCATCCTGGTTGTTGGTCACACTACCCACGCATATTCCATCAATATGGATCAACTCGTGCGACAGGGAGTAGATTACCCATGTAGCCGAGGAAAGGTTTGGAGACCATCTGTTCGCTCCATCAGCAAATCCAATGTACTGATCCAAGGGAGGATCTATTTGGAGAAATGAGGGGAAACAATACATAAGACTCACTTTAAACAAATGTGTAAAACAAAAAAGGACAAGACTATATTACTACCTGAACTACCGTCACTTAAAGAGGTGACGTTAGAGGGAAAGTGGTTTGGACTTTCAGGGGATCAGCATTCATTCCTTTGTATGACACGATGAACCCTAAGAGATGGCCCGTTGGGACACAGAAAACACACTTGAAAGGGTTCAAGTGGATTTTGTACTTGTGACATGACAGGAAGGCTAGCCACAAGTTGTCTATGTGTTGTGCTTGCTTTTGTGACCACGCAATGAGGTTGTCAAGATAGACCAACATGAAGTGGATGAGGTTGCAAAAATAGTGTGTCATGGCATGCTGGAAGGTGGCTCCAGCATTCTTCAAACCAAAGGGCATTACTCAATAGGTGAATGTGCCCCATGGGGTTGTGAATGCAATCTTGTAATCATACTGTTTCTAGATCTGAATTTGGTTATATCCGGAAAATTCGTCCATGAAGGAAAAGACCTCATGTCCGGTGCATGCATCGATAATCTGATCGATGAAGGGTGTTGAGAAGTTGTCTTTGGGACATGCCCCATTTAGATCATGGAAGTCTATGAAAACATGGATGGTACCCTATTTTTTATTCATAGGAACAGGATTAGAAACCTAAGTGGTGTACACAATGGGGTAAATGAAGCCGACTATGCGCGGTTTCTCAATTTCGGCTTTGACCGTGGCAGCTTTGGAAGGATGGATGGGCCATTTATTTTGGTGCATGGAGGACACATCAGGCCATGTGTCAATGTGGTGTTACACAATGGATGGATCCAACCCAAGCATTTTAGTGTAAGACCAAGCAAAGATGTCACAGAATTCTTGGAAGAGAGCTTTGTAGGTAGTGACTTCTTCCGGGGAGCAGGATGCCCCCAACATGATTTCTTCAACAACCTTAGGACTAGTTGAGATGTTGATTTTGATGGTTGGTGAGATGTTGGCCATGTTCCCTTCTTCGAAGGCATCTGGTGCCGGAATGGGATTTTTGAACCAGTCGACTTTCCCATGAATGAAATATTTGGTTTCCATGGAAAACTGCTCAGACTGCGACACAAGTTCTTCGGGGAGGAAGAACGAGCAATGGTGCATGTCTTCCCATGGGTATTTTGGGGTGGTTAAGGCTTCAAGTATCTCCTCATCATTGCGGAAGCAATGAAGAGACAAGTCTGATTGACCGTCATCAATGGTGGAGACAAGAGGGTCAGTAGAACTAGACATCATGTAAATGGACATGGTGTCTAAAGAAGGAGGTGGGGGGTGAAATTCTTCGATCAGAGTGGTCTCATATTCAAAGGAATGTTGTCGAAGGTTGGCCAGAGCCATTTGAAACTCAGATAAGTCTTGGTAGTGGTGAGAATAGTGTCCATACAAACCGCAAAGGGCACAAGCATGATTTGTTCTCAATGACTTGTTCCTCACTATTGGACCGCTTAGAAGTTCAACCACAAGGAGGTTTTCCGTTGTATCCATGGCCTCCAAATGCGCACGGATTATGGGAATCTCGGGGTAGTTTTGAGTTGGATGTCCCTATTCTTCGTAGATGGCGCAATGTAGGATCTATTGAGGTTCAGCGGTAGCTTTCGTGTTTTTTCCCCTGGCCCTTTTTGGGTGGTGCAGTGCGGGTGCGAGTGTGATGGTTGGTTTTTACGGGCCGGGTGGAGGATGAGATTCAACCGCAATGGGTTGCATGGGGGTTAAGACTACCTGGGGCATTGGTGGTTGAGCCTATGGATCCAGGTACCACATGGGAATTCCCAATGTAAAATTGGGTAAGTTTAAGGTAGCCATTACTGGCTTCCTCATGACACCAGGCGGGGGAAAGAGGAAGGGATTTGTGTGGACTGAGGAGGAGCCCAGATAACTCCCTAATGGTTGTATGTGGGGATGAGGTTGTGGTTGTGGCTTCATGTAATGCTACGACTGTGGATGATGTTGCAACTGCTATTGATATTGCGGCTATGGACGGTGTTGCGGTTGCAGTTGGGGCTACAACTACGGTTGTTGTTTGGGTACAGTAGTGATGGATGAGAGCATGCACAAATCCGTAGTCTCATTTAGTGTCAGCGGTGGTGACAAGGGAAAAGAAGCCATCATGGCGGTATCGGCAAACAACCTAGGTCCCACATTCAACAATGGGGAGGCTGGTATGTTTTCAACCATGGTGTTGACCGTAGGGATAACATTGGTGGGTGTGGTCAGCCCTTGCAGATAAATGGTGTTGATCATAGGGATAACGTTGGCAGGTGGCATTAGCCCTTGCGGATCATGATAAGTCAGTTGGTCAACCGTCATGATTTTCCCTTCGTGGGGGAACATCATGAGACAAAAAATAGTTGATGCTATGGCTCTCATGGTGTACATATAACTTCTTTTGAGGAGAAGGTTATAGTCCAATTGAGCATTGACAACCTCTATGTCAATCAGTACTATCTTCCTGGCTAATGTGATGGGGACATGAGGGAGGATTCCTTGAGCTTTAGTGGAATGGCCATCATAAGACTGCAGAGTAGTAAATGATGGTTGCAGAATTGGGGATCCAAGTTTCTGCTAGACTGGGGTAGACATAACGCATGTGGATGCCCCCTCATCTATTATGCACCGGTGCACACCCAAATTTCGAATAGACACCAGGATTTGGAAGGTAGTGGTTGATGGTATCCATGGTTCTCCATTCTCTGTGTCAAATGTGATCAAGTTGGATTCAGAGGGGTCCACGACACCAAGGACGGCTAGTAAGGATTTCTGCTGCGTTGGGAAAGTTTTGAGTACCTCAAGAGCAGACATGGAGGTAGGTGTCAATGGGACAAATCATCCATGATGTTGTAGCTGACAGCAGCTCTAGCCATGGTGTTGTTGGCAACCCGATGTATGGGGGGGTGCGAGAAAGGGGGTAACTGAATAGGTGCATTGGATGTTTTAGACGCAGATGCCGCTGATGTGTCAGCGGGTTCGGTGTTGGTTCCATACTGATTTTTTATGGTTTGTAAATTTACCTCTTCAGTTGCCATAGCTAGCAGGTGGTGGACACCTATTTCTACCATCCAAGGTGCCCCCAGATTGTTGGGATTGGGTTGGGGAGAGGGTGTAGTTGCCACCAATCCTTAGACTAGTAATGGGTTTTGGAGCACCATAGGAGGAGGTCCTGGTGGTGTCGGGTTGGGTTGGCCTTTGTTTGTTGTATTGGTGGCATGTTGAACCTCATTTCTAATGGTCTATTTAGTGTGACCCATGAAGGGACAATCGTATGTGTAGTGCCCGTAGACCTCGCATAGTGTGCATGGTTGGTTTGTATGCAACGGAGCTATGCGTCTTGGTGCATTTGGTCGTTGAGGATTTTGGGCTGGCCGGTTCACTATGACATTGTTGGGAGGATTTGGTTGTTGATCGCCTCCTTGCATTCGATTGTTGCCTTGGTTTCAAGGTTAGTTATTCCTGGCTTGCCCCTGTTGGTTATTGGGGGTTGGCTGGTTGGGACGATTTTGTTGTGCAAACACCTGTCCCAATGGAGCAGGTGGAGCAAGGGTGGGGGCTTGAACAGCTTGCACCAGTGGTGCATAGTAGACTTGGGTGGGTGTCGATGCCACAAACTTGGGCATTTTTCATGTGTATTGTTTTGTCGGCCAAGCTGATGATCCAGAATGGGCTGGATGGATGGGGAATCATAGGCATGAATAATGTCGTCAAACGTCTTCCCACACTGGTAGATGCTTGTGTGGACTGCTTCTATCCATGACTGGATAGCGCTGATATACAAATCAAGATAATGCGGCGGGTCGAATACTCCATCATGCTGATCATCAAGGCTTATCAAATAATAACTCGTTGTATAAGCCCCAAGGTGCTCCAAAACATAAGGAACATCTATATGTGAAGACGATGGCTGATAAAAAACTTCAACTAGTTGTATCCCATCTAATTCTTCACCGCACTGCTTTTTCAAATCCTTATTACCGATCCTTAGATACAATTCTGACTGATCATATAAAAACTCTGACTGCTCTTCCTTATAACTTTCATAAGTCTCAAAAGAACAACTTCTCTTGCTGGACATATCATAGATGAGATTCTCAAAAATATTTTCAAAGGTATCATAGGTTGGATTTTCAATAAAAGTCCAATAGTTATCATCACCATCTATGTCAGATATGAGAGATGCCTCATCACTGGTATCAAGTCCATGTCTGTACTTCTCATTTTGCTCAAAACCATCTTCTTCAAAAAGCTGTGTTTCAAAGATATCACAGGGGATCCAACTTTCCAAATATTTGTCATCCGGAGGAGTGCATGGAGGAATCTCATCACATGAAACTTCTAATATTGGATTTTTAATTGAAGTCTCAAAGTTATCATCCATCTCATATGTAAGGGATTCTTCGTCACTTGTATCACATATGATTCTATATCCCTCTTCATGATCATAGTCATCTTCGTCCGAAAAAAGTTCACAAGGTAGTAAACCTTCCAAACTATCATCATTATGCTCATTAGTAGGATTAGTGCTAAAGTTTTTAGTGAGATCATCCAATTGCTGACTATAATCTTCGACTTGACCTCGGGTTTCTATGGTGACAGGATGGAGCTGTCCAACTGTGTTAATGTATTCAGGCTCTCTTGAATATTGTTTTGTCTCTCTCGAACTTTCTCCGGAAATATCATGCATGTCATCTACACAGTTTATGTACTCAGGCTCGCTTGATGATGCTTTAGGAGCACAACCCTCTGGAAAACCATGCTCCTGAACATAGCATGCATAATAACAAGAAGATTCTTCATGAAGGTCTTTACATGCCCTACAAAATGGCTTATACTACTCAACCATGTTAGTGACATCTAGTTGATGAGGAGGCCTCTGCTCATGGTTGGGAGGCTTTCTTTTCCAAGTTGGCTTGGTGGGAAAGGTTCTAGGAGTGGAGTGAGTTTGAGTTATTTCCATTGTGATCACCCTATTTTGAATTTCTTTTAACTGTGCTAAGTGTTTCTACTCTGCCTCCTCCATATTTTTCTTCATCTCCATCATTTGTTTTTTATAGGCATCCTTCATAGCCGATAAAGGATCCTTGTCTTTTGGTTCACTGATTTTCAACGGATTTGAAGACCTTGAATAACCATGGAGGTTAGATTCACAAGATGACTGCATGTTCAGATCAATCTTGATTGCCATCTCTTGAGCCTGGAGCAAGTTAGCAGGCTCCTTGTCTCTGATCTGGTACTGCATTTTTCCACTAAGTGCCTCGATGTAATAGAGCAGGATAGTTGGTTTAGTTGGGGTATACTCAGTAGGGATGGCATTTGACAATTCCGTGAACCTAGTATTGAACTCGTCCATTGTTTCTATGTCTTTCTTCTTTATGTTGGTCAAGGACGCAAGTTGATGCCGAGGTTCTTTCTTTTCACCGAACTTGTTGGTGAAAGAAGTTTTGAAAGCTGCTAGACTATTAAAGGAATTGTCCGGTAAATTGCTATACCAGTCGCCTGCCTTTCCATCCAGAGATAGAGCAAATAACTTCATATACACGTCATCATGTTGGCTGACCGGATCATTTATATAAGCATTGATACACCTAGAAAAGTTCCTAAGGTGCATGGCAGAGGTAATGGCATCAGTACCTGTATACATCGGGAGCTTCTCAACGGCTTTGTCTGGAAGACGGTGGGGTTGACCTGCTATCTGAGAAAAGTCAAGCTGAGTAAAATACTCGCCCATTATGTCAGAAATAGTGGTATTAGTGTTTTCAGGAAATAAAATGTGGATGTCTGAAATAGACTCAGATCCAAGTTCTGCAAGGATCCTGCGAGAAGATAGTTTGTTCAATCTCCTCCTTTAGACCTTTTCGGGGTCAGGGATGAAATTGACCAAACGTACAGAGTTTCTTCGAGTAGAATACCTTGAGGTGTTAACTGACAGTGGAGTCGCCAGGTGGACTTAAGTCTAAATTCAGAGAGTGATTGGACTAAAATCTACCAAAAAGGATAAAAAGGTAAAACCTAAAAGAAACAAAGGTCGTCCAGGAACAAAAAGATTTGTCCCCGACAGCGGCGCCAAAAGATGTTGTCCGTCGATTGCACACCAGCAGCAGAAATCTTTCGAAAGCTGTCTCCTCACTTGAGAAAGTGGGAGAGGTGTGACCTTGGGGGCAAGCACAGAG
>LPNX010175453.1:583370-617363 GCA_001517045.1 Pseudotsuga menziesii
ATAAACTGGAGAACCGAGAGTGAGGGGAGGCCTCCACCCAGGCAAGGTGCCCCCACTCCAAACCTGTGCACTGAAAACAAGCCAAGGATGAGCCCACATGTGTGATGTAGGTAAGCTCAACCTTAGGTCTGGCTGGAGCCTCCATTAGGTTTGGGAAGCCCACTGATGGTGCAAGCTTTAGTCTTCACCTCGATCAAATCACCGGACCAATGAGTGCTCTCCATCTCATCTTTAGCTGGAGATGACATGTCTGATAACTGATAATAAATTAATTGCTCTCTTAATGATGACTGAAGCTGAGTTATGATAACTCCAATCATCATAAGTGTTCCATGAGATGTCATTTAGCCTTTTACTTTACTAAATTTGGATTAATTTGGAGAGTTTTAGTTTTCTCCAAAATAATCATTTTTTTTAATAAAAATCATTTTTTTACTAAAAATCATTTTTTACTCAAAACTGACTTTTTTGAGTAAAAAGGCATTATGTGTCCGATTGCTGATCTGAAAGTTGGTTCTCACTGGATGGCTGATAAAGAATGATTTTTGGCTTAAGGTTAGAGCCTTCAATCACTGAATTCTGAGTCCGGCTCACGAACGGGTTTTTTCCATTTAATTTATGGAAAAATTAACCCAAAAAACTTAGGAAAAGTAATAAAAATTAAAAAATAATTTTTCACTGTTCGAAAAAAGATTTTTTCGAATTTTTTTTATGTGTCCAGATGACTTAGGACATGACCATGATCTATCTAAATAATGTCTAGTAGGCTTATAACACTCAGTTGGGCTCTAATAACCCCCCAAGGCCCAGAATTCAACATCGGGCATTCCAGCTTTGGAGGAAGCGGGAGAAAACCTCGTCAATTATACTCGGCTGAAGGCAAAGCATAATTGTCAGGGGCAAAAAAATCCATGGAATACCCTATTTGAGATTCTACGTCTCAGGAGACCGAACCACTCAAAAATATCCTACTAGCACATTTTATTACAAACCCCGCGGGGCCATGGTCAAAATTATTCAACTATAAAAGTGACTAGCCAATATTGGCTAGACAAGCAGACGGATCAACTGATACACTGGAGTCAGACTTTGAACAAGTCTGTCAATTGGCGGCTCCTCAGGTAACCCAACTATGGTACAAAAAGTTGGATAACAGGAGGCCAAAAAGTTTGATGGCGGATAGGGTCATTTGTTAACTGATCCAAGTCAGGAAAGTTGAGATGTGCCCCGAAAGTAAGGTTTGACCCAAGGTTAATGTGAGATGGGGAAAAAATGGTGGTGTGGTTTGTAGGGACATGATGCACCTACATAACTGGGGGTACTTGTGGCACCATTATGGATAGGCCACTGCCCCCAAGTGTGGTAAACAAAACTATGTGAGTGGAAGGGCCACTACCCCCAAGTGTGGTAAACAAAACTATGTGAGTGGAAGGGCCACTACCCCCAGGCATGGCAAGTGGGACAGTGTGAGTGGAAGGCACACTGCCCCCATGTGTTACCAATGGGACAACTTGACTAGTCAGTATGGGTGGTGGTAGCTGGCTTATGACGGTTTGCATGACCATGCTGGGGCCACCATTAGAGGTTTTGGTGGTGGTGTGGGGTGTTGACATGGGTCCACTACCAATCACTAAGCCAAAAAATGGATCTGGGTTTGCACCAGCCATGGGGATAGATGGTGCAGTATGTAGGTATGGCTCAGATTGGTATGATTCTAAGTCTGAATTAGAGGATATATGGCCTTCTGATGTTGTAGAGCATCATCAAGAATGGTCTCGACGGTGTTGGTGCAAGGACCCAAACTGTGGTGGGTTGCCTCTCAGGCGTGAGGAAGAACGTGGGGGATCAATCGTGTCTTATTTGTATGTCAAAATGGTGAAATATGGTAATGATTTTTGGACCTCAGTTTTAATGGTTTCCTATTGGCTTCAGGTGGTCACTCATCCACCAAGACTTCCAGAAGACAACGCTTGGCTTTTTCCCCATGGGAGTGCTAGTCAATTGGTGGGGGTCGTTTCCTATTTCACTTAGCAATTCCTCTCGGCGACCAGCTACTTTGGGGTTCCCATGGTACTCCTCACAATGAGTTTCTAGGTTGAGCCCAAGTACTTCCCATGGTTAAGGCAGTCAGGGGCTTATGTCCTCAAAGACTGCAGATGTTTGACTTAGTGTAAATTATAAATTTTAATGGCTCACTCAGCGTCATGAACTGAGTTTGGTTGTTTTATATGGTATGGTTTGTGTGTATGTATTTTGTCTTTCTGTTATACTTAGTGGCTACTTAAATGGTTTATGAATATTCTGCAGAGTTCAGAACATTGCTTTTGGAAGCAGTAAATGATAATCAGAAATTTAAACATGTACCATTGGTGAATCTGAACTATGATAGCCTGACTAGGTGGCTTCCTTCTACCTATATTTCTCTTCAACCAGGAAAGGGTTCCGTTGGGATATAGGGCAGACCTGGGTTTTATACCATTAACCTTGCACCAACAAAAGACCCACAGAGTTGGCACTTTCAGAAACAACCTATGAACAGGCTGCAGTCTCACCCGAAACAGCTATGGGGTGCCGCAGAATCAGGTTTCTGCAAGCAGAAGAGGCATATTACTGTACCTTTAGCTTCTAACAAATGATAACCATTAAATACAGAGCTTTGATATTACTTATTTAGCTTCACTCCGATTAGATAAACAAACAGTGCCTTGCTTAACCCTTTACTGGGAATTCACAGCGAAGTTAGTATTTTGCAGTGATCTTACTTATCAGTTATATATTTATCAATGCATAAAAGAACATAACAAAAACACAACAAAACCACAACACATGATATAACGTGGTTCACCCCCAGTTTAGGGGTTACGTCCACATAACTGTGTTTTATTCAACTCTTTACAAAAATCACGGTTCTGATCTGCGCACTTAGCTGTAGATCCCTTCAAGTCCTCAAAGCCGTGCACACAGCTATAGGCCTCTGCGCCCACAGCTGCAGATCTTCTTAATCACCCAAAAACCCTCTACGTACACAGCTGGGACTTAACCTTTCTTACAAACAAGCCTTAGCTTCGCATCAATTCATCTTACATCAAAAGCCTAAACTGACTTCTTTACAAGAGTGCTTAGTTATAGTGCACTTATTACAAAACCCTGGGCTTAAACCATGGGCATCCTGAACCCTAAACCCTGGACTTAAACCATGGGTTTATTACAAAAAAGAAGGTTTTTAATCAACCCCAACACCCCTAAGACTATTTTGAGTCGCAACTCCGCTTACAAAACTTCCACAAAAATCATGAAGTTACCAAAATTAGGGACCGTTAAGGTGCATGCCCCAATAGGCCCCTAAGACTCACCAGTTTCTCGTCCCAGGACACTCTACTTCTTTTCTGGTGGGAGAATCTTGTTGGCAAAGACAGAAAACGGCTTGCTACTGATGCATCGTCGTCCCTTCTGCTACTGCTACCTCGGCCGTGGCTTGCTTGATCCTTCATCCTTTCATCCTTAGTAGAATACAACCATCTCTTATGCTGTTGTCTGCCTCCGTCATATTTATGGTGGTCATGGGGGTCATTGGGCCTTCTATCAGCGACCCCATCCTTCGAACCGCCTCATGTTCATGTCCTATTGAACATTTGACCATCCACAACTTTGGGTCCTTAACAGGCAGTGCCCCTGTGTTTACATGCCACTGTAATTTTGCATAAGACAAACAACATGCCTCTATTCTTTGAGATCCTCCTGAGTCTTTCCTGAGGGTTTGTGCCTTTCTTCGTTCCACTTAGAGCGAACTTCTACCTTAAATTTCTTTCTGGTTGATCGTATCTGCATTGGCTGCTTTGGCACTGGAAATGCCTCTTCGCAAGGAGGATTGCTCATAAGGTTCTGCAGACCTCTCTCCCTGAACTCTCATAACAATTCCTGGACTTCGTGATCATTCGACATGGTGCTAACTGTAAACTCAAAGAAGTGCACAATGCAGGAGTCGGAGGCCAGTGTAGCTTCTTATAGAATCTTGCAACAAAATCTGTCATCATGGTGCATTAATGACGCCAAATCTGATGGAATGGTGGTAAATATGGTCCACATGATGCTATATTTTCCCAAAATATCATCATGACAGGCAGTTCATGTGCCGACGCTGCCAAGTCGAGTTTGTCCCGCCAGTCACATTTTTAGGCTGCAACACACCTTTCTTCTTCGACACTAAAACTAACTTCAGCTTCGCCTCAATGAGTACCCTCGACATAATATTCAC
Organism: Pseudotsuga menziesii; assembly: GCA_001517045.1. NCBI lineage: Eukaryota > Viridiplantae > Streptophyta > Pinopsida > Pinales > Pinaceae > Pseudotsuga > Pseudotsuga menziesii. Next base: position 587,626 of record LPNX010175453.1, read on the forward strand.
CTTTGGCCCATCCTGACCTACACGGCAACCAAACTTCAACCTTCAAACTTTGACAGTCTTCAACACTTCGTAGCTTTGAGACCAGCTTCATTATAGTCTAGTACCCAATTCCAACTGTTCTTGGTACTTAGACTATCCTTCTTTCTGTTACTTCTGATTAAGCAGTCCTGGTTTGTCCCTGTACTTCTTTAACCTACTTCCATTCACCATGGAAGGTAAAATTTCTCCATTCAATTTAGCTAACTGGACTGCGCCACCATCAGTAACTCTCTGCACTATGTATGGTCCTTTCCAATGTGTCTTGAACTTCCCCGAGAATTTCATGAATTTACTGTCATATAAAAGCACAAGATCACCATTCTGGAACTACTTCTTCGTAATGTGTCTATCATGCCATGCTTTTTCTCTATCTTTCTGTACTTGCTGCTGGAACCCTGCAATGAATCTGTCCTCTTCAAGTTCTAGTATCTTTTCCAACCTTTCTTTCATCATATCTGGGTCATCCATCTTTGTGAAAGCAGATATTCTGAGGCTAGGAACAATGTACTCCATGGGCATGACTACTTCTTGTCCATAAACCAACCTAAAAGGTGTATGGCCTGTCAACTTCTTGTAGGTGGTTCTATAAGCCCATAGTACTGCTGGAATTCTAAGATCCCAATCATTTCTGTTAGCATTGCAAACTTTTGTCAGAGCATCTTCAAGGATGTTGTTAAAGATTTCGATAGTTCCATTTGCTTGAGGATGATAGGAAGTACTCTTCTGATGATATACTTGAAATTCTTCAGTCAATACTTCAATAGTCTTATTTAAGAAATGTGATCCCTGATCACTCATAAGAATTCTAGGACACCCAAATCTTAACAAGATGTTATCGAAGATGAACTTCGCGGCTGTCGCAGCACTACAGGTCTTGACGGGTTGAGCTTCGACCCAACGAGTAAGGTATTCAGTTATTGTAATAATGTATCTTGCTTCGGATTTCTTCGCAGGGGGATTGATAGGTCCAACAAAATCAATAGCCCATTTATCAAAGGGTTGTAAAGTTACCTGCGGAACTAGAGGCATCTCATTCCTCCTGGATGGTTTTCCTGTCCTCTGACAAATGTCGTAGCTGTGGCAATACTCTCTTACATCCTTATGAATTGTGGGCCACCACAATCTGGCTGTCAAAATCTTCTATGCTGTATCTTTTCCTGCGCAATGACCTCCTACTGCGCCAAAGTGTGCCTCAGCCAAAATTAATGGCTTTTCATGCTCCAAGACGCATATGCGCAATATTTCATCTGGTCCCATCTTATATAGTTGTCCTGCTATTAAGGTAAAGTTGGCTGCTCTAACCACCACATTAGAGGAAATTTTGGGTCTAAAATGAGCCTCCTAAGGAAAATAATAAAATAATAGTTAAAATAATGAAATAATATTGATTAATTTTGGAGGAAGAAAGAAAAAAACTACTTTTTGTGTTTGTATTTTTGACATATCTCCCTGTGTTTTTACTCAAATTTCGACCGGGAGAGCTCATTAGATGCGGAATTTGATTCCGCATCCAACGAGTACCCACACTGCATACTTTTGATGGACCCCACTACCCCAAAAACAAGAAATACCTGAAAAAACGTGATGATNTTCCAGATCCAGCGAGCTCTCCCGGTCGAAATTTGAGTAAAAACACAGGGAGATATGTCGAAAATACGAACAAAAAAAGTAGTTTTTTTTAATGACAAATATGTCAATTCAACCATTATGGTTGACTTATTTTATTCAAATTCTATTGGTTCTTGAATTCCAACTCACAAAAATTTATTTTGGCACGTTTTCTTATAAGGCCCATTTTAGACCCCAAATTTCCTCTAATGGCTGTTTCTTCTGCTGCGTTGTCAGTTCGGCGGGTGCAAAACCTGTAGACAAATACTGAACAATATCCTGGAAATAATCATCAACCATCTGGATGGAAAACAACTGGGCATCAGGGAGACCTTCGTCCAAATTAATGGGCTCTTCTCCTGACTCGAGCCTCGACAAGTGGTCAGGACCTAGGTTCAGTCTTCTAGGTTTGACTATGATCTCAAAGTCATATTCCTGAAACAAAATCAACCATCTGCATATCTTTCCACCTAGCATAGGCTTGTTAACCAAATACTTCAAAGCAGAGTGGTTAGTGAACATCTTAAAATGAGATCCTAATAGATAATGTCAAAACTTCTGCAATGCATAAACCATAGCTAAACCTTCTCGTTCTGTAGTAGTATAATTTTTTTCTACTGTGGACAGTTTTCTACTTGCAAAAGAAATAGGGTGATCAATATTACCTTCACCTGACTGAGACAATACTATACCCAGAGCAATAGAGGATGCATCGACATGCACATGAAACTCCTTATTCCAGTCAGGGAATACTAAGATAGGGGCAGTTACCATCTTTTCCTTCAAAATATCCAAGCTTGCTTGACACTCAGGTGTCCATTCAAACCCAATATCTTTCTTCAACTGCTTTTTCATAGGGGCTATTATCTGAGCATATCCTTTGATGAATTTCCTGTAATATCTAGTATGACCAAGCGTAGTGCGCAGTTTTTTAACAGACTTCGGAGGTGGTAGGTTCACAATAATGGCTATCTTCGCAGGATCCATCATCAATCCTTGCTTACATACAATGTGACCTAGCAGAATTCCAAAAGGGGCACATAAGATACACTTTTTCAAGTTCAAGGAAATTTGATGCTGTCTACATTTGTCCAGCATAATTCTTAAACTAGCTATGTGGTCTTTTAATAACCCGAAGATAGTCCAATCATCAAAATAAACTTCTAAGAATTTATGTATGAATTCCTCAAAAGTAGAGATGACTACTCTAGAAAACATGGCAGGTGCATTCTTCAATCCAAAGAGCATAACTGTATACTGGAAGGATCCCATTTCTGTAGCGAAGGTTGTCTTATGTCGATCTTCCAGAGCAATTCTAATCTGATGGTAACCTGAAAATCCATCAGTAAAAGAGTACACTTCTTGACCTCCAACATTGTCTAAAACTTCATCTGTAAAGGGAGTGGGGAAAGGATCATGCAAACAAGCATCATTCAGCTTTCTCAGATCGACACAAATTCTGATTTCTCCCTTAGTCTTTTTTTCTTGCACCACCATAGGACTGACCCATTCGGACTCTTCAACAGGCTCAATGATTCCTGCAGCAAGCATCTTATCCAGCTCCATTAGGACTTTTTCCTTATACTTAGGGTTCAGCCTATAAGGGCGCTGTTTCACAGGCTTCGTATTAGGTTTCAAAGGGATCTTTATCACTCCTATATCACCAAGGATACCTTTCATCTCTGAGAACTTTGTCGGAAATAGGTCCTGATATTCATGGAGAATTTGGGTCACTTTTCTCACCATTTCGTCATCCCAATAATCTCCAATGGTAGCATACTTAGGGTTTTCTTCTGACCCAATGTTTATGGTCTGCGTCTTCAAGGGCTAAGTCACTTCAGGTGCTTCAACTGCTGGGCCATATACTTCGCAGTGTCCTTCTAACTCAGGAATGTTAATGTTGCGCGGATCGTCATCCTCGTCAATTGCAAGGTTATAACACTCTACTGCATTGGCTTCTCGTTCCTTCCAATCAGGTTGGTATTCTGTTATTTCTTGATCATCAAATACTTTAGTATGGATCAACCTAATAGCTGCGTCCAAAGCAGGAGAAACCTCATTAATAGAAAATGTCAGCACAAAACTATCAACAAGACAATCCCAACTTACAGTACCGCGGCGAAGCTCGACCTCCGCATACTAGTTCTTTGCTATAGGTTCCAGGGTGTCCTATGTACCCATTCTTCATGAGGTACATGCTTCCATGCCTCATAGCATTGCTCCAAATGTCCCTGAGGACTAGTCTTACCATCAAACCTGCTTCGCACCTCCTGAGGTTAGTCCCTGAATCTTAGGCAAAGGGAGTTTTGGCACGCTTCCCAACTGTTAAGTCAGTAATTCGTTTCTTCAATTTTTGTTTGATTTGCATTTTATTCCAAGTTACTCATTTGCTTTAGTTTGGTTTTTTTTTTCCTTCCTTTAAAAGATTTTTAGTTTTCAAGTGAAATTTTGAGCTTTTCCTTTTAGACTTTTTGTTTTATTTTTTGATCCCATAGATTATTGAAGGGTTTTAAAAGGTCATCATGTTGCATGGTGGACTCACAAATAATATTATAAGTATAGTCATCATTCAAATACATGCCAAAAGCATAGTTCATCACTTAACCTGCATTCAAAAGGGCAAAAAGATGTAAAACAATGCCAAAATACTGTTAAAAGTTATTCTTGTAGCGCAAGAACCTGAAAATAACGAAGGAGCGCTACAAGAATATCGCGACTGATCATTTTTCCGTTTTTTAGTCGAATTTTGGCGTAATTTCGAATGGTGAGTGACTAATCACATGCTTTCAAGAGTTTGCTACGTGCTGTCTCAGGACTCATCATGAGAATAGGTGGTTTCATGACGTGAAGGAAGATCGTGGTCATCATCAGTTATAATACAGCTCCTCGTGACAAATAGCCACATAAACCGACTCTGATGAGAACACAGTTATTCCCTATCTTAATTTCAAAGCTGAAAACTCATAGTGCACCGATGATTTAGGCCAAAAGCCTGGAAATGCTGTTTCAAAGCTCGGTTGGGGTTTTTTGGAGGTTACCTGGAGATTAGGGCTTTTTTATTCCGCCACCTGTAATCAAATTGAGCACAGGAAGACACTTGTTCACTTCAATCCAAAAATTAAATAGCACGAAGACTGGCTTAAATCAACTGCAGTTGAGCATTAAAGAGGTATTCCGTGGATGCCCAGAAATGTCTGTTAATTTGGGGTTTCCTTGATGAACGTTGTTTTATCAAAATTGATTAAGCCAGATGTCAATATATGCTTTAAAAAATGTGTTTGTCAAAGAAATAAGAAGATTAGCAGTGCTGGTGAGGGAATATTGAAAAATATCATTTTTCATTTGAGCATGACCCTGTCAAAGTTTGAGAATATAGTGATGTAAAAAAATGTGCATTTTATAATGTCCAGACTTCATAAATAAGCCTGTTACTTGAGCAAAATGTAGTGAAGGGGCCGAACATTTAAGGTAGCCTGAAGACCTAGTTTTAGTGCATGCTAAAAAGCTGATTAATTTTGTGTTGAAGTCAAGTTGAAACAGGAAAATGAACAGAGCATGAGGTTGTTTTTCTTGTCATTACAACATATGGATATTCATTATACAGTACAAAGAGGGTCTAATATTTGAATGAGCAGTGTGCATAATACCTAGTTTTCATCAACATTTTTCAGTTACTCTGAGAAACTTGTAGCTGAGATCATATTTGCAAAGTCTCACTGTGCAGAAAATTTTCATAAGGTGGTACTGGAAGGGTTCGAGGTTTAATTTTGGTATTATTAAAAGGTTTATTATGCAGGCTGGAGTACTCTAAAGGTCCTAGATCACTTATACCTAACCTATATTAGTAAACTAAAAGAATCATTTAGGAAGGATTAAGGAAGGTAAGTTATTGAAACTTAAGATTTTTGAAGAAGAAACAGTATTTGTTAAGTCATCAATTGAACCCTAAAAGTCACATAATTTCCAGCTATTGAAGACAAATGGGTAAGAGTGGCAAGGCGAATAGACTTGAACCTACTGATATAGGTTGGATTGAGAAACTCCCAGAGTCTGTTGAACTTTTCCAACAGGCTGGCTGGCTGGAATTCTTCAAGAGAATAGATGGTTACAATGCTGAAGTTTCCTGTAGGTTTGCACAATGTTACAAAGATGATATGGTGGTGTTTGATACTTTGAAGTTCAGATTGACAATAGAGCTAGTAGCAGAGGCTATAGGAGTTAAGAATGAAGGGGAAATGTGGTTTAAGAAACTACCCTTCACCTTTGAGTCTCAGAAGTATTTATTACCAAATGTTACTCCAGATTGGAACAAGGGCATCTTAATCCAGATTTTCAGAAGGGAATGGGTCGAACCTATCAGAATCGTGCAGAGCTATATGACATGTGAGGGCATATATGCTTTTGTTTATAAATACCAATTCAGATTTTTGCAGCATATGGTGGGGGTGTCCAAGATGAGTCTTCCCTTCTTCCTGTACAAAAGCCTGTAAAATATGTCCAACAGAGTCAAGGGGCATATAGACCATTCTTCACAATCAACTTTTCACCATGGATTAATTAAGTTGATCATTAGCACTGTCCTGCAAGCTGAAGAAAAACTTGGGATTTTTTCCTATTCTGGTCAAGTTTTCAAATGAAACAAGAAGATCAACAAATCAAGAAGCAGGCATATAAAGGGAAAATCCTTGTAAGGAAATTAGAACAAAAGAAAAAAAAATGGAAGACAAAGAGGAGCATAGGCGAGCTAGGAAGAAAGTTGAGGCACTAGATGGCATAGCTTTGCTAGCTAAGGCAGCAAAGGACTTATGAGTCAGTTGTTCTAACAATTATTTGTTATATTTTTGAGAAACATATTAGTTAGTGTTTACTATTTTTAGAAAATATCATATTTTGTAATATTGTACATTTTACTTTATCTCATCAAGTTGAGGAAAGGCAGTTAGGGTTAGATCCCTAACTGATTTTGTAAAGAATAGTATTTAGAGAGGTTAGAGAGTCATTGAGAGGGTTCGATTTTGGGAGAGCTTCAGCAGGTCTCTAGACTTATTCATGAGTTAAGTATCAAAACTCTTGTATGCATTTGATGATAAAACTATGAGATATATGACACTTTTAAACCTTCAATTTCTGTGTTGGCTTCATTGTTCAGCTTGTTTAGTTGCTTAAATTATATATTCATTACTGGTTTATGTTTATATGCTGGTGATGCTTTTCTTTTATGAGTGAACCTCAACATTATGTTATGTTGGATATTGTTTAATATATTATGCATCTTTATCTTCTTTTGCTTATGATTTAGTTATTATTTTGCTCATGAGTGTATTCCCTGCTGGTTCCCAAAGTTTACAACCAAGAAAATACATTAGAAACCCTAAACCTATTTCACTTTATTAAGTTTTGTTTGTGTGTGTGTTGGCTTGTTTCTTTAGCCTTGGAAACAATTTCTGGCACAAACATCTTTGGCGCCGTTGCCGGGGACGAAGTTGAAGACATATTTTCCCTGGGATACTTATCAGTTTTACTGGTTTTAAGAGGTGGAATTAAACCAGCATTTTATAAGGCTATTTTTCACCAAAGTTGTCACAGTGGCTTCTAGAGGAGTGGGAACTAGAAATAGACCTACTTCACCCTTGCAGTTGGGTGTGACAGACCCCGAACAGATATTGAGGACGGAAAGAAAAGTTAGAAGATCACAGTCACTACCCTCTTTATCTGACCCTGAGCAGTTAAATGAATCATTAGCTTCATCTGTGGCAAAGAAAGAAGAAGAAACTTCACCTTGGGTAAAACCAACCATTCCTGATAGCAGTTTCCAAATCTTTACCAATCCTCAATCTTTTATAAAAGCCAAAGCTGCCTCCCCTGGTAAAATACCTCTTTTTCAGTTGAAATTAGGTAAAATCTCTTTCCAATCAATTTACAGTCAAGCTTCTTCATCTTCAAAACCAGTTAGTCCAAAAATGGCAGCTCAAAACCATCCCATAGACATGATGGACCGAATGGTTGCAGCCAGATATGCACCATTGGTTTTACCTCAGCCTTTAAATGCACTGCCTGGAGGAGATTATCAGAAGTATTTTCCTAGGTTCAATGGAGAAGGAGAAACAACGGCTGAAGAACATTGGGAAGCTTTCTTACGTTATGCTGATAATAAAGATATTGAGGCTAAGGATGTTTGGATGAGCATGTTTGTACAGAGCCTTGATGGAGATGTGAGGAAGTGGTTTAGATAGTTTCCTGCCAACTATATTACTATTATTGAAGAACTCCGTGATCTCTTTATGAGACAATGGGGTGATACAAAAGATCACACCTATTACATAACAGAATTTGGAGCTCTTAGGAGGAAGAAGGATGAAACAATTGAAGATTTTTCGAAGAGGTTCAACAAAATGTACAGTAGGATTCCTGCTGAGATAAATCCTACAGAAACATCAGCTAAATCGACATATGCAAATGCTTTTGATCACGAATTCTCTTTGTTACTAAGAGAGAGGAGGCCTATCACTTTGTTGAACATGCAAGATGCAGCGTTGGAGGTGGAATCCAACATACTGGCTTCAAATAGACTAAAGAAGGAAACACCTCAGCAGCTATATGAAATAAAAGGAAAAAAAGAAGCAGCTCCAGCTGCTTCATCTTCACTTTCTGCTGAAGCGAAGATAGATGAAATGGCTAAGTTGGTAAAAATTATGACTGCAAAGTTGAACAAATTAGAGCTTGAGAAAAATTCAAGCAAGCCTCCTCCTGAAGGTGAACGAAATCCAAACAATCAGAATCAGTTCAGAAGGAAATTTGCTCCTCGTTTTATGCCTAGGGAACGAAGGAACAATGATATCCAGTGAGAAAGAAGGGAAAATGAGGACCAAAGAGTGCCACCACCTATTCAGAACAATGTAGCTGATGAAGAGGAAGTTGATGAAGAATTTCTCTTTGAAGAGACTGATCAAGATATGAATCATTTTGGAGATGGATTGTCTGGAGGCTTTGTTACTGAGGAAGATTTCCTGAATTCAGAATATTATGATGCTGATATATTTGAAACTGAAGATGATCTAGGATTGGAAAATACTACTGTAACTGCTGTTGTTCATCAAAATGAACCTAAGAAGACTATAAATCTCAGATCAGGCCCAAAATAGGTGGTCCAAGCCCAGAAGAAGAGAGCAACTATTCCTGCTGCAACTGCTCCTGCTAAACAGACAGCTGATCCTATGACAGAGAAGAAGAAAGCTGCAGAAAAATCAAAGAAAACAATAGAAGTTGAAGAGGTAAATAAATCTGTCCAGAATTTCAGTTTGGAGAATGAATTAGGAAAGTTAAAGATTCCTGTACCTTTAACTGAACTGATAAGAAATCCTTCATATAAAGAATCAGTCCTTAAAATGCTTAATCCAACCAGCAATCAGCCTGTCTCTGACACAGTTAATTTGCAAGAGGAGAGTCCTAATATTTTCATTGGATTAGACTTGGCTAAGAAGACTGAAAATGAAGCAGGAGCTTCACCTCCTTTCTATATCACTTTGATAGTTCATGAATAGATGATACACAATTGTTTACTAGATTTAGGAGCATCCCACAACTTGATGCCAAAGGCTGTTATGGAAGCTCTGGGTCTGAGTATTACCAAACCATATCATGATTTGTATCCCTTTGATTCTTGAGCAGTGAAGTGTTTAGGAGTAATAAAAGATATGGTTGTCAGTCTGGCTTAGTTGCCCATGAAAAGTGTGATAATGGATGTTGTGGTAGCTGACATTACACCAAAGTTTAGCTTACTTCTTTCCAGGTCATGGGAAAAGAAGGTTGGAGGAACCTTACAAATGGACCTGTCATATGCCACCATACCTGTGTTTGGTGGAAAAAATAGAAGGTTGTACAGAGAGCTGCAATTTGCTTACATAGTGACAGATGATAAAAACCCCACAAATCACACACTGTACTCTGTTGATAAAGACCTTGGTACGTGCATGCTACATTTTAGTGACGAGGATAATTCTGTTGGTCTGTTACAAGTGGAAAAAGAACAGCCAATAAAACACAGTAGAGAAGAAGAAGATCAGCTATGGGAATTATACTTTGATGGATCTTCTTGTAAAGAAGGTGTTGGTGCTGGAGTTCTTCTTATATCTCCTGGAGGTGAAACAGTAAAGCTAATGTACAAACTTGAGTTTATTACTACAAATAACACTGCTGAATATGAAGCTTTACTATTGGGATTAAAAGCTGCCAAAGATTTGGGCATTCAACAAATTTCTGCATATGGCAACTCCGAATTGGTTGTTCAGTAGGTGAAGAGCAACTATCAAGTGAAGCAGGTTTTGCTGAAAGTCTATCGGAATGAGGTATGGGATATGCTTGAAAATTATTTTATAGCATTTAACATCGCTCATATTCCAAGGAATCACAATGAGACTGCAGATTCTTTGGCCTTGGCTGCCACACACTTCAGAATCCCTAACACCACTCAGTTAAGGTATCCCATAGAGGTGAGGTACAGACCCTGTGTACCTGATAATGTGAAGCAATGGAAAGTGTTTGAGGATGACATTGAGATCAAAAGGTTCCTAGAGCTTACAGCTGAGTTTTCAAATTCCTTGATTGATGAGGATGAGGATGAAGAAGATGGACAGGTAGATGAGTTTGCTGAAGATGAGATTGTTGGACATAAAATTATTGAGCTAAAGAGCAATTTCATTCCCAAAGTTTTGGTACCTTTGGAATAAATATTTACAAAGGATGACACACCTTCAAAGCCTATTGTTCAGTCTTCAAAAGAGAATGTGATAGCCTGCAATATTGGTTCAGCTGAACATCCTAGAATGGTCAAAATTTCTAAATCATTGACAGCTGAACAAAGAAATAGATATATCAAGCTGTTAAAAGAGCATGTAGATGTTTTTGCATGGTCTTATGAGGAACTAAGAACTTATGATACAGGAATCATACATAAGGTGCCTTTAAAACCAAATGTCAAACCTTTTCGTCAAAAACTACGGAGGATCAATCCAGCTTTGTTTCCTATAATTGAAAAAGAAGTGAAAAAATTGTTGGATGCAAAGATAATAGTGCCTCTCAGGTATTCCTCCTGGGTGGCTAATTTGGTCCCTGTCAGAAAAAAGAATGGAGAGATCAGATTATGTGTTGATTTCATAAACCTGAACAGATCTTCATTAAAAGACAATTATCCTCTTCCGAAGATTGAACAGGTATTGCAGCAGGTAGTCGGGGCACAAAGGATCTCTATGGTGGATGGTTTCTCAGGGTACAATCAGATTGCATTGCACCCTAATGATAAGGAGAATACATCCTTTACAACTCCCTAGGGGACATTTATGTATGACAAGATGCCCTTTGGCTTGATGAATGTTGGAGCTACCTTTCAGAGAGAAATGGACATTGCCTTTGTGGGAGAAAAAGATAATTTTGTGGTTATCTATTTGGATGATATTACATTTTTCTCACAGTCAGATGATGAGCATTTGAAGCATTTGAGGCAGACCTTCCTGAAATGCAAAAAATTTGGTCTTTCTCTAAATCCAAAGAAGTCACATTTTGTTGTGCAAGAGGGTAAACTACTTGGTCACTTAGTGTCTGTTGATGGCATCATAATAGATCCTGAAAGAGTCAAAGCTATATTGAAGATTAGTTTACCTCGAAGTAAAAAGGATGTTCAATCATTCATTGGCAAAATCAATTTTCTGCAGTGGTTTATACCCAACTTTGCTGAAACCATTAAACAGATCACACCATGCTGAAGAAGGATCAAGAAGTCAGGTGGACTTCTGAAGCAAAGGCTGCATTTGAGAAAATTAAAGTAGCTCTTACTGAAGCACCTGTATTGGTAAGTCCTTATTTTACCAAAGAATTCCTTACTTTCTCATTTGCATCAGAAGACACAATTGCAGTTGTCTTACTTCAGAAGAATAAAGAAGGATTGGAACAGCCTATTGCCTTCTTCAGTAAAACTCTCAAAGATTCTGAGCTAAAGTACAGTATATTGGAAAAGCAGGCTTATGCTCTGGTAAAGGCTTTGAAATTTTTCAGAATTTATGTCCTGAATTCAAAAGTTATTTCATTTGTTCCAAATTCTGCTGTAAAAGATGTCTTAACACAGCCTGATAGTGAAGGGAAAAGAGGCAGGTGGATTGCAAAGATTATGGAGTATGATGTTAAGATCAGACCTACCAAGCTTGTCAAGGGACAAGGTTTAGCCAAGCTGCTGGCTGAATCAAACTGTCAGGCACTGGGATTGCATGTCATGGCTGAAGAATCAGTTCCTGAAGAAGATCAAGTAATACTAGAAAAAGAGAAAACCATGGACTACTATTCATCATCAGAATGGTATGCAGACATTGTTCATTTTCTGTTATTTTTGTAATGTCCTGAGCATATGGATAGGAAGGCTGCTAGATCTTTAAAACTTAAAGCTACTAAGTACTGTTTAATGGAAGAGAAATTATTCTGGAAGGACCCAGGAGGTATTCTGCTCAAATGTTTGGACAAATCAGAGATTGAAGGAGTGATTTCTAAATCTCATGAGGGTGCTTGTGGGGGGCACAAATACTGGAAGACAACAGCCTACAGAATTTTAAGAGCTGGATACTATTGGCCTTCCTTGTTTGTGGATGTTTATCAGCAGGTAAGGGCTTGTGTTCCTTGTCAGAAGTTTGCTGGAAAACAGAAATTGTTGTCTTTGCCTCTGAAACCTATTGCAGTCAATTCTCCTTTCCAGCAATGGAGTCTGGATTTTATTAGAGAAATAAATCCAGCTTCCTCAGGGTAGCATCATTGGATCCCAACTACAACAGACTTCACAAAATGGGTGGAATCCATTCCTACTAGGAATTCTACAGACAAGGTAATCATGGATTTCATTGAGGAAAATATCCTAAGTAGGTTTGGCAGTCCTCAGAAGTTAGTGACAGATAATGCTAAGGCCTTCAAGTCTAAGGCATTGGTAGCATTTTGTGAAAAGAATGGTATTATGCTGAAGCACTCAACTCCTTATTACCCCCAGGGTAATGGCTTGGCTGAATCCTCTAATAAGAACATCATTCAGAGTATCAAGAAGCTACTCAAGTATAACAAAAGATCATGGGATTCAATGCTGAAGTATGCATTATGGGCAAATAGGATCACAGTGAAACAAGCAATTGGAACTTCTCCCTTTCAGTTAGTTTATGGTACAGAAACAGTTTTCCCTGTCCAATTGGGGATCCCAGTGATGAAATTTCTCCAGGATTCCCAGGAGGAACCAGATGATATGCAGAGAAGGATTTTTGAAATGATAGAATTGCAACAGAATAGGGAAAAGGTGGATTAAAAGGCACAATTGTATAGATCCCAGATCAAAAGCAGATTTGACAAAAACATCAAAGAAAAGATTTTCTCAGTTGGTGACATGGTTCTAAGGTGGGATGCAAGGAAAGAGCAAAAGGGTAAGCATGGTAAATTTGACAATTTCTGGTTTGGCCCTTTCCTAGTATCCAAGGTTTTAGAGAATAATACTATAATCCTGCAGTCTTTGGAAGGTGAGGAGTTGTCCAGTCCTGTTAATGGACGATTCCTCAAGAACTTTTACAATCTATAAGGGGATTTTCACTTTTCATTGTACATACCGATGAGTGAAGCATAATAAAGACTCCATAGCCCAATGGAAGTTTTGTAGACAGATAGATAAGGTATCAGATAGAAGGCACTCGTCTACAGGTTCTTGAAGCCTCGCAGGGAGGACTTCATCCCGTAGCTGGAGCCAGATGTCAAGTCAGTAATTTGTTTCTTCAATTTTTGTTTGATTTTCATTTTATTCCAAGTTACTCATTTGCTTTAGTTTGGTTTTTTTTTCCTTCCTTTAAAATATTTTTAGTTTTCAAGTGAAATTTTGAGCTTTTGCTTTTAGACTTTTTGTTTTATTTTTTGATCCCATATATTATTGAAGGGTTTTAAAAGGTCATCATGTTGCATGGTGGACTCAAAAATCATATTATAAGTATAGTCATCATTCAAATACATGCCAAAAGCATAGTTCATCACTTAACCTGCATTCAAAAGGGAAAAAAGTTGTAAAATAGCGCCAAAATAGTGTTAAAAGTTATTCTTGTAGCGCAAGAGCCTGAAAATAACGAAGGAGCGCTACAAGAATATCGCGACTGATAATTTTTTCGATTTTTTAGTCAAATTTTGGTGTAATTTCGAATGGTGAGTGACTAATCACATGCTTTCAAGAGTTTTCTACGTGTTGTCTCAGGAATCATCATGAGAATAGGTGGTTTCATGACGTGAAGGAAGATCATGGTCATCATCAGTTATAATGCAACTCCTCGTGACAGATAGCCACATAAACCGACTCTGATGAGAATACAGTTATTCCCTATCTTAATTTCGAAGCTGAAAACTCATAGTGCACCGATGTTTTAGGCCAAAATCCTGAAAATGCTGTTTCAAAGCTCGGTTGGAGTTTTTTGGAGGTTACCTAGAGATTAGGGCTTTTTTATTCCACCACCTGTAATCAAATTGAGCACAGGAAGACACTTGTTCACTTCAATCCAGCAATTAAATAGCACGAAGACTAGCTTAAATCATCTGCAGTTGAGCATTAAAGAGGTATTCCGCGGACGCCCAAAAATGTCTATTAATTTGGGGTTTCCTTGCTGAACGTTGTTTTATCAAAATTGATTAAGCCAGATGTCAATATATGCTTTAAAAAATGTGTTTGTCGAAGAAATAAGAAGATTAGCAGTGTTGGTGAGGGAATATTGAAAAATATCATTTTTCATTTGAGCATGAACCTGTCAAAGTTTGAGAGTATAGTGATGTAAAAAACTGTGCATTTTATAATGTCCAGACTTCATAAATAAGCCTGTTACTTGAGCAAAATGTAGTGAAGGGGCCGAACATTTAAGGTAGCCTGAAGACCTAGTTTTAGTGCATGCTAGAAAGCTTATTAATTTGGTGTTGAAGTCAAGTTGAAACAGGAAAATGAACAGAGCATGAGGTTGTTTTTCTCACGGGGACTTCACTTAGTGAACCTCTCACATAGCACGTGCGATCGTGGGATATTAAAAAATACCCTTAATTTCGAGAGATATTGACCCAAACTCTTTTTGTTGAAACCCCCTCCCAATACTTAAAACCTCCTCCCCACCCCTTTTTATACCTCAATCCTTATAAACCACCCTACCCACCCCCACCTTAAACCCCTCATCCCCCCAATACCTACAATATATTGGTTCGATTTTTGATAATTTTAAAACCCACAATATGAACTAACGTGATAGGATATTGGTCAACAAGTGAAGCCCCCGTGGTTTTTCTTGTCATTACAACACAGGGATCTTCATTATACAGTACAAAGAGGGTCTAATATTTGAATGAGCAGTGTGCATAATACCTAGTTTTCATCAATAGTTTTCAGTTACTCCGAGAAACTTGTAGCTGAGATCATATTTGCAAAGTCTTACTGTGCAGAAAGTTTTCATAAGGTGGTACTGGAAGGGTTCAAGGTTTAATTTTGGTATTATTAAAAGGTTTATTATGTAGGCTGGAGTACTCTAAAGGTCCTAGATCACTTATACCTAACCTGTATTAGTAAACTAAAAGAATCATTTAGGAAGGATTAAGGAAGGAAAGTTATTGAAACTTAAGAGTTTTGAAGAAGAAACAGTATCTGTTAAGTCATCAATTGAACCCTAAAAGTCACATAATTTCCATGTATTGAAGACAAATGGGTAAGAGTGGCAAGGTGAATAGAGCTGAACGTACTGGTATAGGTTGGATTGAGAAACTCCTAGAGTGTGTTGAACTTTTCCAATAGGCTGGCTGGCTGGACTTCTTCAAGAGAATAGATGGTTACAATGCTGAAGTTTCCTGTAGGTTTGCACAATGTTACAAAGATGATATGGTGGTGCTTGATACTTTGAAGTTCGGGTTGACAATAGAGCTAGTAGCAGAGGCTATAGGAGTTAAGAATGAAGGGGAAATGTGGTTTAAGAAACTGCCCTTCACCTTTGAGGCTCAGAAGTATTTATTACCAAATGTTACTCCAGATTGGAACAAGGGAATCTTAATCTAGAACTTCAGAAGGGAATGGGTTGAACCTATCAGAATCCTGCAGAGCTATATAACATGTGAGGGCAGATATGCTTTTGTTTATAAATACCACTTCAGATTTTTGTAGCATATGGTGGGGGTGTCCAAGATGAGTCTTCCCTTCTTCCTGTACAAAATCCTGCAAAATATGTCCAATAGACTCAAGGGGCATATAGACCATTCTTCACTATCAATTTTTCACCATGGATTAATTAAGTTGATCATTAGCACTGTCCTGCAAGCTGAAGGAAAAACTTGGGATTTTTTCCTATTCTGGTCAGGTTTTCAAATGAAACAAGAAGATCAATAAATCAAGAAGCAGGCAGATAAAGGGAAAATCCTTGTAAGGAAATTAGAACAAAAGAAAAAAAACTGAAGACAAAGAGGAGAAAAGGCGATCTAGGAAGAAAGTTCAGGCACTAGATGGCATAGCTTTGCTAGCTGAGGCAGCAAAGGACTTATGAGTCAGTTGTTCTATCAATTATTTGTTATCTTTTTGAGAAACATATTAGTTAGTGTTTACTATTTTTAGAAAATATCATATTTTGTAATATTGTACATTTTACTTTATCTCATCAATTTGAGGAAAGGCAGTTAGGGTTAGATCCCTAACTGATTTTGTAAAGAACAATATTTAGTGAGGTTATAGAGTCATTGAGAGGGTTCGATTTTGGGAGAGCTTCAGGAGGTCTCTAGACTTATTCATGATTTAAGTATCAAAACTCTTGTATGCATTTGATGATAAAACTATGAGATATATGACACTTTTAAACCTTTAGTTTCTGTGTTGGCTTCATTGTTCAGCTGGTTTAGTTGCTTAAATGATATATTCATTACTGGTTTATCTTTATATGCTGGTGATGCTTGTCTTTTATGAGTGAACCTCAACATTATGTTCTGTTGGATCTTGTTTAATATATTATGCATCTTTATCTTCTTTTGCTTATGATTTAGTTATTATTTTGCTCATGGGTGTATTCCCTGCTGGTTCCCAAAGTTTACAACCAAGAAAATACATCAGAAACACTAAACCTATTTAACTTTATTAAGTTTTGTTTGAGTGTGTGTTGGCTTGTTTCTTTAGCCTTGGAAACAATTTCTGGCACAAACACCAACTATGAATGTACTTTTTGTGACCATTCCACCATCTGGATGCTGTGGCTCTGAATGCTGAATCCAGAGTCTCCATTTTCTGTGAGTCTGGTACCTGCTCTGAGAATTGCACAATCAACTCTTCTGGGTCTGTCGAACCATCAAAAATAGGTAAGGTTCTTGTCTGTGTGCCAAGCCATCTGAGAGACTTGGTAATTCTAGCACATCGATGTCCATGTAGCTCATACAGTCTATTTTTCCAATTCTCTAGGCCATCATCTGAATCTATCATGCAGGAGTTGTCACACTTCCAATCCATGATACCTTCGGTAGTAGGATCAACATAATATTCTTCCTTTGCTGTGATATTGTAGATATGGTCCAAAAATTCCTTGTATTCATCTCTTACTGGCTCGGTGTACCTCTCTCCTTGAGAAGGATCCAATGGGACTATGACTCTCAGTCCTTTCCCTTCGAAAGTCATCTGCCTCTTCTTCAGGTTGATTACTGCATCATTATCTATTGCCCATTCAATACCTAGTAGTGCTGGATAGGGGTTATTGTCATCAATTATTTCAATTACCTCGAAGTCTGCTAAGGTACTGACTCCATCAATATCTACTGATATACTAGGGAGTCTTCCTAGGGGCACAATCTTCTACTGATTGGCTAATCTCAACTGTATAGGGGACCGTTCCAAAGTAGGCTTTCCCATTTGTTCCCATGTCTTCTTAGTTAAGAAATTTACTTCTGATCCCAAGTCCAAGATGACATCACTCATGTCATATTCTCCTATCTGAGCATTCAATCTCATCTCCCTTCCAGTTCTTCTGACTCTATGAACAGTTTTTTCCTTTCCAGAACTTCACTGAGGTTCACAAGAAGCAATAACTTTCTGCAACTCATTTAAAGCATTCTGATTTCTCAAGAGCTTCATACAACTCTGTAAAAAGGAGGACAGTGTACTTACTTTATCCGTCGAAGCTTCTTACCGATGCGACTGCTGCTGAGGCTGTTGCGCAGGTACTACTGATGTGTTGGGGTCAGCAAAGTCTCTCTTGGCTTCCATAAATGTCTCTTTTTCCTTTTTGACATCAAATGCTGGGTTTTTTTTTGGGGCCTTACGAACCCAAGCCTCAGCAGGCTGTTTCTCCTTGTTCTGCACTCTCATCGTAGCTCCACTCCTGGTAACAACATTAATGGCTCGGACAGGTCGTTGCTCCACAGCAATCAGCTGAATATTCTGAGTAGGGGCACTATTTATTTCTTGAATCTTCGCTATCAGGTGCGGGAATTGCTCAATCACATGGTCGACAGCTTTGCAATATCGACATGTTGTAGTTGGGTTCCGACAATCTCTAGCTAGATGTCCTGCCTGGTTACAGTTATAGCACACAACCTGGCCTCGACCTCTACCAGCCATACCACCACAACCACGACCTCCAAAAGCTTCGTGACCTAATGTACTACCACGGTAACCATATCCATCACTACCTTGGCCATAATTTTGTACCTGATAAGCTTTGTAAGTTTGTTCTCTCATGAGGTCAAAGCTACGACACTCATCTTCTTGTGTCCCACTGATTTACAGAACTTACAATAAGGATTTTTAGGGACTTGCACATACCTCTATAGAAGACAACAGTCTTCAGGTCGATGCTATCCAGTTGTCCTACAAATCTCAAAATATAGAACACTAGGGTTGAATGGGTTTGGTGCACCAGAATTCAAGAAATTTTTTACCACAGGATATTGTTCCTTGTCGTGACCCTCTGTCCGACATCGTGTACACCAAACTTCTTCATGACTAGATTTCCCTTTTTTCATATTGCGCAGTGCCAGAGCCATCGCTACCAACTACGCTTGTATTTGAGCGATACCAGAATTGTCTTCGATAGGGGCTATTTCAAGATTCATAACGATTTCCAAAGCCTCCTGTTGATCTGTAAACTTCTATTGCATGAGTGGAGTCCTAATGTGCGGTAACAAAGCTGTGATGAACCATTCCTTATGTTGCACTGGTCTAATGGTGAAACTGAATTGATCTAGCAGGACTTTGAACCTCTGGTCAAAGTCCCACACTGATTCTCCTCGCCTCTGCTAGATTTCCTTTAGCTCAGTGATACACTATGACTCTGATTTTGGCTTCTTAAATTCCTTTATCATTGCTGCTTTTATATCAGCCAAGTCATGGTTCTGAGTGCTGGAAAACTTCATGAACCAGTTCAAAGCGTGGTCTCTAAAATAAGTAACCAGCTGCAATCTTTTTGTATCTTGATCTGTAATGTTCTTAGCAGTCCACACTGCTTCACATACGAACAAGAACTGTTCTGGATCCTCTGATCTAGTTCCTTTGAAAACGGGGAGCTTAATGTTGTCATTCATATGGGCCATCGCGGATCTAGGGGGGGAGGGAGGGGGACTGGTAGTAGGCGGGGGGAACTTACTGGGGTAGACTAACCTGCGATAGGAATACTTGGGCTAGGGTTACTTTCAGACTGCGATGGGTTCTCAGGGATAATAGGTCTTCGCTGCGGGGTTACCGGAGGGTTTCCAACAGAAGGGTTTTCTTCGGGCTCTGAGGCTATTGGACTTACGGTGTTAGACTCAGTATTCTGACCTAGGGTATAGGACTCAAAATTTCTCTTGTACCTTTTGCCACTTCGCAGCAAACCACTTTGCTCGTCGAAGGTACTTTCACTTGCAAACATAGGTTAGTAATACAAAATCTAACAGTCTAATTCAATGAGCAATATACCTTTTTCAGCCAATAGCATTTATATTCTCAAACTAAATGAATTCAAGTACTTACCCCTTGGTCCTTTGAAGAACTTCCGTTCGGCTTCGCTGAAGGACGTACTTGTGCCAATGGCGAACTCCGTCACAAATGCTTCAAGGGTTCGCGTTGTCCAGAAATCAACAGTGCGGGATATCTCGTTGTTTACCCTTTTCAATATATTAATTCTTGCGGGGGTCCAATCAGGAAACTGACCTTCTTGGAAGTTCGTCCTTCTCTCTGTTAACCTGGATAACCACTAGTGCAACTCTATGTGGATACTACCAAAGAAAATTTCATAAACATCAGAAAAAACATACCTTTGTAAAAAGTCGTTTGCACTACGATGCGGATCTTTGTTCTCTTGTACAGCAAAGTTCAGATAAGTCTCTTCAATAATTCACTGATTTCTTTCACTGAGGGTCTCCAAAACATAGCCCTCGAGGTACGACGTAAACCCCTCTTGAGCAGATACTGAGTTCAACCGGAAATAGAACCAATTTGTTTGGCTATAGGGCAGACTTGGGTTTTATACCATTAACCTTGCACCAACAAAAGACCCATAGAGTTGGCCCTTTCGGCAACAACCTATGAACAGGCTGCAGTCTCACTCAAAATAGCTATGGGGTGCCGCAGAATCAGGTTTCTGCAAGCAGAAGAGGAATATTACTGTACCTTTAGCTTCTAAAAAATGATAACCATTAAATACAGAGCTTTGATATTACTTATTTAGCTTCACGATTAGATAAACAAACAGTGCCTTGCTTAACCTTTTACTGGGAATTCACAGTGAAGTTAGTATTTTGCAGTGATCTTACTTATCAGTTATATATTTTTCAATGCATAAAAGAACATAACAACAAAACAACAAAACCACAACACATGATATAACATGGTTCACCCCCAGTTTAGGGGTTACGTCCATAGAACTATGTTTTATTCAACTCTTTACAAAAACCACAGTTCTGATCTGTGCACTTAGCTGCAGATCCCTTCAAGTCCTCAAAGCCACGCACACAGCTGTAGGCCTTTGCGCCCACAGCTGCAAATCTTCTTAATCACCCAAAAAACCTCTGCGCACATAGCTACAGAGGTCGTCCACACACACAGCTGGGACTTAACCTTTCCTACAAACAAGCCTTAGCTTCGCATCAATTCATCTTACATCAAAAGCCTAAACTGACTTCTTTACAAGAGTTCTTATTTATAGTGCACTTATTACAAAACCCTAGGCTTAAACCATGGGCACTCCGAACCCTAAACCCTGGATTTAAACCATGGGTTTATTACAAAAAAGAAGGTTTTTACTCAACCCCAACACCCCTAAGACTATTTTGAGTTACAACTTTGCTTACAAAACTTCCACAAAAACCACGGAGTTACCAAAATTAGGGATCGTTAAGGTGCGCACCCCAACAAGTTCTTGGCTCTCAACACAATGGGACTAAGCCCATCCATAGATCTACAGGTCACCCTTTGGATGCAAGGTCTGTCAATAAGGAGGACGCTGAGTGTTGTGAGGCCCCCTGGGCCTACTACCCCCTCTACCTTCCAATTCACTTGTTTTTAGTGGTTTTGAAAAATGACAAGTGAATTGCCTATTACTATATGAGCTTCACCCTTCATCTTATCCCAGAATACCCCTAAAGGTGATGACTAGGTAGAGGAGGAAGGGCTAGGCAAGATGTTTATTTTAATTACAATAATTTTTAATCAAGCTTTGATCAGATTCATTGATCCATTAACCATTTCATTTACCATTGATTTACACATGTTGTAATAAAATGAACAAATACTGAAAAGAAATAGAAACAGATTTGATGGATAGAGGTGGCTGAACAACACTGAAAGTCCTTAATTTTTAAAAATTAGAATCTAAGAGACAGATCGCTCTTTTTGGGGAAAATGTGGCGAGGGGGTTGTCAAATTTTCCCCAAAACAGGTCAGGGGGTCACTCAGAAACTGTAGACAAAAGCGAGATGGTGTCTAGGATGGGGTCACACCTTTCAGGGAAAAATGAGCAACCTGGTCGCACCTTTCAGCCCAATAAGAGTGACCTGCTCCGAAAGGTAAAAATTTTATGATCCTGAGCCAGATCCAGCTGACAGTAACCTGTACTATGGCCAAATGGGCTCGAATTGGCCTTGATGAGGCTTGACAGTAACTAAAAATGCAGAAAACAAAGATCTAAGCTAGATTTGACAGAAATTTAAACTAGGAAAAATAAAAATAAAGTGCAAAAATAAAACCCAAGGATCCTGTGAGATCGACCTGGTATGGTCGCCAAATTTGTAGTAGGGATTTATCCCTTGCTACAGAGAAGGAACAACTACCTTCTGTCTATAGGATGGAAGGATAGGGTTCTTGGTGGTTGTGAAAGAAAAATAGACTGAAACAAAAATAAATAAATAAAATCCTCTGCATACAAGGTTAGGGTTTACACTCCAAGACCCTGCATACAACTGTTAAGAGACCAAAAGACCTGCAAGTAAACAAGGGAAACCTGCAAGAACATTTTAAACAATAGACCTGCAACCAAATACTATTAGACAACTACAACCTACCAAAGAAAAAATGCAAAACAAAACAAGTGTACCTTCTGGTTGGAATGGGACACCATGCCCTAGCTTGGGAGAGCACCTCTCTTAGGAATGGGGAGCTATGGATCAATGGAGGAATGGAGGAGAGGGAGGGCGAATGGCTTGAGAATCAAAGGGTCTCAAGGCATTCACATGGGCAGCATAATGATAGGGAGTGAAGGAGTGTTTTGAGAGTGACCCCCACCCCTCTATTTATACTTTTTCGCAAGACTTTTAGGCTTTTAAGCCCGTGGTTGGGGCTTTAGCCCCTTTTTTGGGATTTTAGCCCTTTTCGCTCAATCTTTAGCTCTTTTGGGGGTTTTAAGCTCCTTTGAGAGGTTTTAGCCCCTTTTTGGAGGCTTTAGCTCCTATGAGAGCTATTTGGGCTCTTTTTAGTGGTTTTTAAGCCCTTTTTCATATTTTTAAGCCTTCTTGAGGGTGTGGGGGTCAAATGGGGTCAAATAAGGGTCATGCATGGATTTCCTTGGGTGGTGTAGGTCATGTAGAGCTTAGTGAGGGATTTTTTGGGTTAACATGGTTTGAAACACCACATGTGATATTTTCATGGTTCTTAGAACTCCATATCTCCAACTGGACATAAGTGGTACATGGCTATCCAAATTACCAGTTATGATCAGAACCTAATAATTCCAGCCAACTCCTGGCATTTTTCACATTTATACTTGAGCATGTCAGTGACATATTGGGCCCAGTGGTAAATTTTCCCTAACTTTGATATTATGTCGATGGCTTCCAGCATTTCTAGCTTCAGATCACTCACTTGGCCTGTAGGGATGAGTCCTGTCGCTATGATTTTGGAAACTATTTGCGGTGTACGGGATTGTATTTGAATGATCATTAGCCCTTTTTAGTTCTTCCATGATGGTGTCCCTGCTAGTCATTCTACTATTCCAAATTTTATACCAATAGGAACAGGTTTTCCCTAGTTTGAAAGTCCGGTAAGCTTCTATATGACCTCGCCAAAAATTTCCACTGGTTTGTCGAAGTAGAATTTGCCATTGTGGTACCCACTGATGATAAATTTTACAGTGGTTTCTTTTGTCCAGGGATAATTTTAGGGGCGAAATTTATCCCATGGGCTATTTTCAGGGGTTTCTCCAAAAAAAGATTCACCATTTTGCATTTTTTTAATACCTATTTCACCCAATTTTGATGGAGTAAACGTTTTTCACCCTAAAAATAGCCGAATTATTATATAAACGATATAAAATACTTGGAAATTAAAATGTTTTTTGAAAAATATTCCCAAACATTTTATAGTTGGTGTTTTAAGAGTTGGTAAGATTTGCCTACATTTATACACTTTTAAATAAGTATGTTTCCTTAAAATCATCCATGCTTTTGTCCCGCCAAAACTCGCCATGAAAGGTGTATTCATGCAACTCATAATGGTACTGCAGCTAATTTTCTCTGCTTCATGTGTCATTTTCTTATCTACATAGGCCCATTTTTTTATTTCTACCCAGATCTTTTCCCATGAGGTTTCCTGTACCTTTGCGTTTTTAATATTTCTTAATCTTCTCATGAGTGGGGTTTCGGTGCATTCTAGCTCTTTTGTTTTGGCAACTGCGGCCCTGGTTTGCTTTGGATCCATTTTATCGGTCTCTTGGTTGGGTTTCTTCACAAGGTTTATGTTATCGAATTTCGGAGTGATTGATTGCTCTATTTCTTCAAAATGTGGTAAGAAATGTTTCTCTGATGTAGTATTTATAGGTGGAGCAGATGGCGGTTTTGTCAATGAAGTTATTAATGGTAGAAATGATGGTCCAGGACAGTCTATTGATGTCATGTTTAATGCATTCTAGTTTTGGTGCTCCTTCTGACCGTAGTCCTGAAGACATGATTTGACCTTTGGATTCGTTGGTCGATGTCAATCATGAGGTTGGTCGATGATGGCATGTCAATGGTAGAGATGTTGGTTGTCGAACTGCAATCTACCATGTCCTTCAAATTTTCCTGTCATTTTGGCTTATGAGTGTTGGCTCTTTTTGTTGTTTTTGGGATTTTTAGGTTTTTATAGGTTTTCTGAACAGTTATGGTCGTTATTTATTTATTTATTTTATTTTTTTCATTTCTTTTGAATTACTTAGTTTTGGTACCATTTTAGTCGGGCACCATTACCAAGTTTCCAAAATACTATGCCTTGTAATGTTCTTAGTCGGACTAATCCGTTAGCATTAATTTCTTCTAAAATGTAAGGTCCCATCCATCCTATGTGTAACTTTTTATGTTTCCATTTCACTCAACTATTATATAGTAGAGCACGCTCTTTGACCGACAGATTTTTGTTTTTAATGTTTCGATCATGCCAAGCCTTCTGATGTTGTTTTCAAATTTCTTGATGTTGTATAGTGAGCAATCGGTGTTCTTCTAGTTTTCCTAGTTGTATCAGTCAATCCTTCCTACCTTCTTCGACATTGATGTGTAGGATATCTGCTATCACAGGTGTTTACTGTCGGAAATGTAGGGGAACGACTGCTTCTTGGTCGTACACTAGATGAAATGGTGTTTGGTATGTCGACCATTTGTATTTTGTAATGTAAGCCCATAGCACTGTAGGGATTTTCTCATCCCAATCGTCCTTATCGGTATTGCATATTTTTTATAAAACCCTTGTTAGTGTTTTGTTAAATGCCTCTATTTCTCCATTCGACTGAGGGTGATAAGTTGTACTTCGTTGGTGGTCAATTTTGAACTAGTTTGTCAATGCTTTGATGTTTTTTTAATGAAGTGTGACCATTGGTCACTAATTAATGTTAGTGGGAATCCAAATCTAGTAATTATGTTTTCATAGATGAACTTAGCAGCTACCTCACTGGAACAGGTTTCAACAGGTTCTGCCTCTATCCATTTGGTTACATATTCTACTATAGTTATTATATACCTCATACTTGTTCTTTTTGCTGGTATCAAGAATGGTCCTATGAATTTGATGGACCAAATTTCAAATGTTATACTTGGGTTTACTGATATCAAGGAAATTTATGTACTAGGCAGAGGTCTACCCAGTCGTTGGCATCGGTCACATTGGCTAACAAACTTTTTGCAGTCATTATACAGTGTTGGCCACCATAGTCCTGACTGTTTGATTTTATTGGTAGTTGTATCTGCTTAGAAATGTCCTCTCGCTGGTCCATAGTGTGCTTCTTGCATAATATTTTCTCTTTAGTGTTCTAATACACATCACCGAAGGATGTCTCCTAAGCCCATTTTATATAAAAATATATTTATGAGGCTGTATGGTGCAGCCTTCATGGCTAGGATTTGTTTCTTTTTCATGCTCATGCCCTATGGTTCTAGACCATTCTCTAGAAATTGTGCTATTTCCTCTAATTCTATCATGAAAGCTTCTATTCAGAATAAGTGTGCATCCGTAACATCCTAGACTCCTATCGGCTCCTCCCTTATGTTGATCCTTGACAAGTGGTCGGGTCTGACATTTAATTTTCCTGGTCTAATGACGAATTTGAATTCAAATTCATGGAATAGTAATAACCATCGACAAATTCTACCATGGTGTAAAGGTTTGTTAACGAGTTATTTCAATGCTTGGTGGTCAATATAGAAGATAAAAGGGTTGGCTAGTAGGTAATGTCGGTACTTTTGTAGCGCAAATACCATACCTAATGTTTCCCTCTGTGTTGTCGAATAGTTTCATTCTGCTTTGTTTAGTTTTCGGTTGCTGTATACTATTGGATGTCCATTCCATCATCCCTTGGCTACGTTAAAATCGCACCTATTGCTAGGCCTGATGCATCAATATGCACATGGAATTTGATCGACCAATTCAGGAATATAAGGATAGGTGCCTCGACTAGTTTCCTCTTTAATGTATTGAATGATATATTGCATTCCTCTGTCCAGTCAAACTCTTGATCTTCTCTTAATAGTTCTTCCAATGGATAGGTCATATCTGAATAGTATCTAATAAATTTTATATAGTATCCAGTATGTCCCAGTAGTACCCTGACCTATTTTGGATTCACCGATGGTTTCAAGTCGAGGATAATCTTTATTTTAGCAAAGTCGACCTTGATTCCTTCTTTGTGTATGATGTACCCTAGCCGTATTCCTATATGGATTAGGAAGATGCATTTCTTTATGTTAAGAGATAACTAGATTTGTTGGCATCGTTCCAGCATGAGCCTTAAACATTTGCAATTATCTTTCAACATGGAGTAGATCGTCCAATCGTTGAAATATACTACCATTGTTTTGTAGATGTATTCTTGAAATTTTTTGACAACAATTCTCGAAAATACTGCAAGTGAATTTTTGAGACCAAAAGGCATAACTTTGTAGGCAAATGAGCTGAATTCACATACAAATGTGGTCTTTTTTTAATCCTCTTTGGCTATTGGTACTTGGTAATACGCTGAGAATTTGTCTGTAAACGAGTAGTATTCATGTCCTGCAACTTCATTTAATATTTCATTTGTGTATGTCATTGGGAATGGGTCTATTAGAGTGACTTTGTTTAGCTCTCTAAAATTGACACAAATCCTCAGTTTTGTTGAGTCGTGTTTCTTTGGCTGGACGACCATCGCGCTTTCCCTTTCTGACTAGTCAATAGGGTAGATAATTCCTGCTGTGAGCATATTATTGATCTCTTTATTGACTATCTCTTTGTATTTATGAGCTAATTTGTATGGAATTTTCTTTATGGGTCGGGCATTGGGCTTGATGTCGATCTTCATTTCACCCATTTCATGGACTAGTCCTTTGAGATCTTTATAGTCTCAAGCAAAGACATCTTGGAATTATTTCAATATATTTATTGTTTTAGTCATTTGCTCTTCACTCCAGTAATAACTAATTCTTGTCATTTTTGGTCTTTCATCATTTGATATGTCAAACTCTTTAGTTTTAACTTTGGAATCCATGCATTTTGGTGCCTTGGCTTTGTTGATCGGTCAAATCCCTTCTTTGAACTATGAGAATGTAGCAGGGAATTCTACTACGGTCATTCGGTCGGTGTCTTCTTTGTCGGTTGTGTCAACTTTAAGTATTGTTCAAATTGATTTTGTTGTTTCTAAGTGATATGATTTCCATCGAAATATTTTTCCTTCCGTATTTTCATTTTCCATTTACAGTCTTGTCGACTATGGTATTATGTTGGTTTGAATGTTATTGCATGATATTTTTGGTCGATCACAGTTTGGTATCAAACTGTTGTTTCTAGTAGGTTCTATCAATTCTTTTATCTGCTTTGCAGTTTCGACTAGCTTTTTGTTTTGCGATATAAAACTAAATTCCTTGATGAATTTTTCTCTAAGCTTGTTCCATTGGAACATTTTGCCTCATGCTTCTTCCATTTTATACCATTTATTTGGTAAGTCATCTAGCATCAAGGGAAATAGGTGTGGCCATGTACTTTCGTCTTTATAACCAAGTCTTCTCCATTCTCTTTCACATGTTCTTATTTGTTCGTCTGGGTCTTTCCCTTGGATGAAGATAGGTATTTGCGCCTATTTAGTTAGCTTCCTTCCTTTGAATCTTTCTATGAAGTAAGTCGAATCTATTGTCCAAGTCTGCAATCTCAACTTATGGCTGTCCCACCATCGAGCAAATTGTCCTATAAAGGCTTCTACTAGGCTTTGCAGTCAGCCATGTTCACCTAAGTTCTTAGAGACTTGTTCTATATGTAGAATTGGGGACTCTTTTTCTTTATATCTTGGGTTTTGTCTAATACTTATATTTTTTGGGGTTAAGGTAGGGTATTCCCTAGTTTTCCTTTCGAATATTTTTGGGATGATGGAGACTGAGAAGCATTGATGGGTTGGTTTCTTATGTATAGCCTGAATGGTCCAACAACCCCTTGCTTTAGTTTCATAGTTTTCGAATTCCAAATCATATAATTCTGCATCTGAATTATATCCTACTCAGTCTTGGTTACCTAAGTGAAGCTCACCATAGATATTGGGTTCAGTTTAGTCTTCGTTATTTTCAATTTGATATAATTTTCTAATGTCAACTTCTTCATCGATGGGTTTAGTCCAAGGTTTTCCTTGGGAAGGATGAATAGGGACAATAACTTTCAATCCATTCCCTTTTAATTTTATTCTTTCTTTGTCTAAAGATGTTAATGATTTCATTTTTCTTCCCCGTGGTCAACCTACCAAGGCTGGGAAGGAACTGGATGCTTCTTTAGGGTCGATGATTTCAAAGTCAACTTTAGTTGATATTCATTTTATTGTTGTATCAACATTTATCGAAACCCCAATGGGTTTGATCAGCCCTTGGTCGGCTAATTTGAGGTATATACCTAACTTATATAGTCAAGGTCTACCCAGCTATTCCCATGTATATCGATTCATAATATTTACTTGTGAACCAAAGTCAAGTACAACTTGTCGAACATGGTATCCTTCAATTTCTAGATCGACAAGTGGGTCAGCATCGCTCTTGTCTTTTTGGTTCAGACTGCATATATTTTTGGTTTGTTTTTCTGCATTATTACTGTGCTTCATATTATACAACAAGTCAATGAATTGAGATATTGATTTATCATTCTGTACTAAATGTATTAGTTCTTTAACTGTGTTTTTTCGACTGTCATTGACTGCTTCATGCCTAGAAAATTATTTAAACATGTCCGATGCTTCCTTATATAGTTGTTTTTTTTTTGTTGGGTTAGGATAATCGTTATTTTCTTTGATTTTACTTATACGTGGGTTATAATTTCTAGATTATATCCCTTGTTGGATTACTATGTGCAGGTTCTTTGTATTCATTACATCATGTTTTTAAACATACGACAAGACATTAACATTTTTCTTTTTATTAATCTTGTCGAGCATGGTGGGACAATCCTCTAGTGAGTGATCTCCCATGCCATAGCTAGTACAAAACTTTAGATCAGTTCTAAACTTTTATGGGTAGTCTGCATAGCGATATCCTTCTTTGTAGCATGTAAAGCACTGGATGGGTCATATTGGTCGATTGTCACAATTTCTAGAAAATTGTCCTCGACCTCCAAACCCTCCATGACGGTTGTCAAACCAATGCTCATATCAATGACCTTCATATATTTGATTATTTGCTAGACTGCTTCATAGTATTGTCGATTCTTCAAGTTTGAGTGGCATTCGAAAGTTGTGTGACTTATTACCTCACAGATTGCACACCATGATTCTTTTTCCATTTTTCATGTTATATGGGAAATATTTCGTTGTATTTTCTCCATGTTCGTGATAAATGTCACATAAGCATTTCATCTGAACAAAACAAACATCCTGTCGACTTATGTCTTGTCGGCAGTTATCTTTAGTGTGTCCGGCCGTGGATTATTTTGTGCACTAGACATCCTGATTCTTGAGGTTCATCTCTTTTAATTATTTCTACATGATTTCTAGTTGTTCTTATAGCCTGGTATCGATAGGGTATGCTATGAAATCTGTTAAATTTTCATATTCTAAGCTAGATCATTAATATTTCATTTCGATTTCATAACAAAAGCATATAAACAGGATCACTGAAAGATAGACAAGCACAACCATACAAAAAGAGAACACAAAGATTTATCCTGGGAA
>LPNX010175453.1:617614-679968 GCA_001517045.1 Pseudotsuga menziesii
AATCAATGGAATATTTTCAACATCATATAGTCTTCATCTTCAATATTTGATGACAGCAACTCTTTAATCAACATCAACATCTTTTGACCTTTTGATCAGCAACATCTTCAACACTTTGATCTTTCGATCAGAAACATCTTCAGCACTTAGACCTTTCGATCAGCAGCAACATCTTCAGCACTTTGACCTTTCGATCAGTAACATCTTTGGCACTTTGACCTTTCGATCAGCAACATCTTCAACACTTTGACCTTTCGATCAGCAGCAACATCTTCAGCACTTTGACCTTTCGATCAGCAGCAACATCTTCAACACTTTAACCTTTCAATCATCACCAATATCTTCAGCATTTTGATCAGCAATATCTTCAGCACTTTGATCTTTCGATCAGCAAAGAAATCTTCAGCATTTTGACCTTTCGATCAGCAACATCATCACATTCTGATTAGTAACATCATGATCAGCACCATCATCATACTTCAACTCTCGAACAGAATCACCATCATCATATTCTGATATTTTGATCAGTATGTCATCATCATCACATACTGATCATCATCATCATCACACTCTGATCTTTCGATTAGTACATCATCATCATCATACTCTTGATCGTTTGATCAGTACATCATCATCATACTCTGATATTTTGATCAGTACATCATCATCATCATAAAAACATCATCAAAACATCATTATGATCAAAAAATTCAACATCATCAAAGCATCAAAATATCATCATCATCACACTCTGATCTTTTGATCAGTACATCATCATCATCATCATAAAATCATTATCATCAAAACATTAACTTCATCAAAACATCAACATCATCATCATCAAAACATCAACATGATCCTTCCTTTCGGAATTAAGGGATCAACATGTCTGTGGTACTCAGATGATCCTTCCTATCGAAATTACGAGATTTAGGTCTTTATGGAGTTACTAACGATCCTTCCTTTCAGAATTACGGGATCAACACATTTGTGGAGCTCAAACGATCCTTCCTTTTGGAATTACAAGATAAAGTATTTACGGAGCTACTAACGATCCTTCCTTTCGGAATTACGGGATTTAGGTCTTTACAGAGTTTCTAACGATCCTTCCTTTCGAAATTACGGGATCAACACATTTGTGGAACTCAGACAATCCTTCCTATTGGAATTACAAGATCAGCACATCTGTGGAACTCAGACAATCCTTCCTGTTGGAATTACGGGATCAAGTCTTTATGGAGATACCAACGATCCTTCCTTTCAGAATTACGGGATTTAGGTCTTTACGGAGTTACTAATGATCCTTCCTTTCAGAATTACGGGATCAACACATCTGTGGAACTCAGACAATCCTTTATATTGGAATTACGGGATCAATTCAATCATCCTTCCTTTCAGAATTATGGGATTTAGGTCTTTACAAAGTTACTAACGATCCTTCCTTTCGGAATTACGAGATCAACACAGTTGTGGAACTCAGACAATCCTTCCTATTG
This sequence comes from Pseudotsuga menziesii, assembly GCA_001517045.1. Taxonomy (NCBI): domain Eukaryota; kingdom Viridiplantae; phylum Streptophyta; class Pinopsida; order Pinales; family Pinaceae; genus Pseudotsuga; species Pseudotsuga menziesii. The sequence goes on from LPNX010175453.1 coordinate 619,111, forward strand.
GAATTACAGGATCACCACACGTTCTTGAGTACCAAAGTCACCGGATCTAATCTGAACCGAGGTTCAAGGATGATACAATCCTACTACCTTCTCGATGACCGAAGTTCACCAGATCCGTTCTAAACCAAAGTTCAAGGATGATATAATCCTGCCACCTTCTCGATGACCGAAGTTCACCGGATCCATTCTGAACCGAAGTTCAAGGATGATACAATCCTACCACCTTCTCAATGACCAAAGTTCACCGGATCCGTTCTAAACCGAAGTCCAATGATGATACAATCCTACCACCTTCTCGATGACCGAAGTTCACCGGATCTATTCTGAATCGAAGTTCAAGGATGATACAATCCTATCACATTCTCAATGACCGAAGTTACCGGATCACTTTTGGACATATGTGTCAGGATGATACAATCCCTCTTCATTCTCGAAGACCGAGGTCTCTAGGTCACTTTTGGGCAAGTTCCCAGGGATGATACAATCCCACTACAAAATCACTACTCCCCCTTTTGAGGAAGGTCTTTCCAAACAACACCAAGCTTGTCTCAAAAGTGTTCGAACTTTACTTGAGACAAAGGCTTCATCAGCACATCATCATCTAAACCATCATCATCTACATCTTCAGTATGTGAATACTAAACTATCACCATCTGTATCTCCAGTATGTGAATACTGAAAGCATCATCTATATCTTCAGTATGGGAATACTGAAACATCATCATCTGCATCTTTATCTTGTATGTAGAAATATCGGATTTCTATGTGTTACAACGGAACACAGGGTTCTTTGTTATCACAACTCTCGTTATCACATAGAATCAATGTAGTATCCATCTTCAAGTCAAGGAGACCTGATATTAGCTTTCGAAGCCATATGGCTTCACAACTTAGCAGAGCAATCTGCTATGTATTATGCTTTTGTTGTTCTAAGAGAAACCTGGATTGTTTCTTGCTAAACCATGAACTCATAGCAAACCCCAAACAAAAGCATCTACCTAATGTGATTTTCCTGTCTAAGATACTTCCAACCCAATCTGTATCTGTATAGCCATACAATCTGTAGTCATGGCTACCATCATAGTATAGACCAAGGTCTATAGTCCCTTTCAGATATCTCATCACATGTTTTGCAGCTACCAGGTGAACCCATCTTGGTTGAACAAGATATTGACTTAAGGTGTTCACAGCAAAATAAATGTCTGGTCTAGTATTTGTTAAGTACATCAATGACGGCCCAATGATCTGTTTGTAATGAGTCGCATCTACTAACTCTTATGAGTCATCATCTAACAGCTTCAGGTTGGAGTCCATGGGTGTGGCCATGGCTTTGCATTCCAACATATTTAATCTCTTTAATATCTCTACCAAATACTTTCCCTGGTTGAGAAATATTTCTTCTGAACTTTGTCATATTTCTAGACCTAGGAAATAGTGCATTAACCCAAGGTCTTTCATCTCAAATTATTCTACTAGTTTCTTCTTGCTTTACATGATTTGTTTCTCCTTCCCTGTCAAGAATAAGTCATCCACATATAATAATAGGATGACAGGTTCATCTTCTACAACCTTGAGATAAAGGTTAGGATCAACTTTACTCTTGGTAAAACCCATAATTGACAGGAAACTGCCATACCAAGCTCTGGGAGCTTGCTTCATGCCATAGAGGCCCTTCTTCAACTTACATATATGAGTCCATCTATCTTCAACTTCAAATCCTTTCGATGTAAAACTCTTCCCCAATCATACCATTAAGGAAGGATTGTCTTTACTTCATCATGGAAGCAACTACCATCATAGTTCTGAAGGAAGTGTACCTTGCTTCCTGGAGTAAGTGTATCTTCAAAATTAATTCCTTCTTTCTTATAGAAACCTCTAGCCACAAGTATTTCCTTACTTCTATCAGTGACATATTTTATCTTGCAAATCCATTTGTAAGATACCACATGCTTGCTTTCTGGTTTGAGTACTATATCCCAAACATCATCATAACATCTTCCATGAGTTCGTCTTGTCAGATCATCAACATATCCTAGTCTTCTGCATTCAAATCTTCAGAATCAGATCATGATTCTGATTCTGAACCCAATGCCACAACCGCACACAATGAGAGGCAAATCATTGATCCAGACCCCACTACCACTATTGCTACCACACAAATTCAACTAGAGGATCCTGAAGAGTCAGAGGCAGAGGAGTGCCTATTCCACTCGCAGATGTGGGTGAAGGGAATGCCTCTACATTTTGTTGTTGAAAATGGTAGCCAAAAGAACCTGATCTCAGCAGAAGCCGTCAAGAGATTGGAGCTTCCGACAACACCACACCCACAACCTTACAGAATCGGTTGGCTAAGACAAGGACGAGGTATCCGCATTACTCAGCAATTCCTCCTACCATATGGCATCAAGCCTTTCAAAGACGAGGTATTGTGTGATGTGGCCCCGCTTGAAGTCTATGATGTTCTTTTAGGACAACCATATATGTGGAAGCATCATGCTGTATATGAGTCACAGCCTCACAGTGTCATTGTTACTTTGGGAGGAAAACTCTATCGAATACCAGAGACCGTTGCACCTAACAAAGTCTCGCAAGGTAGGAAGATAATCTCCCACATCAAAAAATTAGTCCTCTTCACAATTGCGTATAAAGGAGAACATAAGATCACAGAGACCTCCACACCCTCTGCACAGGGTGTCTCTGCTCATCAGACACAAGAAGAAGATAGAACCATTGTTTCCTCATCTATCTGAGTACCTCTACAATGCAAGGCCACACATTCAAGGTGCTCATCCAGAAACAAATCATCCAGACAACAATTACAACCCTCTCAGGATGCCAAAGAAAAGCAGCCTCTTCACTTCAACAAATGTCGCACCAGGAGGAGATCAACCCAACACACAGTTCGAGAGATGATACGGGATTCGACGCAATGGAGACCATTGCTTCCTAAGGAGGGAGGATTGATCCAGATGGAGATCGGTGGCCACCCACCTATTCCACTGGCTCAAAACAATTATCCATTGTGGCATTTTCCTAGTTATTTTTCTACAGTTTTTCGGATCCTAAACTTTTGGGGCCATTTTGAGGCCCTAAACGACATTTTTTGGATATTTGGGGCCAAATGGTCGCTATCAGCTGACCAAAAGTTGTAAATATTAGACAAACCTTTCCAACGAGCTATCGAATGCCCAAATCGGAAATCATATGCAAAAGTTCTGGCCCAAGGAAGTTGACTGTTCAACTTACCACCGTGGGGCCGCAAACTTTATGATGGTTCATCTTCTAGGGTTATGTTTTGGACTTTTGGGGTTCTCACCTCATTCTTATTATAAATAGGCCCCTTTGGCCTCATTTTGTATTCATCTTGGCACGGATGAGCGTAGCAGCCACATCTCTTCTCAGAGATAGCTACCACCATCTAGCAATTGTATTACAGTCTGTTCTATTTCCGCCATTTAATAGAATATGTGTTTACTGTATCTTTGTTATCTTTGCAAAATGTCTGTGATTATGATTCTGTATATGTTCTTTCATTCCGTTCATGCATAAATATGGATCAATGGTATCAGAGCAATCTGCTCTTTGATTGTTTCTCGACGCATGTCCCCGACAAGGTCCGAGTATAGAGAGTTTGGTCTCGAACTAGTTTCACTAGATTATTCTTGCCGTCCCAAACGACCTCCCATGGCAGAAGAAAAGAGAGACGACGAAGCAGGAGATCCTATCAAGTCGCTGCTCGAGGAAGCTCTCAAGCGACAGAGGAACAATATGATGGATAGTTTCTCCCAAATCCTTTTGCAAATGCCGGGGATGGCAAGTGCATATTCAACGAGCAGCCGGTTCGGGGATGAAACTCCCTTCAAGGTACAAGTTAACTTTGATATTCCTTTATTTGAAGGAAATATTGATGCAGATGCCCTGGATAATTGGTTGAATGTTCTAGAAGGGTATTTCTCTATCCACAATTTTTTCGACAGAGAAAAGATCACCTTTGCGCTCCTTAAGGCAGTCCCGCATGTCCAAAATTGGTGGGGTACTTATTGTGAGCAAAAATCATCAGACGAGTCTGGAATGTTTGAAACAAATCCCACTTGGGACTCTGTCATAGATGCCATCAAGGAACAATATTACCCTGTGGGAAACTATGATGACCAGTACACAAAATGGACCATTCTGCGTCAAGAAAGGGACCAGAAGGTGTCAGAGTACACCATCAAATTTCATACCTTGCGTACAAATCTGAGTATCAAGGACTCCAAGTGACACCTAATTCTGAAATATCACAGTGGTCTACATCGATACATCCGAATTGAGATGGACTTCCTTGACATATCTTCACTTGGATCCGCCTATCGGTATGCCGTCAAAATCGAGGAGAAATTTCGACAAAAGAACAAGCGAGACTCTGAACCTATGAATCCATTGTAGAAGCAAGGCAAGGGAAACCATGGCCCACAGAACACAGCAAAAGAAAATGACAACCAGTCCCCGCCACAAGCAAAGAAGGGAGATCAAAAGACAAAGAAGGACACCGGTAAGTGGTGCGAATTTCATAAAAGCTCTTGGCACAACACTGATGAATGTCACTCAAAGCAGTCATTAGTGGCCGAGATCAAATCTTCAGAATCAGATCCTGATTCTAATTCTAAACCCAATGCCACAACCGCACACAATGAGAGGCAGATCATTGATGCAGACCCCACTGCTACTGTTTCTACCGCACTGATTCAACTAGAGGATCCTAAAGAGTCATAGGTAGAGAAGCACCTATTCCACTCATAGATGTGGGTGAACGGAATGCCTCTACATTTTGTTGTTGACAATGGTAGCCAAAAGAACCTGATCTCAGCAGAAGTCGTCAAGAGATTGGAGCTTCCGACAACACCACACCCGCAACCTTACCGCATCGGTTGGCTAATCCAAGGACGAGGTATCCGTATTACTCAGCAATGCCTCCTACCATATGGCATCAAGCCTTTCAAAGACGAGGTATTGTGTGATGTGGCCCCACTTGAATTCTGTGATGTTCTTTTAGGACAACCATATATGTGGAAGCATCATGATGTATATGAGTCACGGCCTCGTAGTGTCATTGCTACTTTGGGAGGAAAACTCTATCGAATAACAGAGACCATTGCACCTAAAAAAGTCTCACAAGGTAGGAAGATAAGCTCCCACATCATAAAATTATTCCTCTTCACAATTGTGTCTGAAGGAGAACATAAGATCACAGATACCTCCACACCCTCTGCATAGGGTGTCTCTGCTCATTAGACACAAGAAGAGGATAGAGCCATTGTTTCCTCATCTATCTGAGTACCTCTACGATGCAAGGCCATGCATTCAAGGTTCTCATCCAGAAACAAATCATCCAGACAACAATTACAACCCTCTCGGGATGCCAAAGAAAAGCAGCCTCTTCACTTCAACAAATGTCGCACCAGGAGGATATCAACCCAACACACAGTTCGAGAGATGATACAGGATTCGACGCAATGGATACCATTGCTTCCTAAGGAGGGAGGATTGATCCAGATGGATATCGGTGGCCACCCACCTATTCCATTGGCTCAAAACAATTGTCCATTGTGGCAGTTTCCTAGTTATTTTTCTACAGTTTTTCGGGTCCTAAAATTTTGGGGTTGTTTTGAGGCCCTAAACGAAATTTTTTGGAGATTTGGGACCAAATACATGCCATCGGCCAACCAAAAGTTGTAAATATTAGACATACCTTTACAACAAGCTATCGAACGCCCAAATCGGAGATCGTATGCAAAAGTTATGACCACGGGAAGTTGACTGTTCAACTTACCACCGTGGGGCCGCAAACTTTATGATGGTTCATCTTCTAGGGTTACGTTTTGGAATTTTTGGGTTCTCACCTCATTCTTATTATAAATAGGCCCCTTTGGCCTAATTTTGTATTCATCTTGGCACATATGAGCGTAGCAGCCACATCTCTTCTCAGAGATATCTACCACGATTCTAGCAATTGTATTACAATCTGTTCTATTTCCGCCATTTAATAGAATATGTGTTTACTGTATCTTTGTTATCTTTGGAAAATGTCTGTGATTATGATTCTGTATATGTTCTTTCATTTCATTCATGCATAAATTCGGATCACATTCTTTGACCGTAACTTGATTTGCCTTCCATATTGACTCACAGATGAACCAGTGTCATCTAGGGTCTTCATCACCCTCATAGAGGGGGATATGTGCTAATATGTGACCCATGTCAGTGTCATTGTCTCCTTTGGGGGGTGGAGGTGGAGGTGGTGGTGGGTGTGGTGGTGCGGGTAGTGGGATATTCGACGTATCTTGTTGTTCACAGCTTTTGTTGATGGAACTTTTGTTCCCATTAGTGGTTTTGTTTGTTGTTTCTTCTCCCGCCAGTAGTCGGTTTGGGTCGACTTCTTCTATCGATGTCCAGCTGCACTGATGTGTTTGCAGGTTTGACTATTCTGTTTCTTGTAAAACTGTGTTTGGTAGGGGGTTTCTCCTTCATGTGTTAGGTAGAGCAAGTGAATACTTTGGTTGGAAGGGTATGCCTGAAGTGTTACCCAATTTCCTTTCTCTGGTCGATAGATTACTAAATTATTATCATCATTTACTTCATCATCTAGTCGGATCCATATACCGAAATCACCAGCTCTTAGTCGTAGGTCCTCTTCAACAATGGCCTAAATTCAGGTACTCAGATTAGTCGAAGATAGAGGTCTTACCTCCTAGGGAATTTCTAGTTGGAGAGCTTCTCACTGCTCTATCCACAAATATTATTCCATGGGTGATGCCTCTTCATCCACACCTTCTTCTTGTCTGTCATGACCTGACTCTAGCAGATTTCCTTGTTCTGTCACCCTGGTGGCCATTCCTCTTTGCAACGCTCTAGATTGCTCCCTTCTTTCTTCTCTTCTTTTCTTCTCTTCTCTCTTTCTAACTTTTACAAGTTCGATGTACCTTTATGTGTCATTGCCCATTGGATTTCCTTCTTAGGTCGACTTTTCATTGCTGGTGATGGTATTTTCTTCAATTGACTAGAATCCTTTTTACTCTACCCCGACACATGACCAGCTATCCCCCATAGCCTACCCAATGCTTTAGAAAGCTCGGATAGTTATGTTTATTTGCTTAGGAAATATTCCCACTCCCTTTTGACAATGAATTTTTCCCACTTCTTATGTTTCTCTGCCCATTTAGAATTTGGTGGCGGTTTGCGTAGTGATGGACGAGACTCTACGATATGGCCCACTTCCTTCTCGATTATGAATTTGAACAAAAGGGTCGATAAGGAGAAAATGAACTACTCAGTGAGGTCTATATAAAACATTTTCTTAATGCTTTCGACCAAAACTCTTTCCTCCATGGCTTTTTCTTCACAAAATTCGTCTGTGATCTTTTCAAACCACTCCAACAAGTTTGTTCATCCACCTCAAATTAGTTTCTCCAGTAACTCTTGGTATTTTTTTGCTTCCAACTTTTTCATCCAGAATTTTTTTCAAAAGATGAGGTACCGACTCTACAAACTTCTCATGTGTTTCAGTGAAGAATTTATCCTTCTCCTAAGCAAGGGTCAATCTATTTCTCTTTGCGTAGTTCTGCAAATAATTTGCTATCTTATGCTCCCACCAGTTCTTAATCTATTCCTCTGATATCATCTACTTATGGTCATTACATCCGTATATGTACTACCGACAACAAAACCAATGTTGTAATCTCACAAGGAAATAATAATTTTTCTCACAATTTCATAATTATGAAATAATAATTATTTCATAATTGAGGAAAATGTCATAATTGGGAATGAAGTTCATCTTGAGTTGGAAAATTCCCATTATTGAGCATGAAACTTGTGAACGAATTTTATCCAACTAACTCGCATGCCATGAAGTCTATCTCCATTGTCACGTAACCAGTAGCCTCTTTAAACCATTGTCACCATAGGGTAATCAATCCCACATACCAAATTGTTGCTTGATGCCAAAGTCAAATTTTGGTTTCCATTGTCTAGATACTTATATTTAATTTTTAAAAGTGGAACATAATAAAATTTATATGACTATCAGTTAACTAAAATATTCATCCTCCTTTATGGAAATATTACTACCATGAATACAATCAAACCATGCTCAAGAATCATACCCAGAAGAATACTAAAGCAACAAACACATAACATAAATTAAATCCATGGCATTACAAACATGTTTGGAACTTATCTTTTAAATGTATACCAACTAGATACAATCTAAGGATGTTCCTCCCATCCATAGGAACTCTATCAAGTTATCTCTTTATTTTATATATGTCACCCATAAGCTGGGGCTATTAGTCCATAAGGGATGATTTTAAACTATTCCTCTTCAATTTATAACCATACTCCTCATAGATCACTCCTCACCCAAGGGAAACTATCCTTTGCCAAAGTGGTGTGGGTAATCCTATCCAAAGAGGAACCCAACCCCTCACTCATTCCCCATAAACCTAAAAAACACCAGGGAATATACCCCATTCCCTGCACCACAGTCCCTCAAGATGTCCCCTTCCCCTTCTAGTGCTTTAGTACATACCAACCAATAAGTCTTTGTGACAAGGATCCAAGGATGTCACGTTGTAGGCCACGTTCTCTAATATGAAGAGTAAGTTTTTTAGGGTTTCTATAGGGTTGCTACAGGGGTGCTACAGGTTGTAATGCATCCATTGGACCTTTACTAGCCATATGTGCCATTCCTAAGAAACATAATCTTCACATTGAGGATGTGAATTGGATGCACTAGAATATATCCTTTCGTTTGCACCTTAATCCCAAAAACAAATATGGTTAGGATTAGGTATATACCTTTTCAATAATGACACATGAAATAAACTATGCACTTTTATGCAAGTAGTAAAAGCAATCTCATATGCAATAGGTACTATCCTAGCTAATATTTAAAATGGATCACAAATTTGGGTGCTAGCTTAGGACAAATTCTGAGTTTAAATGAACTGTATTTTGGCCTGACTTTTATGTACACATGATCACTAACTTTCAATCATATGGCTTTGTCTACATAAATTTTATATCTATACCGTGACATCTTTAAATTTTGGTTGATCTTCATAATCTACTCTTCCATTTCCTTAAGTAATTATGGCCTAATTACTATTTTGTCTGTTGGGTTGTCCTAACTAATTGGTGTATTACATTTATTTTATATAAGGCTTCAGATGGACCCATATTTAAAGAATAATGATACCAAATGTTGTACGCAAACCCTACCAAGAACAAGTAATATTCCCATTTAAATGGTTGGTCCATCACATACATCCTCAACATATCCTTAAAAATTTTATTAACTCTCATAGTCTGTCCATATGTTTTGGGATGATATGTTGTACTAAAGTTCATATTTGTTCCAAATCCTTTGAATAAACCTTTCCAAAAGTTTGAAATAAACTTTGGATCTCTATTTGATACAATGACCTTTAGTATCCCATGCAACCTGGCAATTTCCTTCATATAAATTGTTGTTATGGTAGCTTACTTATGTATTACCTTGATTAAAGTCAGCAATATTTATTAACTTTTCCACCACTAACATGATGGAATCATGTTGCTTCAAGTCCCAAGGAATTTAGTGATGAAATCATTGGTCACCACATCCCATTTCTATTCTGGTAGTGGTAGTGGTTGTAGTAATCCTACGGAATGTTTGTGCTCTACTTTTACTCTGACATTTCATGCACCTGGCTATATAATCAACAACATCTTCTTCATTCTTAGACAAAAGTGTTGACTTATCATTGCTGCAAATTCCTTTTGGTATCCATTGTGTCTTGCATATGGAACCATATGCATCTCATTCATTATTAGTTTCCTTAATTCCACATAATTGGGAACATAAATTTTATTTTTATGCATAAAAAGTCCATCACCTTCCATCATGTAAACCTCATATTTCTATTGTACATTTTCCTATTGGAACCCTTCTTTTACCGTAATATAATGTTCATTTTGAGATACCAAGCTCAACAATTCTGCTTTTTAAATCTAATTTCACATGCTAATGGTTGTAACATGCATTACATGTACTATCCTAATAAGTGCATCAATGATCTTGCTCTCTTTCCCTTTTATATGCTTGATATCAAAATAAAATTGACTAAAATATTCTGGCCATCTTGTTTGTCTAGCATTCAAAGTCTTCTTTTCACACAATTATTTCAACCCACTCTGGTATATCCTTAATTAAAAATTCCTTCCCATGAGATAATCTTTCCACATTTTTAATGCACGTAATATAGCAACCAACTCTAAATCATGTGCGACGATTTTCAACAGTCAACTTCCTAGACATATAATAGACCATATTTCCATTATGCATGAGTACTCCACTAATTCCTTCTTTACGATCATCTATGAATACCACAAAATATTCATTTAGATTACGAATTTTGAGAATTGGTGTACTATTGGGAAATCTATTTAGCCATTGAAAAAAATTTACACACTATGGTATCCAAAAATTTGACACATTTCTTTTGTAATGAGGTAATTGGATATGCCTCCTTTGAGAATCCTTCTATGAATATTCTGTAATATCCTTCCAATCCCATAAATGAACTTATGTTGTATTCAATTCTAGGTGTATTCCATCCCATGACAGCTTCAATATTGGATTTATTGATATCCCTTCCTTAAATATGATGTGTCCTAAACACTGAATTTACTCATGTTAAAATGAACATTTACTCATCTTAGCTTAAAATTAATTCTCTTTTAGCACTTTTAATACTAATCTCAAATGTTCCACACCCTCTGACAATGATTTTGAATAAATAAGAATGTCATTTACGAAAACAATGACAAACTTATCTTAATACTCTCTAAATATGCCATTCATTAAGAACATAAAGTAGTTGGCGCATTTGTTAATCCAAATGGCAGCACTATGAACTCATAATGGCCATATATAGTTCTAAAAGTTGTTTTGTTGATGTATTCATAGTTTATTCTCACCTGATGGTAACCTATTCTCAATTATATCTTTGAGTACATCCTTGATCCCTTTAGTTGATCAAATAAGTCATCAATTATAGGTAGATGATATGTGTTCTTCATAGTGACTTTATTTAACCTCATAAAGTCAATACATAGCCTCAGTGTTCTATCATTTTTATTCACAAAGTGTGTTGGTGCTCCTCAAGGAGACAAACTTGGGTGTATGTATCCTTTCTTCAATAGCTCCTCTAGTTTCATCTATAATTCCTTCAACTTAGTTGTACTCATTCTATATGGAATTTGGGAACTTGGTGTAACTCCAAGTACTAAGTCAATAGTGAAATCAATGTCTCTTTTAGGTTGAAAACATAGTATTTCTTCAAACTCATCAGTGAATTCATGTAATACTCAAAAATATTCCAAGGTGGAAATTTTATTATTTTCTAGATTTTCCACATGAGCTTCATACAACAAACATCCTTTTTTGAAACACATTTTTAACTACACAACTTAAATTTTCCTTATCGAAATAGCCCTTAGTATTCCTTTTGCTATATTTTGATCTCCTTCTTCATCAATATAAGTGACAGTCTTATTATGGAAATCCAAAATAACACGGTTTGTATCCAACCAATACATTCCAATAAGCACATCATAGGAACCAAGAGAAATTATTTTCAAGAAGTATGGGTTTCATTCATATCTAATGGACAACCCGTTACTATCTCACTATTTTTTATTTTGGTTCCAACAACCAATTGAACCAACCATGATTACTCACGCTTAATTATCTCTAACTAAAATATTTCAACCAAATTAGGAGAAACATAACTATGACTTTTCCTTGAATCAATTAAAATGACAGTAGGTTGATTGGAAATATTACTTTCAACCTCAATAATATTGGACTAATACTTTGTCTTCCTCAGGGATAATTTTAGGGGCCAAATTTATCCCATGGTCTATTTTTAGGGGTTTTTCTCCAAAAAAAGATTCACCATTTTGCATTTTTTGAAGCCCTGTTTCACCCAATTTTGATGGGGTAAACTTTTTTCGCCCTAAAAATCGCCAAATCATTATATAAACGATATAAAATCCTTGGAAATTTTTTTTTTTTGAAAAATATCGCCAAACAATTTATAGTTGTCGTTTTAAGAATTGGTAAGATTCGCCAACATTTATATTCTTTTAAATAAGTATGGTTCCTTAAAATCATCCCTAGTCTTCCTATTATCCAAGGCTGAATAGACTCTAGGAATTTCTTTGGCCATATCCTCCATTGTACCTTATTCTTGAATGGTTTTCATAGTCCTCATTCTATTTCCCTTACGAGGACAATCTCTGTACATATGATCTCCTTCACATCCCCAACACTTGAGTTGTTTCCTTGTTCCTATCTCTAGAGACTCTTCCATATTGGCTCCCTACTAAGTTAGATTACTTTATTTCCAAATGAGTTTAACTATTCCTTGAGAAAAGTAGGTTTAAATCCTTTCTTCCGTTGATCTCTTTATCTTTCTGCTTATCCTTCCAAGACTTGTGAAAATATGATTCTCCTTTGTTATATTCATATATACATTTTAATTTCTAAATCACCTCCTCCAAAGTCTTGGTCTCATCAAACTAAAGTTTATCTCTGTAAAATGAAGGTATCCAGTCAAAAATCTGTGTATATTTTCTTTCTCATCCTTAAGGAACCCAAAATACCTAATCAATTCCAAAAACTTCCTTTCATACTCCTCCATAGACATATTTCCAATCTTGAGTTAAAATAAATCTTCCATTTTATTCTCATAGTAATGTTTACATAAATACTTTTGTTGGAAATACCTCTTGAATTGATTCCATCTGATCTTCTTTTTCTTGAAATGCTTTATTTGGACTAAATGATCTCACCAAATAGAATCCTTGTATTGCAAATTGTAAATGGCTATTATAGCTTCCATATTTTAGGAGTAGTTATGTAACTAGAGGTACTTCCTCATACCAATAGTCAAGCTTCATCATATTCTCCTTTCTTATGCTCACCATCAAAAGTGGGTTGCTTAATACTCCTAAGCTCCTCCTACAACTCTTTCTAGATGTGTCTTCTTTTGTAATTTCTAGATGAGTACGTTTATGGGATGCTCCTTGATTATTCATATGTGTAGAACCTTTTGTTTGCATGAGGTGGTGAGACATAGTGTGTAGGACTCCCAGCAGCACTCTTGGAATGAGGAAATTTAAAAGTGTGGGCCTATACATAGAAGGTCAATGTGGATGGTTGAGAGGCACTTGAAATCATTGAAGGATTTGGTTAGACAAAGAGCAATTCTTGAGGGTTATATGAAAGATGTATATATGGTATATCAAACTACGGTTTATATTACTCAATATATTCCTAAAATAGATACAACTATTAATGTGTATCACATATGGGATGACAACTCCATAAACAAATTTGAAGGGGAGCACCTACTAGGGAAATGTAGAATGAGGAAATATAGAAGTAAGTAGAAGGTGGATATTTATAATATATTTGTATTCTTTTTATGTATTCCATAATTATTTAAATTTTAGTCTTCCTACATAATCCATTATTAATATGAAGTCATACCATGGTAACTAATTATATGTAAATTTTTTATTTTAATACAGGTACTTCAGAGTGGGATGCAATACATTTATACATTGCAAAAAATATTGATTGGATGAAGGTATGGATTGAATGATGTATAGAATGTAATAATGGTAGGTTAGCATGGAATGGTGTGAGTACAATGGTTAAATAAGTTGAACATGAAGGAGATGGCAATATTACATAGGAGGAAATTGATTTAGCGCATGGTTTAAAAGATAAACAGGAAAGCATATTTACCCATACGATTTAAATTTTTTTAATATTATATTGATGTGTATGGTGTGCTTTTTTTTCTTAATTTGTATCATTTTCAAGTATAAATATGTTTATCGATTGGAAATGCATTTTTCTATGTCTAACATATTGCAGGTGAAACACCAAAATTCTATGTGGTGCAATGGATGCAAATTTTACATCAAAAAGTTGGATCAAAAGAGGAAAACTTATGATACTGTGATAACTGTAGTATATGAGGTTACTAATGTTTCTCATAAAAGCAACAAAATTTTGGAAGTCTCTGAAAAATAGATACTATGGGTATTTGGAAGATATACTTGAGTGTGACTTTGAATCCTTCAAAGTAGTTCTATTTGACATCAAATGGTCCAAGCTACAAGTTAACGAATGTAATCTTAATAGAACTGTTATTGAGCATGATAAAGGATTTAACATGGTTAATACAAGGAATGTTGAGCCCGGAAAATATCCCTACATTCTTTCTAGACAATGCTAACAGTTATTTTACTTCGAGGTTCCCGGTAGAGGGGGTGTGTCATATGTTTCTATATATGATCCAAGAGGAAGGTCGATTAAGTATAATGTATCAGAAGAAGAAGATATTGAGGAAGAAGATTATGTAGAGGAGCAGTTAGTTCATGTGTCAAATGAATACATTGAATAAGTTCAAGGAGATGTTGGAGGCAATTATTTGGATGATGATGGTATCAACAATGCGTCAAAAAAAGACCTTGATGATGAAGTAGAACCAAATGCAGGAGACAATGTTCCTGATGATGATATAGATGATGATATGATTAGAAATGATGACATTGATGATGATGTTGATATGTACAATTCTTTCAACATAGATTACGAACAAGATGATACAAATGATGAGTTGGATGAAGAACAAGATTAATGATATCGACATATTTATATTTAATACAGCATTCCAAATTTTGCTTCGACTTGCATTTGTGAAAATTGTGTAAAGTGGGGAAACATAGTTATGTAGGATATTTTTTTAGACTTGATGCAAAGTTATATAAGTTAGGTATTTCTCTAATATTTTCTCATTTAAAAGTTAATTACCGGGAGTGTACTTGGTTTGGATGGGGAGTGTATATTTGTTCCAACTGTGACCATTGGCAGATATGATGAATTGCTATTCCAACAGACTTAGATTTATGCGTATAAAATTTCCATATAGGAAAATGAATATAAGAGTTTGTAGAAACTATTTTTATATTTACATTGGACTGATCACTATTGCACTACCAATTAAGTACATGTCTTGTTTTGTATTTATTTTAGGCATAGAAACCCTGACTTTACCCTTTGAAATCAATTCAATTTGGAGTATTCCCACACAACATAAATTTATATGTTAAAAATTAGAAAATTTTACTTGTATTAATGTTCTTAATGATTGAAAAAATACTCTTAAAGTTGAATCATTCAATTCGGACTTGTAATGAAGGTTGGGTATGCATTTCTATGAGGTAGGCCCAAATTGCATTGCTTCACTAAAATGCACTCCCATGCTTCATTTATTAATGAATTTGATTGATTCAAATTGTAGACTATTTATTTAATGATTTTACACACTTTTGCACTGTTAATATGTTTACTTTCATCCTTGAATAATTCTACTTCAGATTTCTTACAACATCCCAAGTTTTGCTTCATCTTGCATTATGCGAAAGACACTGTGTATAGGTAGGAAACATAGAGTAGGGAACACATTTATTATTTTTTTACATATAAATTTATGATAAATTACACGTATCTTTTAATTGAATAAATGTAATGTCTCTTCTAGTTTAAATTACATTATTTTAATGCTGAGAAAGAATGTTGATTCTCACTCGATTTCCCTCCCAATTGTTGTTTTCTCTTTTCTCTCTATTGGAGGAGCAAGTCGGTAAGCTGACTTGAACGATAGTCGATTTAGTCGATCAGCTGACTAATTCGGTCAGCCGACTAATGAGAGATTAGGTTGGCCACATAAGGTCATGTCGGTTGACCAAACCGACAGGTAGCTATTTGTAACTGTTTGTAATTCATATATATTAAGTTGTTGAGCCAGATGAGAACTCAGTTTAGTTCTCTGTATTGTATGGACCCTTTCATTATAATATAATCTGTTATTTCGCTTACTTGTTCTTGTCTCTTGTATCTGTTATGTATGTCTGTTCTTAATGTGTATTATTGGTAACCCTATGGATCTGTGAGATTAAAACATTGGTTCCGTTGCCGGTAGTACATGTCTGAGATGTATATAAGCAGATGATATTAGAACAAGAGATTAAGGACTGGTGGGAGCATAAAATAGCAAACTACTTGCAAAATTATGCACGAGGAAATAGATTAACCACTGCGCAAGCAAAGAAAGGTTCTTTACCGAGACTCATGAGAAGTTTGTAGAATCGGTACCCCAGCTTCTGAAGAAACTTTTGGATAAAAAAGCCGGAAGCGATTAAAGACCAACAGTTTCTAGACAAACTGATTCGAGGGGGAAGGACAAACCTATTGGAGTGGTTCAAAAATATCACCGATGACTTTTGCGAGGAGAAATCTATAGAGGAGAGAATTTTGGTAGAAGTCGTTCAGAAGAAATTCTATACAGACCTTATCGAACAGTTCTTATGCTTCTTACTGACTTTGTTGTTTAAATTCCTGATAGAAAAAGGAGTGGGTCATATTGTCGAACCTCATCCATTATTATGCGAACCGCCACAAAATAATAACTAGGCGGAGAAACAAAAGAAGTGGGAAAAATTCATCACCGAGAGGGAGTGGGAATATTTCCTAAGCAAGTGGATAGAACCATCCGAGATTTCTAAAGTGTCGAGTAGGCAATGGGGGGGTAGCTGGTCGTATGTCAGGGTAAAGTGGAGAGGATTCTAGTCGACTAAATAGATACCATTCACCAGCAATGAAAAGTCGACCTAAAAGGGAAATCGAAAGGACAGTGTCACATAAAGGTACGGCAGACTTTCAGAAAATAGAGAGGGAGAAGATGCTGCAAAGAAGGGAAGAAAGAAGAGAAAGAGCTATAGCACTGCAAAGAAGAATGAGTACTAGGGTGACAGACCAAGAGAGAAAACCGCCAGAGTCAGGTCATGACCGACATGAAGAAGGCGTGGAAGAAGAAGCGTCCCCTATGGAAGAATATTTGTGGATATAGCAGTGAGAAGCTCTCCAATTAGAAGTTCCCCAGGAGGTAAGACCTCTATCTCTGACGAATCTGAATATCAGGATACAAACCATTTTCAAAGAGGACCTCAAACTAAGAGCTGGTGACTTTGGTATTTGGAGCCGTCTAGACGACGAGAGAAACAATGATAATCATCTACTTATCCATCGACTAGAAGAAAGAAATTGGGTCACGCTTCAAGAGTTACCCTCCAACCAAAGTATCCACTTACTTTACCCAACACACGAAGGAGCACCCCCCCTGCCAACTACAACTTTGGAAGATACAAAAAATTTGGAGCTGCAGAAAAATAATTGCAGTTGGATAGGAGAAGTCCTCCTCGACAGATTGCTTGTTGGAGAAGAAATGACAACTAAGATGACCGACGGAAATGAGATTTCTGTCGACAATAGTTTTGCACAAAAGAATAAACAAAATACCCCACTATCCCCACCACCGCCACCTCCTGAAGAAAATAGTGACAGTGACTCCGATATGGGTCATAGATCAGCGCACATCCCTCTATATGAGGGCGACAAAGATCCCAGATGACATTGGTTCATCTTCGAATCGACATGGGAGGAAAACCAAGTTACAGATGAAGACAGACAGATGGCACAGTTAACTGGAGCCTTAAGGAAAAGAGCAGTAACATGGTTTATGACCTTTTCTGAAAGAACCCCCAAAGAAACTAAAGCAGAAGTCAAAGCGCAATTTTTATTATTTTTTAAAACTCCAGATGCAAAAAATCTGGCAGCTAAGAAATTGAAGACAACATCACAAAAGTCAAGAGAAACTGTTCGCGACTACGACAAATGCTGCAAAGACCTTCTCAGCCAATTGGATTATGTTATTGATGAGAAACTACTGATCCAATGGTTTCTTGCAGGTCTGTCACAAAAAATTCATCGACAAATAAGTCTGGAGACATTCAAAACTTATGAGGATGTTCTTACTAAATATCTACAAGTAGAAATGGATGAAGATATTCCATCATACCCCATAGATCATAGACTGGGAGAATAGCTTGAGATCATGCAAAAATCTTTAAAAGAGCTAAACCTTAAAAGTCAGGACATCTGGTGCACGAAATGCTCATCGACCGGACATTCAAAATATAACTATCGACAGGATGTTTGATTTGTGCAAACAAAATGTTTTTGCGACATCTACCAAGAGCATGAAGAGCACACTACAAAAGATTTCCCATTCAACATGAAGAATGGCAAAGCATCATGGTGTGCAATCTGTGAAACTAAAAATCATAACACTGCTGACTGTCACTTGAATCTAAAGAATTGATAAAATTATCAGGCAGCATATCAGACAAACGCATTTACATAGAACAATGAGCAACGAAAAATGCACAAAACGACCAAAATAATCAAAGGTACAAAGGTCGTCGATACAAACACCAGTTTGACAACCGACGTGGAGGATATGAAAGTCGAGGTCGATTCTCTGGGAATCAAGACAACCGATCACTTCGGACCATCCAATGTTTCACATGGTACAAGGAAGGACACCGATATGCAGACTGTCCATACAAGGACAGGACTAACCTAAAATTATGTACTAGTTGTGGAGTAGGGGATCACTCATTAGAGGATTGCCCTACTATACTTGAAAAAATAAATAAGAAGAATAATGTTAATGTCTTGTCGTGTGTGCAAAAACATGATATAATTAATACAAAGAATTTTCATATCATAACTCGACAAGGAACAAAAATTGGGAATGATAACCCCCAAATAAGCAAGATAAAAGAAAAAATTGTTTATCCTGAGCCAGTTAAAGAAAAACAAATATATAAAGATGCAACAAATATATTTAGATAATTTTCTTGACAAGAAGAAGAAGATGATAATCGATAAGACACAGTAAAAGAGCTAATACATTTGGTACAAAAAGATAAAACAATATCTCAATTCATCAACTTACTGTATAAAATAAAACACAACAAAAACACCGAAAAACAAACAAAGAATATCTGCAGCTTAAACCAAAAAGATAAAAGTGATGCCAACCCACTTGTTGACCTGGAAATTGAAGGATACCATGTCCGACAATTTGTACTCGATTTCGGATCACAGGTAAATATTATGACTCGAGACACATGGGAACAGTTAGGCAGACCTCAATTATACGAATCGGGCATATATCTGAAACTATCTGACCAAGGCCTAATTGAACCTATTGGAGTCTAGAAAAATGTCGACACAACGATAAAAGGAATATCGACTAAAGTCGACTTCGAAATTATTGACCCTAAGGAAGGATCTAGTTCCTTCCCAGCATTAGTAGGTCAACCTTGGGGGAGAAAAATGAAATCCTCGATATCCTTGGAAAAAGAAAGAATAAAATTAAAGGGGAATGAACAAAAAGTAATAATACCTATCCATCCATCCCAAGGGGAACCTTGGATAGAACCAATTGATGAAGAAATTGACACCCGACAACTATATTAGGTACAGAATAATTAATATTACACAGAACCTAATATATATGGTGAACTTTACTTAGGTAACCAAGACTCAGTAGGATACAATTCAGATGCAGAACTATATGATTGGGAGGTTGAAAACTATGAAACAAAAGCAAGAGGATGCTGGACTAATCAAAAAATACAGAAGAAACCAGTCAGACAATGCTTTGTGGTGTCCATCATCCCAAAAATATTTGAGAAGAAAACTAGGGAATATCCTACCTTGAAACCGACAAATATAAATATCACAAAAACCCCAAGATATAAAGAAAGAGAATCACTAGTTATGCACGTGGAGCAAGTATCTAGGAACATTGGTGAACATGGCTGACTACAAAGTTTAGTAGAAACTTTTACAGGACAAGCTAATAGATGGTGGGATACCCATCAGTCAAGACTGCAGACATGGAAAACAGCTTCGACTTATTTTGTAGAAATATTTGGAGGAAAGAAGTTAACCAACCAAGCTCATATACCTATATTTACCCGAGGACAAGATCCCGAAAACCATATAAAGTCATGTAAAAATGAATGGAGAAGACTTGGATATAAAGATGAACGTACATGGCCACACTTATTTCCATCAACACTTGTTGACTTACCAAACAAATGGTACAAGATGGAAGAATCTCGGGGTGAAACATTCCTATGGAATGAACTCAAAGAGAATTTTATCAAAGACTTCAACTTTGAACCCCAAAATGAGAATTTGGTCAAAACTGCAAAATAGACCAAAGCATTTGTACAACCGACAGAAAACAAAACCCTAAAAGACAACCGACCAACAATAAATTATAACAATATACAAATTGGGACAATTCTACAGTCAACAAGACTACAGATGGAAAATGAAAATTCAGAAGGGAAAATCTTTAGATGTAAATCAAACCATGCCGAAACAACAAAACCAATTCACATAGTGCTCAAAGTCAAGATAATCGACAAGGAAGACATCGACCGAATGACTTCAGCAGACTTTCCTGCTACAGTCTCACAGTTTAAAGAAGGGATTCGACTAATCAATGATACAAAATCTCCTGAATGGTTAGACACTAAAGTGAAAATCAAAGAAGTCGACATATCAAATGATGATCGACCAAAAATAGCAAAAATTGGAGACTACTGGTCTGAAGCACAAACAACAAAGATAACAAACCTATTGAAATAATTTTAGGATGTATTTGCTAGAGACTATAAGGATCTCAAAGGTCTAGTACATGAAATGGGTGAAATGAAGATTGACATTAAACCTGATGTTCAACCTGTCAAGAAAATACCATATAAACTAGCTCATAAATACAAAGAGATAGTCAAGAAAGAGATTGATAACATGCTTGCAGCAGGAATCATCTACCCTATTGACCAAACAAAATGGGAAAGTCCAATGCTGGTTCAACCAAAGAAACATGATCCAACCAAGCTAAGGATCTTTGTTGACTTCAGAGAACTCAATAAAGTTACATTAACAGACCCATTTCCAACTCCTTATGCAGATGAAATCTTAAATGAGGTCGTGAGACATGAATGCTACTCATGTACAGATGGATTCTCAGGTTGTAACCAAGTACCAATAGCCAAAGAAGATAAAAAATGACAACATTTGTATGTGAATTTGGCTCATTTGCTTACAGGGTTATGCCTTTTGGAATTAAAAATGCACCTGTAGTATATTTTGACGATTGGACAATATAATCTACACTAAAAGACCATTGTAAATGGCTAAGGCTTATGTTGGAACGATGCCGATAAATCCAGCTATCTTTGAACATCAAGACGTGCATATTTCTAACTCCTATAGGAATACTATTAGGGCACATTGTCTATAAAGAAGGTATTAAAGTCTAATTCTCAAAAATAAAAATTATCCTCAACTTAAAACCACCAATGAATCCAAAACAAGTTAGGGTACTACTTGGTCATACAGGATATTATAGAAAATTCATAAGACACTATTCAGATATGACATACCCACTAGAAGAACTGCTAAGAGAGGATCAGGAGTTTGACTGGACAGAGGAGTGAAACATATCATTTGAAAAACTAAAAAGAAAGCTATTCGAAGCACCAACCCTAAGGTTTCCAAACTGGTCGATCAAATTCCATGTTCACATTGATTCATCCAGCCTAGCAATAGGAGCAATCCTAACTCAGCCAGGAGATGATGGAATGGATTACCCTATAGTTTACAGTAGCAAAAAACTAACAAAATCTGAAAGAAACTATTCGATAATAGAAAGAGAAGCATTAGGAATGGTCTTTGCAATACAAAAATACTGACACTACCTACTAGCTAATCCATTTATCTTTTACACCGACCACCAAGTACTAAAATACTTCATAAATAAGCCTCTACACCATGGAAGAATTTGTCAATGGCTACTTCTATTCCAAGAATTTGAATTCGAATTCGTTTTGAGACCAGGTAAGCTAAATTTCGGTCTCGACCATTTATCCCAAATTGACACAGGGGAGGAACCGACGGGATTCAAAGATGACTTACCGGATGCACATTTATTTCGAACAGAAGCAGTACTCCTGGTGGAGTTAGAGGAAATAGCTCAGTTTTTAGAAGATGGACAAGCACCAAAAGGAATGTGTACGAAGAAGAAACAAATCTTAGCCATGAAAGTTGCACCATACAGTCTCATAAATGGATTCCTATATAAAATGGGTTTAGACGACATCCTCAGAAGGTGTGTACTAGAACATGAAAGGGATAATATTATGTATGAAGCACATTATGGACCTACACGAGTACATTTCCAATAAGATACAAATGCAAAGAAAATCCAACAATTAGGGTTATGGTGGCCGACACTTCACAAAGATTGCCAAAATTTTGTAAGCCAATGTGACAGATGTCAATGGGTGGGCCGACCTCTTCCTAGTACAGAAATGCCCCTGATATCAGTAAACCCAAGTTTGAAATTTGAAATTTGGGCCATAAACTTTATAGGAGCATTTCCCATACTAGCAAAGAGAATACGTGCAAGGTACATAATAACTGCAGTCGATTATGTAACCAAATGGGTAGAGGCAGAACCAATCGACACATGTTCCAGCGAGATAGATACTAAGTTTATCTACGAAAATATCATTACCAGATTTGGATGTCCATTAACCCTAATCAGTGACCAAGGAACACACTTTATTAATAAAACTATTAAAACACTAACAGATCAGTTCCAAATCGACCATCGTCGGAGTACAGCTTACCACCCTCAGTCAAATGGAGAAATCGAAGCATTTAACAAAACATTAACAAAAGGATTAACAAAAATATGTAACACCGACAAATATGATTGGGATGAAAATATACTTGCAGTACTATGGGCATATAGAACAGCATATAAGCATTCAACCGACCAAACACCGTTTCGACTAGTTTATGGACAGGAAGCAGTAGTTCCTCTACACTTTCGACAACAGACACCTATTATCATAGATATTTTACATGTCGATGTTGAACAAGGAATAAAGGACCAACTATTGCAACTAAGTAAGATTGAAGAAAACCGACTAATTGCATTACAACATCAGGAAATCCAAAAACAACAACAAAAGGCATGGCAAGACCGAAACATCAAAAATAAAAACCTTTCGATAGGACACCTTGCCTTACTATACAATATTCAGGTAAAAGGAAAACCCAAAAAGCTACATACATAATGGATGGGACCCTATGTTGTCAAAAATATACATGCCAATGGATCAGTCTGACTAAATATGTTACAAGGCATAGTATTTCAGAAACTTGTTAATGGTGCCCGACTAAAGTGGTACAGAAGCTAAACAAGTTTTAAAAAAAAAACATAAAAAACGACCATAACAGTTAAACAAAAGCTATAAAAATTTGAAAATCTAAAAAGTAAAATAGGATCGAAAAACAGAAAACAGTATGACAGGAAATCACCACTACGACAACCGACATCACTCCCATCGACATAACACCATCTACCGCTCACATAATTGACATCGACCAATGACCTCGGAAGTCCCATCCTGCCTTCATGACTACGTATGACAAAATCAAATCACCATTAACGCAAACTCAAGTGTTCATGCTGGACCATCACTTCTTCCATTAATACACCCATCAACA
This sequence comes from Pseudotsuga menziesii, assembly GCA_001517045.1. Classification (NCBI taxonomy): domain Eukaryota; kingdom Viridiplantae; phylum Streptophyta; class Pinopsida; order Pinales; family Pinaceae; genus Pseudotsuga; species Pseudotsuga menziesii. The sequence goes on from LPNX010175453.1 coordinate 642,719, forward strand.
AGAATGTCGAACGCATCAACTATAAATACTGAACCGTCAAAGGATCATTTACAACATTTCAAACAAAGAGGGAAACTTAGCAACCAGAAAACTGAAAGCCAAGAATACCGAAACAAATTCGACCAGCAGACCGACAAGATGGCACCTAAACAAACCAGAGTTGCAGCCAAGGCTAAAGAATTACAGACCGCGGAGACACCATTGATGAGGAGACTCAAATTCATCAAGAACGCTAAGGTTCAGGAGAGTTCATGGGAGAAACTATGGGCCAAGATTAAAGAGTGGGCTTATGTTGATAAAAGGCCTACACAAGCTGCAGAGAAAATCAACCACAGTACCATTGTAAACTACATCAATACGCCGCTCATGGCCAGTTTTGGAGGCACAAAAGAGACCGTAGTGAAATTTTATCATAATCCGGTACCACAACGACATATGTTACTTCGACCGACTGATTGACATATCTAGAGAAGTAATATCCAAATTGACTAGTTTATCAAACCAAGGTGACCCAGTACCAATTGAGATAAAAGAAGGGCTGGTAGAGGAGCTAACAGGATCAGCATCAGGAAAAAACTCCAAAGGGATAATGATTAGCCAAATACAAGCTCGAACACCACAAATAGTGGCCAAAATCATAGCCACTACACTTACACCGACAAGTCGACGAAGCGACCTCAAATTGGATATGTTGGAGGCAGTGGATACCATTGTTGACATAGGAAAAGTATACAGATGGGCTGAGTATGTCACCGACATGCTCAAAGGCATCTTTGAAAAATTCCAGGAGACAGGAGGGATCATAAGGTTCCCATCCCTTATGATTTGGATAGTCATGTACTCTTTGCGCTCTGTCAGGGACAAACAATTTCAAGAACCGACAAAATTCCATATGTGGAGATTCAAACCATTCTCCTAGAATGGAACAATGAAGGAACTTGCGAAGGGAAAAGTGCTGTTAGAAAACTGGTTCCAACGGCTGAAATTCCACACAACTAGATGGAGGGTACCTCAAAACATCCAATGAAGTCTGCCCAAAACTACTCACATCCAGCTAGAACTCGACCATACCACAGTGTGGTACATGTAGGGCACCAAAGCAAAGGCAAAAACTCTCGACTATTACCCGATAGTCGAAGAAATTTTTCGAGATTTGGCTCGACATTCGCGTACAAAATTGTCAATACCAGTGAGGGAAAAAGAAATAGACCTCTCAATAGAAGACTCTCTGACATGCTAGGAGAAGGAGGAATATTATGAGCTCATCTTATATATCAACACATTTGTATCGGAGGAAACACCTGCAGAAGGCACTAGTCGACTGCAAATTATAATCAAACCTCTGACAGCACAAAGGGAAGAGACACAAACAAAAAAGCTAGTAACCAATCCAGCTAAAGAAAGCCTTTTCTCAATTGAATACTAGGGGGGAGAGATAGATACAGAAAACCCCAAGTATGCTATCACCAAAGAAAACATACACAAATTGTCGAAGGAGATAACAGCCTCAAGAAAAAGAACAAGAACTCAGGATCATGAGCAGGGAAATGGTAAGCGCAAGCTTATCATTGTAGAGTCCTCGAAAGATGAGGAAGAAATAGCATCTACAGCCTACATCATTATAGAATATTCCATAGCAAACAAAATTCCTGTCAAAACCCAATTCCAGATATTTGTCAAAGTAGAGGCACAACAAGGTCGGCCAAAGAAGGTGAAAAGCACAAACACTTCTACAGTTGAAAATGTTGTGGATCCTGTGTCTACACCTCCACCCCCATATCTGACCAAAATAATGTAAGAACTAATTCTAGACCCTCCTTCCATAATCCCAATCGACATATGAAAGAATGCTATGTCAGAGACCTTGAAGGAAACGTTCGACCGTGACAGAGACCTTCAGGCATACATTGAAAAATTGCCTGAGTTACTCATGTCGGTACAAAATCTCTCCACCAAATCCCCTTTGTTTGAAGTTGGAGGATCCAGACTACCCGCTCCCCAACCTGGCCAAGTACTCCAGAGGTCGAGGACTGTGGAAATTATAAGTTTGACGTTCCAAATAAACCCCGACAAATAAGTTGAAGTTGTTGCAAGTCGGACTACATCTATCATTTCGACTGACCCATGAACCCAACCCACCAATAAATGAACAGACAAAATATGAGGAAAGAGAGGATATGGGTTAAATAAATCAAGAAATTGAGGAACTATTCTCCAACCTCCAGGAAAATTCACCCCCAAAAATCTACAACCCCTCACCCAACCATATCTCCACTAATCCAATCACACCAGACCATTCACCAACACCATCACCATCGCTTCCCCACCCAAATTCTGTAATCGAACAAGCTGCACCTGAACCACCTCCGCCACAACCATTAGCACCAACTACATGCACATCAGGACCCTATATATCCAACCAGCCAAATGCACAACCAGCTGCAGCAGTCATCCAATTGGCCCAACCAGAAATACCATCGACCACTACTAGCCAGTAACCAGACAATCCAATTTTGACTCTTGCAGGTACACAGGTGCCAAACCAAGTAGAGTAGAAAAAGCACAAAAGAAAAAAAGACAAATCAGTCAACTTGGGTCGACCATTGCAATCGATCCAACCCAACTGAGGGATGGAGAATTAGGGAAACTCTTGGAATCACTGGTAATCAAAGAAAAAACAAGGAGCTAGAACAGACGCAGGGAGATCAACGATAATGAAAAAGAACAAGTCGAGTTCCTTAACAAATGCAGAAACCTGGTGTAATCTGTGATACCATGTCCAACAGAGGTTGACACCGACAAGCCGTTAGAAAAGGCTTATCAGCTATTTGAGAGCGTGGTGTCGGCACTACAGGCACAAAGGTAGGATACAAAAGAAGAGTAGACAGAAGAAACAATTCGACTGCTGACATTGCAACACACAACTTTTTCAGAAGCATACAAGGTACTGTGAGATCACATGGAGGAGTCGGTCATTACAGAAGATGTACTAAGAGATTGGCCTGCATATTATGGGAAAGTATATCAACAAGTTTGACAAACCCGATAAGAAATCCAAGCACTCGAGAAGAGAAAAGCACAGAGGAAGAACTCAGAAGCACAATTGAAAATCAAATAGTGCTCAAAACAACCAAATTGCGGAAGCACGAGTGATAAGCACACCAATGGGTGCAGCAAGCAATTCCAAATCTGGAAAAATTAGACATCATATGCCCATAGATGAAACGACTTTTTGATATAGCAGAAGAAAAGGACCAGTTTATGGTTCCCGACATGGAGAAGATAATAGAATTTTTCATTCAATAAAAGATGTCTATATTATCAATTCTGCCTACATTAACCATTGACATCCAAAAAATACTACAAAGTTGGACAACATTCCAACATCAGCTGGCAGTGACAGCTGAAGCAATTGTCGAAGTCTGTGTGCAGAAAATACCATCCATCAGACTTCACAGCCCATGAAGATCAAACACAGAAATAACTACTTAGGACAGGCAAAGACATTTTTTGGTACCTCCCTGTTTCTTCAGGACAAAGAAATGTTTTGTTTGTGGGGGAGATGTTGGAGGAGCAAGTCGGTAAGCCGACTTGAACGATAGTTGACATAGTCAATCGGCCGACTAATGAGAGATTAGGTCGGCCACATAAGGTCGTGTCGATTGACCGAACCGACAGGTAGTTATTTGTAACTATTTGTAATTCATATATATTAAGCTGTTGAGCCAGATGAGAACTTGGTTCAGTTCTCTGTATTGTATGGACCCTTTCATTATAATATAATTTGTTATTTCGCTTACTTGTTCTTGTCCCTTGTATCTGTTATGTATGTCTGTTCTTAATGTGTATTATTGGTAACCCTATGTGATCTGTAAGATTACAACACTCTCTATATTTTATTCTACAAACATTATCATGGTAATGTAAATTTATTCTACTATCTTAAATTTGTCTTTATGATGCACTAAGCATATTGCAAATTTCTTCTATTATGGAAAAAATACTTACTTTGTAGTTCAAGTATAAAATTAGTACATTCACTAGCACTGATTTATCGGTTCATTAAGATATCTTCTTATAAAATTCCATTACATTGTCCAAAATAAAAGAGTAACTAGATCTCAATGAGAGCAAAAACAGATAAAAAATCCATTAAGGAGACATAAAATTAATTCCTCGAAAATAACTGGCAATTTATTCAATATTGCACTTTAATAGAAAATATAATGTTATATAATGCATGTTAACAAAATATAGTGACCCGAATGTGGGTATCTACCACGTAAACAATGACATGGGGGAGGCTAACAGGGCCATCCCTTCTCCTGTGTGACATCACATTTCCTTCATCACATGGATGTGTGAATTTATTTCATCCTAGGAAGTTTCTAGCTCTAGCTACATCGATGAGACTCGGCCATCAACTCAACGCAAGGTTGTATTAATTTACCAACCTTCTGCATCGGCCGATGTGCCCGCCATTAGTTTCCTCAGCTCCGCCTCCTGTCGGATCATTTGCTCCTGCTGCTCCAACATATATGTCCTCTGATGATCCCAGCCATCACCACCCTCTGCAATTTTTCTCTTGGCTCTGGTTTTATCAGTTTCCTTCGCCATTCCTCCATGTCCAAGAGGCAATGCGGCATCCCACATCATGGACGTCAGGGTAGAGGTTCTCAAGCGGAGTGCCAATTTTCACTCTCAACGTAGGTCAGTGGGGAATTTTTTCACATTGAAATCCCTAAAGTGGTTCAGCTGATGGTAAATGACTGGGAGGATGAATGATCCGGAGCTAGACAAACCCTGGAATGGAGGAGAAACTATTCAGTCATAAATAATTTTCTCATCCTCCTCATCCTCTTTTTTCACTCCCAACCTTTAGATCATGTCCCTCCTACGCCTCCTACTCCTCTCTCATCATCGACTCCTCCAGCTACTCCACCCCCATTGCTGGGTCTAGTTTTATACATTGTTTCCCCAACCTCCAACTCTAGCCCTCCTCCCACCTCCATTCCTGCACCGCAGAGCCGCGCTTCCACCCTCTATACGGAAAAATTCACTTCCAACCCAGTATAGGCCAAAAATAATGCCCCTCTCCCAGCAAAGCAACCCCCTACAGGTAGCAATGTTGTGGATGACTCCACCAGCGACGAGGTGATGGATTCTTCCGGTGATTATCCAACAAACGCGCCAGACGACCCAACTCAGCCAACATCCACAGGATTTGGTTTCCCCATTATGGAGGAACATTATTACAAACCATAATTAGGTTTTGTCATGGTTTCATGTCTTTCTCGGGATGTATGTGGGATCTGCTATCCATATTCAGGTTTTTTCATGGTTTCATGTCATTTTTGGAATGCATGTTGGCTTCGCAAACTTGGATTATGGTAGTCTAGTCCTTTTTAGGAACCTATGTGTCTTTTGTATAAGTCTCTCCTTTTAATCCTATTTTCCCTCCTAGAGGGAGGGTTTTGGTTTTGTGGATCTGTTTTCCCTCCCTCCAGGAGGGTCCAACTCTTCACTAAACTTCTATGTATGCTTCTTATGAGCAGATCTAGGACTCTGTTTTGTAACTTCTTATGTACCATTATTTTCTTTTTTTAATAGAATAGCATCCAACTTACAAAAAAAAAGATAATGATATATATTACATATCTAAATGTATCTACATAGATAGAGTACCTAAAAAGTCCTCTTATGTAACTCTAGTATGCTTGGGAGGATTTTGCAAGCTCTCCTCTTGAGAAGATGAATATTCAATATATTATATTCTGACAGGTGGACCTTGGGATAGAAATAGCCTTCACTTAGATTGCACAAGAGAAATATAGAGAAGAAGAATAATTGATATTACACAATGAGTTGAAGAACAATATGAGAAATCTTCTATACAATATTATTCATCATTATGGGTTTGAATATATAATAGAACATCAAGGAATAATTTGAATACCTAAAGAGGCAGTTGAATATACCAACCTAGACTAACTCAAGAGCTAACTTAGTGTGGGAAAGTCACCACTAGAGCTAACTAGTGCAACTCCAAATCACTAAAATAGTTCATAACCAATTAACTAAAGAGGGTAGGTGAGTAAATTCACCCTACCTCCCTTAAATCATGCAAACTGGCACTAGAGAGACTGAGATTGAACTAACTTATGGGAATCGGAGAATAATTAGACATAACTAAATACCTACTTGAGTCAATTGTTGGAAACTACTGGTGGCACTCTGAGTGGGTTCCTAAATTATAGGGATAGATCCCTGGAGCACCAAAATTCATGCATACATGCACATTAAGTGGTAGATGTCCACTAGAGGTGTCCCCCATGCACTAGTGAAGTAATGAAGACCTCATAAGCTAGGGAAATGAATAAATAGACTATGTGGTCAAAGGGAGGATTAATAATAATCCTAACACCCCCAATTAATCCTAACTTTGGACAACCTGGTCCCTAGAAAATAAGGACAACAGGTCACTGATACAATCTAAATATAAACAATTATTTGTCCATGTAAACTGAGGAAAAAGGAAAAACCACATGGGGAAAATCCTTCCTAAAAAATGGAAATGGAATAGAATTTAAATGAATATATTCACTCTGTATTTTTCTTCACTTGAATAAGCTGAATGTACTGCTTCTTGGTGAAAAAATTGGTAGAGTTGTTGTATATGCCTCGATCATGTATCAATTTTCCAATGTTGTGTAGACAAAAAACATGAGGAAAAACCCCTTGTAGCTCATCTTCCGGTGATGAAGGAGCGTTATATGAATTATTATTGATGTGAAAACATAAAATATCATATCTGTACATAAAATCAAAGATGGAAAATATATGTGCAATCATCTCCTAACCAAGGAACGTCAATGAAATCAACAGGCTCAATTTCTATTGTAGCTGCATAATGGTGAACCCAATCATAAGCCTTCTTTCCAAACTGTCGTGAAACCCTTCTAATTATGTAATATATATTATGAGGCTCTGAAATATCATAAATTAATTCATATGGAGAAGCAAACAACAAATTTATAGTGGCTCCAAAATCAGGTTGAGTAAAAGTAGGAAAACTAGGTGCAACTAGTCTACATTGACAATTGGGCAAATATGGAGAGTATAAGGATCTAAAATTTGACCTAATAAAGGTTATATAAAATAAAAATGTATGTAACACCAAACCACATATATCCAATGATATGGATAACCAACCAATGATGGAAAACAAAGACATAATAACAACTTTACCATTGATACAGTGTAGGAAACCATGAAATTGTCTAGTTTACCAACTAGAAAATTTGGAAGTTGTTGGGTATTATGAGCATCAAATGGATGGGATAAGGGTTCCATAACATACATATCAGCCTTAAAAGAATATTCTAAATCACATAAATAATAATCTTAATGAATTTTGAGAGATTTTGATGAAGGTAAGTCGAAAACTAGTGACAAAAAACTAGTACTGAAAAGAGATGGCTATGGGGAAAATGAGTGTCTTTTCCAAGGGAGGAAAAGAGATTTATGATTATGATATATCAGAATGAGTATAAAAATTAGATACATCAGGAAAATATTTAATTATGGAAACCAAATCATGACAATCATTACCTTTGAATTGCACGGTGTAGCAGTGCTCCTAGGGATCAATAGAATTTTCCCTTCCTTCCTTTCTTGAAAAATCTAGAATATCAATGTTGTTCCTTTTGAGAAACTGAGTCATGATGTCCATATTATTTTTAAAAAATATTTTTCATTATGAGAAGGTTTTTTGCAATATTTACACTTTGATCTTCTTTTCTTGTTGCCCTTCTTCTTGGAATTCCAGCCTTCATCAGTAGAGTAAGAACCTTCATCTTCGGAGTCTTACTTTGGCTTCTTATCCTTCACTTTTATCTTTCCTTTGGAATTGAAATTATAGATTTAAATTGCTTCAAACCCATGATTCTTTTAGGTTTTTAGATTCCCCATTTGAATCATCTTGAATTTCTCTTGAGTGATAGAATCTATGAATGCCATTAGAGGAATTTTGGGGTCTAAAATGGGCCTCCTAAGGAAAATAATAAAATAATAGTTAAAATAATAAAATAATATTGATTAAGTTTGGAGGAAGAAAGAAAAAACTACTTTTTGTGTTCGTATTTTCGACATATCTCCCTGTGTTTTTTTTTTTTAATGACAAATATGTCAATTCAACCATTATGGTTGACTTATTTTATTGAAATTCTATTGGTTCTTGAATTCCAACTCACAAAAACTTATTTTGGCACATTTTCTTATAAGGCCCATTTTAGACCCCAAATTTCCTCTAATGATCCAAGGATGGAATCCTCCAATTTTGAACTGCAAGCTTAGTAGCATGAAATATTGAGACAAAAACTTACTATTCTAGACCCAGATTTGATAGGATGGAGAGGATTCATTTCTCTTCTTTCTTCTCAATCCCACACTTCTTTAGAAAAATCACTAGTGACTTAAACTCAACGATGAATTCTTCAATGGTTTCGAATTCGCTTTGTCTCAATGATATCAACTCATTCTCCAATTGATGTCCTCTAAGATCATCTTGATTTTTGAAGAGGGATTCAAGTTTGATACACACTTCATTAGAGCTTTTCAAGCCATAAATATGGAAAATAAGTTCTAGAGAGAGAGAAAGCAATCCATAGTCTCCATCCTTCATTTTATGCCACTTTTCTTTATCAACAACTGCATTTGGCTCAATTTCTAAGGCCATAGTAACTCTGTAGAAACCTATGTTGCACAAAAATATCTCAATCTTGGATTTCCATTCATGATAATTGAACGAATTCAAGGTTACTATCTTATATATATCCATGCTCTGTTATTGCGCTACTGGTGAGAGAACTGAATACATGCACAAAAATAGAAAGAATTTTTTTGTAATACAAATCAACCTCTACTTCAACAATGAGCACATTCTTTGGGTGTAGCACACCCAGATAAACTTCTCTTGACATAATCCAGAGGGAACAATGCAATTATTCCATTAATTATGTGGAGCCCAGTTGCTTCTGGTGCATCAATGGAAGTATATAAGGGAGGTGAGAATATCATGACCAGGATCTGATACCATATTAGATTGTAATAGGTAGACCCGGATATAAATAGTATTCACTTAGATTGCACAAGAGAAATATAGAGAAGAATAATAATCACTATTATACATTTATTTGAAGAACAATATGAGAAATATTCCATGCAATAGTATTCATTATTATGGGTGAATATATTATACAACGTCAAGGAATAATTTGAATACCAAAAGAGACAGTTGAATCTACCAACCTATACTAACTCAGTGTTATACTATGAAATGACACTTCTCCATCTGATTACTTACACTAATTGTGTCGATACACAAAAGGACAATGTGGATTGAAGTTGCCTAAACACTATAGATACAATAAATCCTATATACATACTTCTTCCTTCAGACTTTCCCATGTTTATAAAATATTTTGTCTTACACTCACAACCCTACTTATGACAAGTCATGTGTAACTCGCGAGTATGCCCATATACAACCCGCGAGTCAACTATGAGATCTTTTAATTGTGACTTTCCTTCATAGAAGTCACGATTCACTCATGGGTTACCTATATATGCACCCACAAATCCCATAAGACAAAATTTAAAAATAAAACATGATTGTTCTAGGGGAAATTGGGTTCGAAATCATAACTTCCCCAACTCCCCTAACCATCCTAGACCTCATAACGTCTCCTTGTCTGCAAGTATAAATAAAGGGGAGGTGTAGAGGATGGGGGATCAAGTTGAAGAGAAAGGTTATGCTGGAGGAATCCATTGGAACGAGGAGCAAGAGAACTCAGTTTCTTGGTCAGCAAAGAGGCTTGTCTCAAACAAGGTTGTAATGTTCCCTACAACTTCTGAATAAAGAGTGAATTTGTTCCATATTGTCTTTGTACATGTTCTTATTCTTATGAATTATGAAATGTCTTGTTATTTATTCTTATATGCAATTATAATCTTTTCATCTTTATTTATATAACAATCAGGATTTCTGTGGAGGAACACGAATCTCTTTTGCAGGTAAAGAAGGTCAGGAGCTTGATGAGCATTGGAGAAAGAAGGATAAAGCTTAGATCAACTGCCAATAAAAGGAACACATTCCATTCATCCTATTTCTCTCATTTATGGTTTTGTATTCCTTTATGTCTATAATCCAAAACCTAGTATGTTGGTAACCCTAAAACCCCAATTCATAAGGTATATATCCCTCACAATGGAACTAGTGACCATATTGGGGATTCTAGTTTGTGTTGGAGCCTTTCCAATATGGTTTTCAGTCCAATTTTTTTCTCTTTTGTTTCTTTGTTCATTTTCTCTTATTTTTGTTTCATTCAGTATGGTTATGTGATTAGGATCCCTTGTCTTTTGATTTTTCTTTTGAAACATTTAAGGTCCACTTGTGGTTTGTTGTAATAACAACCGCGAGTCTTGAGTTGTAATCATGGGTTATCTTCATAATAGTTGTGATTCGCTCATGGGTTTTCCATTGGACAGTCACGATTTCTTCTATGAGGTGTCCAAACTTTAGTTTTTTTCCCTATTCTGAGTGTTTTGGCCTTTGGAATACTCCTGTAGGTTTTTTTCCTAATTCAGTGCTACTCTTTTACCTAATGCATTTCACTGTAACCTGTCTTACATGTTTGTATTGAGTAGGCCAGGTTTGACTTTGTGTGCAAGTTTTCTTAGGTCTTACCTCTTGGCTTGTTTGGTTGAAGTGGTTATGTGAGTTCTTGACTTTTGTCAATTCTCTGGTATGCTTTTCTGCATCTAATTATTTAGGTCGCAGTCTAAACTTTTCAATTTTCCAAGCCTTTTGATTTACTTGTCTTCCAAAGCTAGTAATTCAGTCCAAGTAGAATTTTGGGTCATCTTTCAGTGCTTGTCAAAGTCGTGATTATAAGGTCTGAACACTCTTTCTTGCATTTATACATTTTCATGTTGTCTAGCTTACTTAGTTGCATTAGTTTTCATTAACATTTGAATTTTGAAAAGAAAAATAAAATAAAGAATTTGTAGTTGCATTTTAAGTCTCATATAGGCTCTCTGTATGCTTTTTTTTCAAGTATTCTTCAAAATTTAAAAGTATAAAAAAAGGTCTTCTGTTTTCCAAAGTTCTTAAGAAATTTCATTTGTTCCAAAAAGAACAAAAAATATGTTGAATAGCACTTGTTTTTAAAAAAAAATATCATATTTTCTTTCAGTTGAGTCAAAACACCATTAGTTGCACTTCTACTACCTTTGAGTAGTGACTAACCTTAAAAAGAATGCTATGAATTAAAATTTATTAGTAACACTTACTTTCTAGGGTCATACATTAACTAGCTTAGGATAGGTTCTTGTACTATGACATATTTAACTATTAAATATCATTTGAACTCAGACTTAGTGGCTATCATTAGGTAAATCCAAGTTTGCAAGAGATCAACCAGAAATCTCCTCTAACATAAGAGTCAAGCACGATGTCGTGTGAGGACTTAGTTGCGGAGATAACCCTCCAATACTTCGTTCAAGCATAAACTAGGATTTTTGTGCATACATGGGTTCTTTCAATACCACCTTTGAGCCCCATGAAGTGTTAGTGTTGTCAGAATTTTAGGCTTAGCTACCCTTCCCATGCACACCAGTCGAACATGCGACTATTCCATCATAATCTTGTTGTAAGCTTGGTAGCCATAGTATCCAAACTCTTAGGTTCTTTCATGGGTGACGGTGGAAGTCTATTTCCACTGTACCTAGGGAATACATGGGAGTAAACCCCAGATAAAAATTTGGGAGGGCGGTTTGGTGATTCAAACACTTGCACCCAAAGAACTTATCATGGGACCCCGCATAACTGCTCTTCGATCTTCACTAGACTATTCTAGGCCCTAGTCATCCCAGAATCTCCTTTGGAAGGTGTATCTTCTACCTGCATGTTTTTGTGATACTTAGAAATTTTTATTAGTGTGCTCTATGGACATCCTGTGATATAGTCTGACCTTTAGGTGTATGATTCAAATATTTAGTTTTCGAGGATCAACCTCCCCATAGGTCTCGAAGGTTGCAAAAACTTCCTCTACTTTTCACAATGGAGCCTCCACCTCCACCTAAAAAGTGGATATTAGATACTAACAGTTCTTTTGAATCGACTGGAATCAGTCAAAGTCCAGGGGAACCTGAACTTTGTTAAAATCATACCAACCACTCACTTGCGGAAGTTGAACAGTTGCAAGCTCAAGTGTTTGTAACAAATTATAATCCACCTATAACTGATTTAAGTGGTCATGTTTTAGTGCACGTTCATCCTTTTGGTTCACCTTGTGTTGGTGTTCCCTTGAGTGCTATTATGTCTAGCTCAGGAGAAGTTCTAGGGGATGTGTCTACCCCCACTTTAGTCATGCTAGTCACTGGAGTCTCTCCTTCACCTGTGAGTGCTCCTATACCAAGTATCCCTACTGTACATGTAGTGTTATTAAACTTTATTTCATCGACTCCTGTGTCTCCAATTTCTCGAGTGGTTAATCCATCGCCACCTTTAAACATTGTTGGTCCTTATGGAGTGATGGTTACTGGGATACCATGTGTACCTTTCACTTCTTCTCCTTTATTTCAGAGTGTTGAAAGTGGTCCTAATGATTCCACTCCATTCATCCAATAATTTATGAGGTATGGGGGACACATGCCTCCATCCGCTCCTTTTGTAGTTCCATTTCCTACATCGCCTACTTATACTAGTGTGTCATCTAGAGCTCTGAACCCCTTTTCAGGTTTTAACTTCAAGAATTCTAATCATGTCTCTACAGCTCCAGCTTCGGCTGGAACCGATCGAACACAATATCACACACCACAAGTTAGTAACCCTTTTACATTTGGGTGGAACCCTTTCAAAACCTTTCTAGTTCTTCACAGCGGGTGGATAGGGGAAACCCCAACCTCTCTTTTAGTATCCCTAGTGCGGGTACTTCCTTGCCTTAGATTCCTCAGTACCAATCTCTAGCTCAGCCCTGTTTACCCTTTCTGACAACTTTAAACTTGCTAGACTTATCAAAGATAATGAATGACCCTGTGCGGCATGATTCTGACTTGGACACTAGTCCTAATTAAATTACCTTCAGACATTCCTCAATTTAAAGGGAAAACTAGCGAGGACCTAGGTGACCATGTCACGACGTTCCATTTGTGGTAGTCTTCCAACTCACTGAATGATGATTCTGGTCGGTTGAGAATGTTTTAACAAACACTGACTAGTGTAGTGGAAAAGTGGTATATTGAACTCCCATTAACTACATACGACCGTTTTCTTGATTTAGAAACCATTTTCTTGAATCACTTTCAACTTCATATCATGTATGATGTCGTTACATACCTTCTGTCAAATTTTTGGGAGACCAAGGCCACTCATATATCTGATCACATTCAGGAGTGGAGAAGGAGAAATAGGATTATCAAAGCCAATATTCCTCTCAAGTTCTTACTGGAATGGTTTTTGAATCATTATTGCCATATATTTCAAAAGATGTTTCCACATTAGGAGTGACTATGGAGGAAGAGGCCATTCTTAGGTCCCAGTAACTAGATTTGATATATGCCCAGTATGGGATTCTATATGAAATTATCCCTAATGTGCCAAGGTTGAATACACAATTTTCCAAACCCAATCGTGGATCACATGTTGATGGTATGGTAGGTTAAGTTGACACACTGACTGTAGAGTCACTGGCTAAGCAGATTCGTGAACTGTCAGTGAAGCAATTTGTAGTGGAGGAAGCTAATGCTACCACCCCCTCACCCTAGAATGTGAATGTCTATTCAGTGCAATCTACCCAAAAGGGAACTCAGCAACCCAATGGGAAAAATAACAAAGGGAAGAAGGCTGAGGGGAATCAAAACAAACAATGTTGAGGGGGGTAAAAAAGAGAAAAAGTGTAAGTTTTAAACCTGTGTAGAGAAGAAAAGTTGTTGGGATATAGGGTAGACCCAAGATTTATACCATTAAATTTGTACCAACAAAAGACCCACAGTGTTGGCCCTTTCGGCAACAACCTGCGAACAGGTTGCAGTCTCACCCGAAACAGCTATGGGGTGCCACAGAATCAGGTTTCTNCTATACCTTTAGCTTCTAACACTTATAATCATACAATGCAGAGTTTTAATAGTTACTTATTTAGCTTCACGGTTAGATAAACAAACAGTGCCTTGCTTAACCCTTTCCTAGGAATTCCAGCGAAGTTAATATTTAGTAGTGATCTTACTTATCAGATATATATTTATCAATGAATAAAGAACATAATAACAACACAACAAAAACCACAACACACGATATAACGTGGTTCACCCCTAGTGTAGGGGCTACGTCCACAGAAGTGTGTTTTATTCAACTCTTTACAAAAACCACAGTTCTGATCTGCGCACTTAGCTGCAGATCCCTTCAAGTCCTCAAAGCCGCGCACACAGCTGCAAGCCTCTACGCACACAACTGTAGATTTCCTTTATCACCCAAAACCCTCTGCGCACACAGTTTCAGAGGTCGTCCACGCACACAGCTGTGACTTAACCTTCTCTTACAAAATAGCCTCATCTTCGCATCAATTCATCTTACATCAAAAGCCTAAACCGACTTCTTTACAAGAGTGCTTATTTATAGTGCACTTATTACAAAACCATGGGCTTAAACTATGGGCACCCTGAACCCTAAACCCTGGACTTAAACCATGGGTTTATTACAAAATAAGGTTTTTACTCAACCCCGACACCCCTAAGACTATTTTGAATCGTAACTCCGCTTACAAACTCCCATAACTCCACGGAGTTACCCACCTTAAGGACCGTTAGGGTGCGGCTCCCAACAGGCCCCTAAGACTCACCAGTGTCCCATCCCGGGACACTCAGCTGCTTTTCTGGTGGTAGAATCTTGTTGGTGAAACATAGTGTGCTGCTTGCTGAAACCATATATGCAGTTGTCGACTGCTTGTTTCTTTCCTTTGTAATATTTATGCTGGTTAAGGCCTTCTGGATCTATCAGCGACCCCATCCTTCAATCTGCTTGCTGAACATTTGACCATCCACAACTTAGGGTCCCAAAAATTGGGTGTCAAGGTGCATAAGATAAACAGCCGCCTCGGTTCTGCCAAACCAGGAGGATACATCTTAGGATGTTTCAAAGGCTTCTTGTGAAGACCGATGCTTTTCTTCATGCGGCTTAGAGTGCACTTTTGCCTTTCTTCCTTCCTCTTAGAGCGAACTTCTGTCTTTCTTTGTGCCTTGGTCGAACATGGCTGTACGGGTGGATTGCTTAGAAGGTCCAGCAGAGCTCTCTCCTTGACCAATCATAATAACTCCTGGACTTCATGATCATTCGACATAGTTCTAACTGAAGAAACTCAAAGAGATGCACAATGCAGGAGTCGCAGGCTGGTGTGGCGTCTTATAGAATCCTGCAACAGAATCTGTCATCATGGTGCATTAATGACATCGAATCTGATGGAGTGGCGGAAATCCTATCCACACGGCGCCAGATTTTCCCAAAATCTCATCATTGCAAGCAGTTAGGGCATTTCTCGTGTCGGCGCCGCCGAGTGTAGTTTGTCCCATCCGTCACATTTTAGGCTGCGGCACACCTTTGATCTTCGACATAACCACTAACTTCAACTTCTCCTTGATAAGTACCTTCGACATAATATGCACCTTTGACCCATCCTGACCTATACGGCAACCAAACTTCAACCTTCAAACTTTGATGGTCTTCAACACTTCGTAGCTTTGAGAACAGCTTCATTATAGTCTAGTACCCAATTCCAACTGTTCTTGGTACTTAGACTATCCTTCATGCTGTTACTCTTGATCAAGGGGTCCCAGTTTATCCCTGTACTTCTTTAACCTACTTCCATTCACCATGGAAGGTGAAATTTCTCCATTCAATTTAGCTAACTAGACTGCGCCACCATCAGTAACTTTCTGCACTATGTATGGTCCTTTCCAATGTGTCTTGAACTTACCCAGGAATTTCATGAATTTGCTGTCATATAAAAGCACAAGATCACCCTGGTGGAACTGCTTCTTCTTGATGTGTCTATCATGCCATGCTTTTTCTCTAGCTTTCTGAACTTGCTGCTGGAACCCTACAATGAATCTGTCCTCTTCAAGTTCTAGTATCTGTGCCAGCCTTTCTTTCATCATATCTGGGTCATCCATCTCTGTAAAAGCAGATATTCTAAGGCTAGGTACAATGCACTCCATGGGCATGACTGCTTCTTGTCCATAAACCATTGTTGGAGTAGGGTCCCGCAGCTACAGAAGAAGCTGCTAAGTTTAGCGGAGAGATAAGTTTTGGCGGAAAGAAGATAAGACAGAGCTACGACGCCGTAGCACATTTCCAACTGTAGAGTAGAGCTAGAAACCATGACTTTTTGAGATAGGAAATTCAAAGAAAGGCAACGGTACTTGAGCGGCTGAGAAGGGAGAGCTCACCCACTGCATTGAAGGCAGCGGCAGAAGACAGGAGGGCTCAGCGACCCTCATAAAGAAGAAGCAGCAATGAGGCTCAAGCATTGAAGACGAAGGACAGAAAAGAGAAGGGGTGCATAGTACCCATGGTCAGTGCCGGCAAGCATGGAAGACTGCAGAGAGCTGTGGTGTGACGGGAAGCGGCTACCTCAAGGACAGAGAGGACTGACTGTCACTAATTAGGGTTTGGGTTACTGTTGGGACAGGACCACAGTGTTGTAAAAGCAAGACCTTTGGGCTGCTTATAAAAGGATGTAATTTTGCATTGTAAAGGGTTGGTTAGATGGTTAGACAGTTGTGATTGAAATAGGCAATAAGAATAAGTAGACTGTTGTAAAATCCGAGCTCTAGTTCTGGTCTTAGCTGTAGCAATCTTACTGAAACCAGTAGCTGGATTATAGAGCATGCATGTAACGATCCGCAGGGATCGACTGAGAGGGAAGAGTATGTTGTAAGAGCAACAACATAAGGGTAGAGAAGAAAGATCTAAGAGAGAGGATCTTGAGCTGCATGTGAGGTGCAACAGAACTGTGTTTGCCTTCCCTTAAGCTATAATAGAGAAGCACAGTTCTGTGGACGTAACTCCCATCCTGGGGGCGAACCACGTTAAAATCCCGTGTTCTGTGATTGATTTGTGTATTGTGTTTAATTGCTGCATCCATCAGTTATGTTATGCAATTTGCTTATAGTTAATGTATGAATGAGTTATTTAGTTACAGCAATTCAGGAAGATAAATATAAGTTGAAATCCTTGGCACGTCATATAAGGACTTAGTTATGCTTGCCTTAGATAGTTAATTAATCACAGTAAGATAGTCTGGGTATCGAGTCCTGCACGTCGACATGAACAACGGTAGGTGCGCTAAGCCGCGGGAGGAGGGTATCGCAAGAAGGCGATACCGCACCGGCAGAGGAGTTGCGGTGCGCGATACCGTAGGTTGAGGACTTAGCGTTGAGCAGGAGTTACGTGTCGCACGGGGCGCGGCGATGCAATAAGATTGGGAATATTGCAGAAAGGAGGAAGTTGTGCGACGAGAGAAGAATCCGCATGACGTGCGCAAGGGTAGAGACGTCGTGGCTAGAAGGGCCACGAGTGGGGAATAGATTGCGCATCACGAGCAGAAGATCGTGCAGCGCGCAGGAAAGAGATCTCGTAGCTAGGAGAGATGCGAGCCACCAGTAGGATTGCCACGGAACCTGGTCCAAGATGCTTGAGTCCTTGGCCAACCCATTAGAATCACTTCAGGTGAGACTTCAGGCCGCTGTGCGGTCTGTCGCTGAAAGGGCCAGTGAGCTAGGGGTGTTGTTGGTTGACTATAGTAAACCCGGGTCTGCCCATGCAATCAACAAATGGTTCCATTGCCGGTTTGAACGACTGGGAGTTAATGTTCTGTTGGCATCCTACCAGAGAAGAATTTCACCAGTGGCTGGATTCAGACTTAACGGAGTTTGCCAAGAAAGAAAATCGGAGTCCTAGACTAAGCACAGAGGACTGGTTGGAAAAACATATTGCTTCAGACATACATTCGATATTCTTTGCAACCTATGGAAATGAGATTTACGACTGGTTATCAAAGTTGACAGATAGGAACACATTCAAGAAGAAAAGAACCATTGTCTGGACACCGGAGCTGATTCATACCGTGCAGAACCTTGACAATCCCATTACGAGAGCAGTGGACTTATGGCTGACAAGTGTGCTGGAAGGCTTTGTTACGGAATTTGCAGTTGACCAGAGAAAGAGCTTCAGCGCAGTTGAATGATACTTCTTCAGAGGATATTGTGGTAAGTACCTAAGATCTCTAAACTTGTCCCTTAAGATGCTGCTATATGAAAAAGGAACAATGGATCTAGTCTCAGATGAATAAGTAAGATAGTAATGTCACAAGAGTTTGAAAGTGATTTTGATGACATTGGACGAACACGTAGTGGAAAGAAGTATAAAGTAGATTTTAGCTCTCCTGTATTTGAAGACAGTTCAGATAGTATTAGACAACAAAGCCCTAGTACCACAGAAGAACCAGAGGGGGGTATTCCTTACCACCCCTATACCCCACAGAAACAGACAGGGACTCAGAATAACCCCGTAGGTACTCCATCTAGTAGTTCACAGCCAATACCTACTCCCGCTACATCACCTTCACCTACACCATTGAGTGGTCATAACCCAGTCAGTCAGAACCCACCACAGAGAAATAGAATGGGAGATGACATGAAGCTACCTATTTTTAAGGGTACAGGAGCAGAAGACCCGGAACAGCATTGGTTCCTATGTGAAGCCATGTGGACCATTAAAACAATCAATGATGATAACCTTAAACTTGTACAGTTGGTCACCACACTCAGAGATAGAGCCTTGACATGGTACATAAAGTATACTACATTACCCAAGACACTTGCCCAGGTCAAGAACGCCATGATCAAAGAGTTTAAGAAACCTAAGTCTGAATCTCAGTGTATAACAAAGCTCAAGGATATTAAGCAGCTTCCATCAGAATCAGTATGGGACTTTGATCAGAAATTCAAAGCCCTGATAGACCAAGTAATCTTTGACTTTGCACCAGAGCAGCATAAGGAATGGTTTATTGCAGCGCTGCTCCCTCACATCAGACTGCCACTAATGCAGCAGAAACTCACTACTCAAGATGAAGCACTGGAGATGGCAATGAAACTAGAGGCTTCACCTCTAGCAGAGACTACCACATGCATGACAACCCTACAGAACCAGTTGGCCAACCTCAAGTTACAGATACACGAACTTAAGAAAGGGAAAGAGGTTATGCAAGACATATGGTGCATAAAGTGTAGAGCACAAGGCCATAGTAAAGACAACTATCCAGTCTTCACAGAATATTTAGCATCAGGGGCTCATAACCCCTTACCAAGAACACAAGGGCCATGGTGTGAAATATGTAAAACACAAGGACATCCGCCTCAGCAATGCCCTTTGCTTCAGAAGTATCTACAGACACCTAAGAACCTATACTGTGTCTTCTGCAAATCCGTCGGGAATGATGAACAAGACTAATGAGCCTATGATCTCATGTTAGATAGAAAACATGATGTGTACAGAGTCCAATTAGAAACACCGGGTCCAGCAACAGGACCACAGCCGGATCAGGTTTACAGAGGCCGTGCAGGAGGATTCAGAGGACGAGGCCGTGGAGGAGGATTTGCATGTGGAGAAGGATTTGGCTGAGGAGGAGGTTTTGGCCAAGGTCGTGGGCCAATCACTTGTTATAATTACGGAGTTGTAGGACATTATGCTAGGGACTATCAGAACCCCACCACCACTTGTAACTACTGCAAATCTTACGATCATACCATAGAAGAGTGTCATATCCTAATAGCTAAGATCAAAGACCCTAAGCCAATAGTACACCAGAACATCCAGCTTATTGTTGCCGAACCGGAGGAATCAGAACCCAAAGTTAACATTATGACTCGGAGCGGTGCTTCCACCAGTGGGACATCGCAGAATCCCGAAAAGAACACAAAACAGTTGAGGGTGCGCAGAGCTCCTAGTAAAGCAACACCATTCGACCTGCAAAAGAACAAAGATACATTTCACAAAGCTAAGGCTTCCTTTGATAAATCTACCCAATCAAGATCACGGGTACCGCCGTCTAGGGGCGTACCACAGCAAGCACCTTATGGCGATAGCAGTGAACAGGTACCGCAGGCTACCACAGCAGGAAGAGACGACAAGGATGAGCCAACAGGAAGCATACAATCCTTCCTGCATAGTTGCTTGAAACTCCTTAGAAATGAAAAAGCCATTGAAGAGCTACAGCACATCATAGATCAGTGTCAGCAACCTTCTCTCCCGGACAGTGCACACCGCGCCGTTCATAATATTACAGGACATACAAGGACCGGAAGAGAGATGAAGCTTACAACACAGATTGGAGAATTTGAAATGGATGAGGTCGTCTTAGATATAGGATCAGAGGTGAATGTGCTAACTAAGCAGACATGGTAGCAGATGGGTAGCCCTCAGTTAGACATATCGCCTATCCACCTGAGATTAGCTAACCAGCAGCGAGTATCACCACTGGGTCGACTGCCATAGGTGCCAGTTGACATTGACGGAGTATGCAGCTTTGCGGACTTCGAGGTTGTAGAAATCATTGGCGATAGTCAACCATATCCATTGTTATTAAGTATTGGTTGGGTGATCGGTAGCAAGGCTGTCATCGACCTAAAGAGAAGACAAATGACCTTTGAGGATGCGTAGATTTGGGTCATCGTGCCACTGGATCCCTTCCAGGGCCCTAGGTATATTGAACCCTTAAGAGCAGAGGAGGAAGCACATAACATGGATAGCCTTTACCAGATGACTGCGAACCGGAATGACTACATCAATCCAACCGTAGAAGGGAACATTAGTTGGCGATGCGACATCTCATGCGCATCGGATTCTGATGTTGGCCTAGAGAACTGGCAGAACAGACTTTACAAAGTCTCAGCTCGTAGGTGTGCGTTTATGAGTAAGTCACTGCGATGGATTGGCGTAGAGGTCACTAACCTTCCATCATATCATGGTCTAACAGATATTCAGGAATTCCTTGAGCAGTTTGAGCAACAGATCCCTTACGAGTAGAGGATCGCAGCTATGGACCTTGCAGTACGAGCCACACCTGCAAGATGGTGGTATGCGCATAAATAAAATATCGCATCATGGGATGATATTAAAAGATTGATGGCCATCAAATTTTCAGTCAACAAAGAGTATGTTCCACAGAAGTACACAGGATAAACTGACCCCAGGGCACACATTCAGACATGTGAACAGAACTGGTCGGATGTTCCAGAGGATGAATGGGTTCATAGATTCATTCACACATTGGACACAGTTCCAAGGAACTGGTACACAGAGACTGAATTACGCAAGGGGACGACTACATGGTCACTTATGACAGACAATTTCCTGCTCACCGTTGCATTTGAATCAGAACATCCAAGTGTTGCTCAGGCCCTAGACATAATCAAGACCAAGATATTTGAGGATTGCACCATCTCAGTACCAGTCCAACCTGAGTGGACTATCCAGCTAGAAGAGGCATTGGAATGCTATAATTTTGCATCAGAATCAGAGGAAGCGGATGAGGACCCTCGCAACACCAACATTCCGGAGTCGGAAGGAACTCGTGATGTTGGAGGACCACAGTTAGAGACTCCAGCAATCACTGAGCCCATCAAGATTAAAAAGGTCAATATTGGCATAGATGCAGAACCTAAGTTTGCCTCTATTGGAGACTATTGGAATGATGAAACAGTCGGACAGATTGCAGATTTGTTACATGACTATCAGGACCTATTTCCCACCAATTTCATGGAGATGAAGGGAATAGTCGGAGACCTGGGA
Organism: Pseudotsuga menziesii; assembly: GCA_001517045.1. Lineage (NCBI taxonomy): Eukaryota > Viridiplantae > Streptophyta > Pinopsida > Pinales > Pinaceae > Pseudotsuga > Pseudotsuga menziesii. Next base: position 664,623 of record LPNX010175453.1, read on the forward strand.
GTGATGAGGATACCATTGAAGGAGGACGCTAGACCAGTCAAGTAGCGCCCATATAGATTAAATCCGCGTTACAAAGAAAAAGTCAAGGACGAGATTGATAAGATGCTAGCAGCAGGCATCATTGAACCAGTAGAAGAAATCGAATGGGTTAGCCCCATGGTCGTCCAAGAGAAGAAAACAAAAGGGGACATCAGAATCTAAGTCGATCTGTGAAAAATCAACGATGCATCACTTCATGATCCATTTCCAACACCGTTCACTGATGAGGTATTAGACAACGTGGGAGGACAGGAGTTCTACTCCTTCATTGATGGATTTTCAAGCTACCATCAGATCAGAATACATCCAGAAGATCAATCTAAGACCACCTTTGCAACAGAATGGGGCTCGTTCCAGTACACGGTAATGCCCTTTGGTCTTAATAATTCACCAACTATATTTTCTAGAGTAGTAGTTACTGTATTTAAGGAATACATCCATAAATTCTTAGAAGTATATTTTGATGACTGGACTGTATTTGGGCTAATCGATAAGCACATAGGAGATTTAAGACTGATTTTAGAGAAATGTAGGCAGTACCAGATTTCTCTAAACTTGAAAAAATGTATATTTTGTGCACCATTTGGTATCTTGTTGGGTCATATTGTGTGCAGACAAGGCTTGATGGTAGATCCCACGAAGATCGCCATCATTGTAAATCTTCCAGCACCCAACTCAGTCAAGCAACAAAGGACAGTACTTGGTCATACCGGGTACTATAGAAAGTTCATCAAGGGCTACGCAAAGATTACAGCACCAATGGAGAAATTGCTGAAGAAAGATGTAAAATTCCTATGGAATGAGGAATGTCAGTAGAGCCTAGACATGCTTAAAGAAAATATGGTTACAGCACCCATCCTAGTGTTTCCAGACTGGACTAAGCCATTTCATGTACACGTGGATGCATCTGGCATCGCACTAGGAGTCGTCTTAACACAGCCAGGAGAAGGGGATATTGACCATCCCATTGCATATTCCAGCAGAAAGCTATCAACAGCAGAAAAAAACTACACCACAACAAAAAGAGAGGGCTTAGCTATGGTGTATGCGCTGTAGAATTTTAGGCACTATCTATTGGGCGCCTCGTTTAAAATGTTTACTGACCATTCCGCATTGAAGTACCTAGTCAATAAACCAGTGTTAGGGGGGAGAATCTGCAGATGGTTAATCCTCTTCCAGGAGTATGATTTTGAAATCATTGTGAAACCAGGAAGACTGAATGCTGGACCTGATCATCTGTCACGTATAGACTCAGGGGAAGATCCCAGTAACCTAGAAGACAATCTGCCCGATGCGCAGTTGTTCTCTGTGCAAATCGCAGATGACTACTATGCCGACATTATTCAATTCCTCACTACAGGAGTAGCACCTGATGAGTTCACTAAGCAGCAAAAGAAGCAGTTGGTTGTTAAGGCAGCAGACTTCACCCTCATTGCAGGATGCCTATATAAGTTAGGCCCAAATGAAGTTCTACGCAGATGTGTAATGCCACATGAAAAAGACGCTATTCTTAAAGAGGCACACTCAGGAACCGCAGGAGGTCATTTCGCTGGAAATCCGACTGTGCAAAAAATCCTGGAGGCAGGACTATGGTGGCCTACGTTACACAAAGACACCAAGGACTTTTGCAGATGCTGCAATATCTGCCAGAGGATAGGAAAACCCTCGCGACGTGATGAAATGTCGCTGCGACCCCAGGTCACACTGCGTGCATTTGACAAATGGGCTATAGACTTTGTGGGTCCAATCAACCCACCGGGAAAGTGCACGGGTTCGAGATATATTATTACCGGAACAGAGTACCTCACCAGATGGGTAGAGGCCAAAGCAGTAAGAAATTGTGATGCTGCTACAACCGCACAGTTCCTTTTCGAAAACATCATCAGTAGATTTGGATGCCCAGTAATTTTGATGAGCGATCAAGGCACACATTTCTTGAACCACACCATTGAGGCTTTGACAGAAGAATTCCAGATCCAGCACTATAAGAGCACTCCCTACCATCCACAGGCTAATGGTATGGTGGAGGCCTTCAATAAGATTCTAGAAAATGCTCTTACTAAAATCTGCAATAACCAAAGGAATGATTGGGATCTCAGAGTTAACGCTGTATTATGGGCATACAGAACCACATGCAAGAAACTTACGGGACACACACCTTTCAGCTTGGTATATGGACAGGAGGTTGTTATGCCTATGGAGTATATTCTTCCCAGTTTAAGAATTGGTCAGATTACCGAGATGACTGATACAGACACAGTGGAGGAAAGGCTAGCACAGCTGCTTTCCTTAGAAGAAGACAGATTCATCGCCGGATTCCATCAGAAAGTGCAGAAAGCACAAGAAAAAGCTTGGCATGACAGACACATTAAGAGTAAGACTTTCCAGATCGGAGACCTAGTACTCCTCTATGATAGCAGATTCATTAAGTTTCCAGGGAAGTTCAAGACACATTGGCTGGGGCCGTATCAGATACAGCAAGTTACGGAGGGAGGTGTCGTTCAGCTTAGCCAGTTGAACGGGGAGCTTCTTCCCACATGGATCAATGGCAGTAGGCTTAAGCTCTATAGTGATATCCACCTCGCCTCTCAGCCCTAGCTTAAACCAGTTTATAATGGTGCAGATGTCAAGTGTAGTTGAAAGGAGGCATCGCACCGGGAATTAGTCTACACCGGCATATAGTCTAGTTGTGAGGAATCGCACCAGGATGACGAAAAAAAAAAAAGCTTAAAATAAAAAATAAAAAATTTAACACTGTTTGTTTGCACAGGTGATGCGGAGTTGCATCGCAGCAATACGATGTTTCCCCATGCCACGTACTCAGTTTGCAACCGACAGTGGGCTAGTCAAGTCACTGTCTGACAGGTAGTTAATGAAGAAATGACCGGTATCCCCTACTGTAGATTTGGCAACAGTATAATAAATTTTTCCAGATTTGGTAAATCTCTGACGAGACTGGCGCCTGTACACACACGTCTCGAGGGAAATTCTATCAAGATTTTAGCATTAATTGAGGATCGAATGACAGGTCTGGTCCTATCCGGGCAATTAATATGACCGACGCACCCAGTCTAGATGACCGTTGTGTCTGGGATTATCGTATTTGACATAAAAACAGAAAGTATTCAATTGGGACGGTTACGCTTGCAGAAAAATCGAGAGCTGGAGAATAAGTGTTAAGCATTCCCTGTGTCTAGCTAAGTTGTTACAGAGTGCTGTGATTTTAAGAAGTTGCAGCCAGAGCACACCTGCAATCTAGTACTAAGTGGGTTATCTCTGAGAACGAACATATAGCAAACATTCTGAGAAGGTTTCGGCGTCACGACCTTGCAGGAGCTATGACGACGCCATCTAAAAGTAACCCACCGAGCTCGTCCCAAACCAGAGAACCACCAAAGACGAGAAGCCATTCCCAGCTCATAGAGGAATCCGGTTCCGAGCAGGAAGACGAAGTCTGTAGTGCAGCGGACTACCTCATACCACGAGTTGAAGGCACTCCAGACATCAGACTTTTCAAGAGTGGTAAGCTTCATGTGCCCATACCGCCAATAGATTCTCGAGTAAAGGAAAATGGCGATTTAGTAGGATATGCTGGTGTTGTCAAATTTATTGATTACAACCTGGGGGACCGTAAGACGTACCCTCACTTCAAGCCAGATGCGTATCTTGTGCTTGAGAAGAATCCAAAGGACAGATAGAGAAGAATTCGTCCCCATGCCACATGTCCAGATTCTTGAGCGTTCAGGTCTGCTCAATGTGTTGAGACTACCCCATTTTGGACGTAGCGCAGAGGTCAATGTTGTGGTGTGTGTCCTCCTGTCGTGTGTACATGGAGGCTATCTCTGGCTAGGTCACAAAATAGACCTCAATGTCAACTTGATACACCGTGTTACCGGCCTGTCTAAGACTGGTAAAGATCCCAAGATACAGATAATAAGAAAGACCAAGGATTCCAAACTGCCAGCAGCCTTAGTTAAAAAGTATCAGCTACAACAAGGAGGCAGGGCTTATGATATCATGAGTTTACAGAATGAGACACTTAGATTTATATCCATTCTGCTTGCAGGCAGACTGCTAACCAAGGTCTGATTGAAGGAAGTCACAGGATCGGTGATTAATCTGGCCATACAAGTTACAGAAGGAGAGAAGTTCAATTGGTCGTTATTTTTATTAAATATGTTTCAGGAAGATTGTTTGGCAGCCCAAGATCAAGCCAGCCACCCTTTCCACTTCTCGTGGCTACTTATACTGTGTGCATTCGTCGCATGGAAGGAACCGCCCAACAGCCAGTTTCCACATATCGCAGGAGGAGCGCCCAGGGGTGTGCGCTATGCCAGTTTATGGGACACCAACAGTCAAGCAAGGAAACAGGTTAATACGATAGTATTTTATGAATACTATTTGATGTTGAAGAACCTTATCCAACAATCACCAAGGATCAGTATAGAGACTGTGGACGCATATGATAACCGGCTTAATTTTATGGCAGACAGCCATAGAATCTACCTGAGGCCTAAAAGGACTAAAAGGGACGATTGGGCTCCCGGCTGGTTCAGAATGACAATGCAGGACGTTGAGAATGTCATCAAAGGCTTTGATGACCAATGGCGACAAGAATACGAAGATACCATGCCACTGCCAATGGAGACCGCCCAGACAGACCCACCAGAAAAGGGCAAAGAAAAATTGGACACCCAGGCACAAGGTACAACAGAAGTGCCACCGCCACGCGAAAAGAGAAAAGATCTAACAGAAGAATCAGCAGAGACACCTACGAAAAAGAATGGAAGCCAAGGGACCACAGAGACACAGAAGAGAAAGAAGCAGAAAACTTCAAAACCAGTTCTACAGACTGCACTAACAGATGATGACTATGAACTCATCGCAACAAGGACGTGCGACACATTAAAGGACTCATTTGACGCAGTGAATTCATCGCAGGAAAAGATGCAAAGCATAGTAGAAAAACAGCTTCTTGACTTAAAAACATTCACAGAGAAGACTGCCATGCTACACACTCCATCAATAAAGGCGACCATCGGAGAAACTTCGACACAGTCAGTATCCCGCAAAGAGAGCTTAGCAACGGATCGCCTCAACACCGTGTTGATTCCACCAGGGAGTATCTGATTCCCTGTGACAATGAAGGACCCACCAGTTCAACTGGGGCAATCCATTGAGGTTAACCTTGTAGAATTCCACATTGACCAATTATACATGATCCAGCAGGAGCTAACCGTAGAGCTCAAGGGAAGAGAGCTCGCGACTTACAAGCAGAACACGCAGCTGAAGAAATAGAATGTAGCACTCGCTACCAGCTATTAGAAAAAGGTAGACGAGTTAAAAACATGTCAGGACAGGGATCAGGAACTCTCTCAGGCACTACAGAGTATTGCCTTAGAGCTACCCAAATGTAACATTGAGTTCACATTACCCACCCCCCAGAAGCTAAGGAGAGTAGCAGACAGAGCAAAGGCTCTGGAAGAAACTGTGGTTAGAATGGATGAAGAGGTGGCCAGGTTGAAGGCAGACCATGAAGTACAAATCGCCGAGCTTGAAGCTCGTATCCAAGACACCTCTATGGCAGACCAGAAAGAGCAAGTAGAATCCTTTCGAATCACTTCTGCGCAGGTGAAATCTCGCATTGAAGAAGCAGTGTCGGTACTCAAGGAAGCAATAGACACATAGGTCGAGTTAGATGAGTTGCCGAAGAGAGCAGAAATCCAACAAAATATTCAGCAGGTAGAGGCTACTGCAATGGCCATGAAAGAATAAATTAAGAGCTTATCCGCTCTCCAGAAGATGAGGAAGACAAAGGAGATGAACCAACTGCAGCAGGAAGCACAACGGCTAAGAACACAAGAGGTCCACATTAACGACCTGCTTCAACCCTATCAGGAGCAGATCACTGAGCTGGTCGACGCAGCCGAGCAGAAAATGAAGGAGTTCACCACTGTAAGAGAAGAAATTGATCAGACAGACGACTCCAAAATTGATCAAGCCCTGCTTGACTCGGCACGAGGGCGTGCCGAGGTAATGAAGAACAAAGTCGCAGGACTTTGGGACAAGCTACAACGCACTTCGCAGGAGGCGAAGGAGAAGCTACGACAGGAGAATCCCACTGGTAGTGGCTCGAGGGAGAGCCACAAGTAAGTGTTAGGGGACTGTTGGAGTAGGGTCCCACAGCTACAGAAGAAGCTGCTAATTTTAGCGGAGAGATAATTTTTGGCGGAAAGAAAATAAGACGGAGCTACGACGTCGTACCATGTTTCTAGCTGCAGAGCAGAGCCGAAAACCATGACTTTTTGAGATAGAAAAGTCAAAGAAAGGAAACGGTACCTGAGCAGCTGAGAATCGAGAGCTCACCCACTGCATTGAAGGCAACGGCGAAAGACAGGAGGGCTCAGCGACCCTCATAAAGAAGAAGGAGCAACGAGGCTCAAGCATTGAAGACGAAGGACAGAAAAGAGAAGCGGCACATAGTACCCAGGGTCAGTGCCGGGAAGCATGGAAGACTGCAAAGAGATGTGGTGTGACGAGAAGCGGCTACCTCAAGGACAGAGAGGACCAACTGTCACTAATTAGGGTTTGGGTTACTGTTGGGATAGGCCCACAGTGTTGTAAAAGCAAGACCTTCGGGCTGCTTATAAAAGGATGTAATTTTGCATTGTAAAGGGTTGGTTAGATGGTTAGACAGTTGTGATTGAAATAGGCAATAAGGATAAGTAGACTATTTTAAAAGCCGAGCTCTAGTTCTGGTATTAGCTGTAGCAATCTTACTAAAACCAGTAGCTGGCTTATAGAGCATGCATGTAACGATCCGCAGGGATCGACTGAGAGGGAAGAGTATGTTGTAAGAGCGACAACATAAGGGTAGAGAAGAAAGATCTAAGAGAGAGGATCTTGAGCTGCATGTGAGGTGCAACAGAACTGTGTTTGCCTTCCCTTAAGCTATAATAGAGAAGCACAGTTCTGTGGACGTAACTCCCATCCTGGGGGCGAACCACGTTAAAATCCCGTGTTCTGTGATTGATTTGCGTATTGTGTTTAATTGTTGCATCCATCAGTTATGTTATGCAATTTGTTTACAGTTAATGTATGAATGAGTTATTTAGTTACAGCACTTCAGGAAGATAAATATAAGTTGAAATCCTTGGCACGTCGTATAAGGACTTAGTTATGCTTGCCTTAGATAGTTAATTAATCATAGTAAGACAGTCTGGGTATCGAGTCCTACGCGTCGACATGAACAACGCTAGGTGCGCTAAGCCGCGGGAGGAGGGTATCGCAAGAAGGCGATACCGCACCGGCAGAGGAGCTGCAGTGCGCGATACCGTAGGTTGAGGACTTAGCGTTAAGCAGGAGTTGCGTGTCGCACGGGGCGCGGCGATGCGGTAAGATTGGGAATATTTCCGAAAGGAGGAAGTTGTGCGATGGGAGAAGAATCTGCACGACGTGCGCAAGGGTAGAGACGCCATGGCTAGAAGGGCCACGAGTGGGGAATAGATCGCGCATCGCGAGCAGAATATTGCGTGGCGTACAGGAAAGAGATCTCGCAGCTAGGAGAGCTGCGAGCCACTAGTAGGATTGCCACGGAACCTGGTCCAAGACGCTTGAGTCCTTGGCCAACCCATTAGAATCACTTCGGGTGAGACTTCAAGCCACTGTGCAGTCTATCGCCGAAAGGGCCAGTGAGCTAGGGGTGTTGTTGGTTGACTATAGTAAACCCGGGTCTACCCATGCAATCAACAACCAGCCTAAAAGGTGTATGGTCAGTCAACTTCTTGCAGGTGGTTCTATAAGCCCATAGTACTGCTAGAATTCTAAGGTCCCAATCATTTCTGTTAGCATTGCAAACCTTCATCAGAGCGTGTTCAAGGATCTTGTTAAAGGCTTCGACAGTTCCATTTGCTTGAGGATGATAGGAAGTACTCTTCTGATGATATACTTGAAATTCTTCAGTCAATACTTCAATAGTATTATATAATAAATGTGATCCTTGATCGCTCATAAGAATTCTAGGACACCCAAATCTTAACAAGATGTTATCGAAGATAAACTTCGCGGCTGTAGCAGCACTACAGGTCTTGACTGGTTGAGCTTCAACCCACCAAGTAAGGTAGTCAGTTGTTGTAATAATGTATCTTGCTTCGAATTTCTTTGCAGGGGGATTGATAGGTCCAACAAAATCAATAGCCCATTTATCAAAGGGTTGTAAAGTTACCTGTGGAAATAGAGGCATCTCGTCCCTCCTGGATGGTTTTCCTATCCTCTGACAAATGTCGCAGCTGTGGCAATATTCTCTTGCATCCTTATGAATTGTAGGCCACCACAATCCGGTTGTCAGAATCTTTTGTGCTGTAGCTTTTCCTGCGTAATGACCTCCTGCTGCGCCAGAGTGTGCCTCAGCCAAAATTAATGGCTTTTCATGCTCCAGAACACATCTGCGCAGTATTTCATCTGGTCCCATATTATATAGTTATCCTGCTATTAAGGTAAAGTCGGCTGCTCTAACCACCAGCTGTTTCTTCTGCTGCGTTGTCATTTCGGCTGGTGCAAAACCTGTAGACAAATACTGAACAATATCCTGGAAATAATCATCAACCATCTGGATGGCAAACAACTGGGCATCAGGAAGACCTTCGTCAAAGCTAACGGGCTCTTCTCCTGACTCGAGCCTCGACAAGTGGTCAGGACCTAGGTTCAGTCTTCCAGGTTTGACTATGATCTCAAATTCATATTCCTGAAACAAAATCAACCATCTGCATATCCTTCCACCTAGAACAGGCTTGTTAACCAAATACTTCAAAGTAGAGTGATCAGTGAACATCTTAAAATGAGATCCTAACAGATAATGTCGAAACTTTTGTAATGCATACACCATAGCTAAACCTTCTCATTCTGTAGTAGTATAATTTTTTTCTGCTGTGGACAGTTTTCTACTTGCAAAATAAATAGGGTGATCGATATTACCTTCACTTGACTAAGCCAATACTATTCCCAAAGCAATGGAGGATGCGTCGACATGCACATGAAACTCCTTATTCCAATCTGGGAATACTAAGATAGGGGCAGTTACCATCTTTTCCTTCAAAATATCCAAGCTTGATTGACACTTAGGTGTCCATTCAAACCTAATATCTTTCTTCAACTGCTTTTCCATAGGGGCTGTTATCTGAGCATATCCTTTAATGAATTTCCTGTAATAACCAGTATGACCAAGCGTAGTGTGCAATTGTTTAACAGACTTCAAAGGTGGCAGGTTCACAATAATGGCTATCTTCACAGGATCCATCATCAATCCTTGCTTACAGAAAATGTGACCTAGCAGAATTCCAAAAGGGGCACAGAAGATACACTTTTTCAAGTTCAAGGAAATCTGATGCTGTCTACATTTGTCCAACATAAGTCTTAAACTAGCTATGTGGTATTTTACTAACATGAAGATAGTCCAATCATCAAAATAAAATTCTAATAATTTATGTATGAATTCCTTAAAAGAAGAGATGACTACTCTAGAAAACATGGCAGGTGCATTCTTCAATCCAAAGGGCATCACTGTATACTGGAAGGATCCCATTTCTGTAGCGAAGGTTGTCTTATGTCGATATTCTGGAGCAATTCGAATCTAATGGTAACCTGAAAATCCATCAGTAAAAGAGTACACTTCTTGACCTCCCACATTGTCTAAAACTTCATCTGTAAAGGGAGTGGGGAAAGGATCATGCAAACAGGCATCATTCAGCTTCCTCAGATCGACACAGATTCTGATTTCTCCCTTAGTCTTCTTTTCTTGCACCACCATAGGACTGACCCACTCGAACTCTTCAACAGGCTCAATGATTCCTGCAGCAAGCATCTTATCCAGCTCCATTCGGACTTTTTCCTTATACTTAGGGTTCAGCCTATAAGGGCGCTGTTTCACAGGATTCGCATCAGGTTTCAAAGGGATATTTATCACTCCTATATCCCCAAGGATACCTTTCATTTCTAATAACTTCGTTGGAAATAGATCCTGATATTCATGGAGAAGTTGGGTCACCTTGCTTACCATTTCGTCATCCCAATAATCTCCAATGGTAGCATATTTAGGGTTTTCTTCTGACCCAATGTTTACGGTTTGCGTCTTCAGGGGTTGAGTCACTTCAAGTGCCTCAACTATTGGTCCATGTACTTCGCAGTGTCCTTCTGACTTAGGAATGTTAATGTTACACGGATCGTCATCGTCGTCAATTGCAAGGTTGTAACATTCTACTGCATTGGCTTCCTGTGCCTTCCAATCATGTTGGTATTCTGCTATTTCTTGATCATCAAATACTTTAGTATGGATCAACCTAACAGCTCCGTCCAAAGCAGGAGAAACCTCATTAATAGAAAATGTCAGCACAAAACTATCAACAAGACAATCCCAACTTACAGTACTATGGCGAAGCTCGACCTCCACATACCAATTCTTTGATGTGGGTTCCAGGGTGTGCACAAACCTATGTACCCATTCTTCACGAGGTACATGCTTCCATGCCTCATAGCATTTCTCCAAATGTCCCTGAGGACTAGTCTTACCATTAAACCTGCTTCGCACCTCTTGAGGTTGGTCCCTGAATCTTAGGTAAAGGGACTTCTGGCATGCTTCCCAACTATGAATGTACTTCTTGTGACCATTCCACCATCTGGCTATCGTGGCTCTGAATGCTGAATCCAGAGTCTCCATTTTTTGTGAGTCTGATACCTGCTCTGAGAACTGCACAATAAACTCTTCTGGGTCTGTCGAACCATCAAAGACAGGTAAGGTTCTTGTATATGAGCCAATCCATCTGAGAGACTTGGTAATTCTGGCACATCGATGGCCATGTAGCTCATACAGTCTATTCTGCCAATTCTCTAGGCCATCATCTGAATCTGTCATGCAGGAGCTGTCACACTGCCAATCCATGATACCTTTAGCAGTATGATCAACATAATCTTCTTCCTTCACTGTGATATTGTAGATGTGGTCCAAAACATCATGGTCTTCATCTCTTACTGGCTCTGTGTATCTCTCTCCTTGAGAAGGATCCAATGGGACTATGACTCTCAGTCCTTTCCCTTCGAAATTCATCTATCTTTTCTTCAGGTTGATTACTGCATCATTATCTATTGCCCATTCAATGCCTAGTAGTGCTGGATAGGGGTTGTTGTCATCAATGATCTCAATAATTTCGAAGTCTGCTACAGTACAGACGCCATCAATATCTACTAGGACATTAGGGAAGCATATTAGGGGCACAATCTTCTACTAATTGGCTAATCTCAACTGTATAGGGGACCAATCAAGGGTAGGTTTTCCCATTTGTTCCCAAGTTTGCTTAGTTAAGACATTTACCTCTGATCCTAGGTCCAAGATAACATCAATCATATCATACTCTCCTATCTGAACATTCAATCTCATTTCCCTGCCAGTTCTCCTGACTCTATTAACAGCTTTTGCCTGACCAGAATTTGGCTAAGCTTCACAGGAAGCAATAATGTTCTGCAACTCACTTAAAGCATTCTGATTTCTTAAGAGCTTCAGACAACTCTGTAAAAAGGAGGACAGTGTACTTACTTTGTCTGTCGAAGCTTCTTGCGTCGGCGACTGCTGTTTCCCAGGTGCTACTGATGTGCTAGGAGCAGCAAAATCTCTCTTGGCTTCCAGGAATGTCTCCTTTTCTCTTTCGATATCACATGCTGGGACTTTCGCTGGGGCCTTACGAGCCCAAGCCTCATCAGGTTGTTGCTCCTTATTCTGTACTTCCGTCGTAGCTCCACTCGAGGTAACAACATTAATGGCTGGGGCAGGTCTTTGCTCGAAGAAAATCATCTGAATATTCTGAGTAGGCGCATTGTTTCTTTCCTGAATCTTAGCTATCAACTACGGGCACTGCTCGATCACATGATCTACTGCTCGGCAATACCGACATGTCGTAGTTAGGTTCCGATAGTCTCCCGCTAGATGCCCGACGTAGTTACAGTTGTAACACACAACCTGGACACTTCCTCTTCCAGCCATACCACCATGACGACGACTTCCAAAAGCACCTCTACCTGATGCACCACTGCGGTAACCATAGCCATCATTGCTCTGTCCCTCATTTTGTACCCGATAAGCAATGTAAGTTCATTCTCTCATGAGGTCAAAGCTGCGAAACTCATCTTCGTTGTGTCCCACCGATTTATAGAACTTACAATAAGGGTTCTTAGGGACTTGCACATACCTCTGCAGAAGATAGCAGTCTTCAAGTTGATGCTGGCCAGTTGTCCGATAGATCTCACAATATAGAACAGTAGGGCTAAACGGGTTTGGCACACCAGTATTCAGGTAATTTCTTACCACAAAACACTGTTCCTTGTCGTGACCTTCTGTCCAACATTGTGTACACCAAACCACTTCGCGATCGGTTTTCCTTTCTTCATATCGCAAAGCTCCAGAGCCATCGCTACCAACTGCGCTTGGATTTGAGCAATACCAGAATTGTCTTTGACAGGAGTGGTTTCAAGCTTCATCGCGATTTCCAGAGCCTCCTGCTGGTCAGCAACCTTCTGTTGCATGAGTGGAGTTTTGATATGCGGTAGCAACGCTGCAATGAACCATTCATTTTGCTGCATGTTGCCACCTTTTCACACACCTGGATCATGTGGCAGAAATCTTCAAGCCACTCGGTGTGTCCTTGGGGGCAAGTCTCGAGTCAAGGCTGTCACCTTGTTCTTGACTCCTCCGTTTACGCTCAACTCCTAATGAAGCCAAGGGGGGTAGACCCTCTTAAGTTACTAAGGATGATTTCTTAGTGTAATGATGTTGTACTGAATCAGTTATTTAGGAGTTTGAATATTTTAACTATAAACAATCAAGATGACAAGATATGAAGATACACATAAAAGCACAAAGTTGATACATAATATATATATGAAGCAAAAAAGACCAGTGCCTTAAAAATGGAGTCAAAAGAGATCAGTGTGCTTGCATGTGTTTGGAATAAATGTTTTGCGATTGCATCTTGGTATGTTTTAAGTTAAAATTGGAGTGTGAGTTGTTTAAATTAGGCTTAAGGGGGACTCCAGATATACCCGAGAGTACTTGGAGTATGTCCAAAACAAAGCCTATACGGCTACCCGCAAGGAATATGTGGGCTGAAATGGAGTCTCTAGGGCTGTGTTCGTAACACACCCGTTAGGGTGTGACAGAGATCGGCACCCCGAGGTCACTTTTCAGTAGGTTCCCGCTTCCTTTGGGTATTTTGCCACCGTAAAGGTTTGATCGAGGTGTTGGATTTTCACCTGATGGTTTGTTAATTGGGGAAGGTGAGTCCTAATTATGCTAGTCACCCAAGTGCTTTTGATACATCTTGACTGATCGGACGAACCGCGGCCAAGTGCAGAGCATAAACACTGGAGTCTTGTAAATTTTAATAAGTTTTAAAAGATGTGTTCTTGCTTAAAAGAAAATCCTCCAAAAACCTCTTTCGATCCAAGTGGATCTCAATTGGAAAATCAAGGAGGGGTTAATTTTAAAATGTTGATAAACAAAAGATGAGAAAATAACACAACTACACAAATGCGGTTTTCTGATTAATCCTAACACGAATCTCTTTCCCCTTGCGGGTCACTCGGGAAATCGTGGGGTAAGTATTATGATTACTTTTGAAAATAAGATATGGAATATGGAATTAACAACAAGATCAAATATACTACCCTACCAATCAGATAAATTATAGTAAAAGGAAATAAGCAGAAAAAGACCAAAAAGGCACCGACGCGAATCCCCCCAGGGGGGATGGGGAATGGGCTCGAAAGAGCCTATTCAAAGGATGATTTTATTACAGAGGTTACAATATCAAAGCACTGATAAAAAATATCTTTCTTGGTCCTTATACAGGCTGAAACCAAGATATTACAGTTTATGCAAAACAATTACAAATTATGTGACAAAAGAGAGCCCCCTGGGGGGATTTGAGCGCTCCAAAAGCCACTTTGGACAGAAGCTTCTTTTCTTCTCTATCAGACCTACTAAATGACAGTGAGTGAATTAGAATAAAAAATTCCCCAAATCACTTTAAGAGTGCCTTTGGGTCAGCCTACTTTATCTCAAAAAATTAATGAAATTAAACTAGCTAAACCGACGAAAAGGGAACCAAGGAAAGCAAGATTTCCTTGGGATATTGGCCTGCTGTTTGTGCAGCCAATTAATAGCACTGATATTGTAGAATATTGAAATTATTGAATAGCAAATGAAACTACCTTAACAGCAAGCTATGAATTTTTCAATAAACTACTTGCGAAACTAAGGCAATTTTAACTAGATCTCTTGAATTTGAACTTTATGTGCACAATGAAACTAAGATCTAGAAAATTGAAGGGATATTGATAATTAGATCTATGTATGATTTTCTTTATGAGATAGATCAGATTTAAAAAGAAACCTTAAAGTAACCAGCTTGAGGAAAGTTTAATAATTTTTAGAGGAAGAGAGAGAAAGAGTGTTGGTTTCCTTGAAGATCCACAGTAGAGCTTTCAGGTGGAATGCCGAGGGACTATGCCTTTGAAATGTTTTGAAGAGAATGAAGAATCAAACTAGATCAGCATCCTCTCCAAAGTGTGAACCTGCAACTCAGCTGAAATCAAAGATCTTGCCAAGAAACTTGTGAGATCCGATTAGTACATACAAAGAGATTCAAGATAACATGCATATAAGCTTATAGGACATGCTAAATCTAGAACTCTAAACATGCATCAAAGGAGAGTGATAGCCAATAAACTTATTGAACAACACCTTTCCTATCAAGATTGTAATAAGCTAATTACCAATCTTAACCACAGATCTACAAGAAAATAGCAAAAAATGACCACAGATACAGGTTACCTCAGTAAAACAATGGCAATAATCATCCACACATGTAATGGAACCACACCATATTTCCTCCAAATCTTTTCTTTATTTCAAATGATAATTACAACAATACAATAGCAGCAACACCTCAATCCCAGTTCTAACTAGCTTGGAAGAGGAGGTTGTACCTGGATATATACAATTTACAGGCCATCTAGCCCAGGGGGCCGCAATTACTCATGGAATCAAGTGAAATCAACTGATGGAGAGTCCATCAATGCCTGATCTGTGTCTAGCTGAGCCATATCTGAGTCTCACTGAGTGCAACTGTCAATCGGGGGGCTGATCTGACTAACACCTCAACCTGTTGACTGAATAATCCACCAAAAATCATCCAGTTGAGCCAAAAACGTGTTGAGGAGAGAGGGAGGGTGAAATTCCTCATAAAGGATGCTCAAGATCAAC